>JAJMSH010000054.1:0-97228 GCA_030558315.1 Kodamaea suecica
TTGAAAAGTCCGACAAGGCCGGTAAGGTTACCAAGGCTGCTGCCAAGGCTGGTGCCAAGAAATAATCTATTCAAATAGTATAATACAAACATAGTTTTAATATTAAGTAGATTCTTAGTTTTGGAGTGTGAGTTGGTAGAGACAGTATGTTCTGATTTTGAAGTTCTAAAGTCATCGTATCGTGGAGCTACTAATTCGGGCATTCAAATGAAACTGATATGATCCCCTCTTCACCACCATCAGTAATACTCTTCCATGGTCCAATGTCAATACTACATATACATCTCATTGATATATTACATCTTTTAATTATAAACCTAATCAAAGAAATTCGTCTATATCCCAACAGCTTGGAATCCTTTGCCACTCACCACCCCCATCCAATCTCCAGCTCCTTCTCGCCAACAAACATTGTTCACCTCGAAATCTTCTTCGTAAGATAATATCGGTGTATCGATGATGTTTCCCGTGGCAGTAACTGGTGCTGTTGAACCTGTAGTTGCTGGCTGTGCTGTTATCTGACTACAATCCCAAACCAAGGCTTGACAATCGTCGCCACCACTTAATAAATAATTTGAACTTGGGTGCCACAGGATCAGATTGATAGCTGCATCACTTGCACCTCCAAGCAGCCCATCCAACGTCACAAGGGGCATTCCAGGCATCCGCATGTCAATTAATATTATCTGGTTCGAGTTCACTCCTATAGTAGCAAGGAAATGTTCGTCCACATTGCTTGTACTTAGTTTGAGCAATGCCTTTTGATTAAACCCACCGAGACGGGATGAGGTACCTTTGCTTGTCATGAAGCTTGGCTCATAAATGATTGTCGAATGTTCCAATGACCTCAAATCAAAGAGTCTCATTGACCCATCATTACCCACAGAAACAAATATATCGGACGACTTGTGCACGAATTTAACATCAAACACTTCAGAATCGTGTGCAATCAATTGTGTCTTGACTGTAGCTGTATCTACGTTCCCTTCTTCGGTCTTATGAGACCTATTCAAATCCCAAACCGTGCAAGTAGTGTTCACCAGAGAGGCAATAATAATATTTGGGTCTGTTTTGTTCCAGTCGAAAGATGTAACTGGAGGGAATGTATTAATATCATCCTTGGGGATGCTGGAGCCATTTGTATTATTTGCCAATAAGTGCGTTTGATAAACTCTATTCTCACCTTGTTCGTAGTCAACTTTATAGAGCCTCAATACTTCCAGCAGTGCAGCCAATCTTTGGGTCTCTCTCATCAGTGGATCCCATTGTAAATTAGTAATTGGATAATCCAAACTCACTTCACATGCTTTCTGGAAGTCGAACCCTTCTACAATGCCGTCTTCAAAGGGTCTCGAGTAGTGACGGTACGGCGAGGCTCCATCAACACCAATCTCATCTGAAACTATCGAATCATTAAAATCACTGGAGCCTCGATAACTTTGTCCATGTACTATCTGTAGCTTGTTGGTTAACCCTTCTTTGTATGTGCTCAATGCAACACAATCCATGTCCTTGCCTGCAACATACGCCCAATCTGCACAATACAACGGATACTGTGAGAAGTAGTAAGATGATTTATCCACGACGGAATCATCTGTGCTGTTGTTGATGTTGTTATGGTTGCTCCCCGGTGATAACCCTTGCATCGACGGTACTGGGGAGTTCACTCCTGGTGCTCCTCCTTGTCCTGTCAACATCGAATTGCCTGTTGCTGCGTTATAAAATTGCACTCTTTGATTGGAATGGCTTCCTGTTCCACACAACGGCGAGTATGATACGGATCCTCGCTTCTTGTTCTGCCAGTCCATTGATATAATCTTTATATACGGCTGGTGAATCTTTTCCAGATATGTTAATTTCAGTGTGCGCAAAAATTCGCCTTAGATCTCGCACAAGTTGATTCAGCACTGGTGCCGTTACTATGTCCAGTAGTGATTACTTGTGCTCTACCTTTTTTACTCTAGAACTACTATTACTCTTTACCCATTATCACTAGCATCATATATGGTTATATTTTTATTAATCGTAATTACAAGAACTGAAGTGGCAGTGGGAAAACTGATGGAGGTTGAGCTCCTTTCTATTATCTTTATTGATCTACTGTGAGGCAGCAACTTCTTCGACAGATGGACAGGTGCAGAGCAAGTTCATATCACCATATGTGTCGTCCAATCTGGCAACAGTAGGCCAGCACTTGGCAGACTTAAGGTATGGTAACGGATAAGCTGCCTCTTCTCTGGTATATCCTCTCTCAGTCCATTCCAGTTGTGGTGTGGAGACGATATCTTCCAATGAGTGAGGCGCATTCTTTAACACCAATCCTAATGGTTCACCTTTAGCAAAGGCATCGATTTCTCCCTTGATCGAAATAAGCGCAGCAATAAATCTATCCAACTCTTCCAAGTTCTCAGATTCGGTTGGCTCTATCATTAATGTTCCAGAAACTGGGAACGACATAGTTGGTGCATGGAATCCGTAATCTTGTAATCTTTTAGCAACATCGATTGCTTCCACTCCAACGGCCTTGAATTCACGCAAGTCTAAGATGAACTCGTGAGCGCAATGTTTCAAGCCAGATTCAGCGGTGGCACCACCATCAATAAATAAGATTTGGTAGTGGTCCTTCAAATTAGTCATGATGTAGTTAGCATTAAGCATGGCAATGGCAGAGGCGAATGGCAATGCGTTTGCTCCCAACATCTTGATGTAGGAGTATGAAACAGGGATCACGGATGCAGATCCATATGGTGCAGAGTTAACTGCTCTAATAGAAGCACTGGTGGAGTGTGGAGTGTCAAGGAATCTATGCTTTGGCAAGAAAGGCTTCAAGTGTTCTTTAACACACACTGGAGCTTGACCAGGGCCACCACCACCGTGACTCAATGCAAATGTTTTGTGAATGTTCAAGTGACAAACATCTGCTCCCAAGTCACCTGGTGAGGTCAAACCGACTTGGGCATTCATATTGGCACCATCTAAGTATACAAGTCCTCCGTTAGCGTGAACTGTATCAATAGCATCTCTTACGCCTGGCTCAAACAAACCATAGGTCAGCGGGTATGTGATCATTATGGAGCACAAGTTTTCTGCATGAGTAGTGGCCTTGGACTTCAAGTCGTCAAGGTCAATTGAACCATTTTCTAAGCATGCTACTGGAACAACCTTAAGACCACACATGGCTGCTGAGGCTGGGTTTGTTCCATGGGCACTTACTGGAATAAGACAGATATTTCTTTGTTCGTATTCACCACGAGATTTGTGGTACTCTCTGATAAGAGCCAATCCAGTGTATTCACCTTGGGCACCAGAGTTTGGCATTGAAGTGGTAGCATCGAATCCGGTGATATCATTCAAATCTTTTTCAAACTCATCGACTAATTGTTTGTAACCTTCCGCTTGGTTTATTGGGGCGAAAGGATGAATAGAGTTGAAACCAGGCATTGATAAAGTTTGCATTTGAACGGTACCATTTAACTTCATAGTACATGAGCCTAATGGGATCATTGAGTTGGCCAAAGATAAGTCCTTATCTTGTAACAAGGTCAAGTAACGTAACATAGCAGTTTCAGAGTGATGAGTGTTGAAAACTTCGTTGGTTAAGATATCATCAGTTCTCAAGAATTCGTGTGGGAAAGATGGCAATTCTTTGATACTGTCAACATTGATAGAGTTACCGTGGCTGAAAATGGAAATCAAATTGTTAATATCCTCAATAGTGACAGTCTCATCCAAGGTGAGGGAGACCATAGTCTCACTGACTTTGAACAAGTTGATCTTGTCTTCTAAAGCAATAGCCAAGAGCTCGTCTGCGGTCGTACCGTTCAATTCCACAGTTAAAGTGTCAAACCACTTTTCGTTAACAATCTTGTGGTTTGTAGCAATTTGGGTTGCCAAGATGGTGGTGAGACCGAACACTCTCTTTGCAATGTTCTTCAAACCTTCTGGACCATGATAAACAGCATACATAGCAGAAATGTTGGCTAAAAGAGCTTGAGCAGTACAAATGTTCGAGGTAGCCTTCTCACGCTTAATATGTTGTTCTCTAGTTTGTAATGCTAATCTCAAAGCTGGCTTTCCCAATCTATCCTTAGAAACACCCACAATTCTTCCAGGAATCTTTCTAGAGTACTTGTATGTTGTGGAGAAGAAGGCGGCATGAGGGCCACCATAACCGAATGGAACACCAAACCTTTGGGAAGTTCCAAGTGCAATATCAGCACCAAAAGCGGAAGGAGGCTTTAATAAAGTCAAGGCTAGCAAATCAGTGGCCATAGCGAATAAACCCTTGTTTTTGTGAATAATTTCACCAATCTTGGTGAAATCTTCAATTGAACCGTCAGTAGCAGGGTATTGTACGAGAGCACCACAAACATCCTTAGAGATTGCTTGCAATTGGGCCAAGCCTTCAGCAGTGGCTAAAGGTAATTCGACAATCTCGACTTTCAAGAGATCAGCTCTGGATTTTATCACATCTAAGGTTTGAGGATGCAAATTGGTGTCTACCACATACTTACCTTTCTTACCCTTTAAGTTGTGGAAAGACATTGACATGGCTTCACCGGCAGCAGTACCTTCATCTAAGAGGGAAGCATTAGCCATATCCAAACCAGTCAAAGAACATACCATAGTTTGGTAGTTGAGTAAAGATTCCAATCTTCCTTGAGAGATCTCAGGTTGGTATGGAGTATATGAAGTGTACCATTGAGGGTTTTCCAACAAGTTACGTTGGATCACTGGGGGTAAATTGGTACCAGCATAGCCTTTACCGATAAACGATCTGAAGATCTTGTTCTTACCTGCAATCTCTTCTAAGTGCTCTAACATTTCAGTTTCACTGAACCCTTGTGCTGGTTCAACCTTCAACTTTCTCTTAAGCAACACATGCTCCGGGATCGCCTTACTTAAAAACTCATCGATATCACTGTAACCCAAAGCTTTCAACATGGTGTCGACATTAGCAGGGGTAGGACCCAAATGACGTCTAGCAAAGGTGTCCAATCTGTCAAAGGAAACCTTATCCGCGTTAGGATCAAAGACAGCCTTGTAGTTAGCTGAGCTTGTGTTGGCAGTCAAAGGTGGGATGGAGACTTTGGTAGCCAAGCATCTCAAAGGCTGTCTAACGATTAAGTTGGTCAAGCGCGCCTTAGCACTTACTCTAATGATATTTCTAGCGAACATTGGATGTCAGTACAGATAACTGTTAAGCAAATCTTAAAATAAAATCAGGATATTCATCAGCTTATATTTCCATCTATATGTATTATTTAGTTAAGCAAACAAGCGGTATTTACTGAAGTTTGGGTCCTGGAGTCAAACAAAAAGAGTCAAAAGGAATAGTGAGAGTCAGAAAAAAGAAAGCATGCGGCAGCTTTACAGCGAAAGGAAAGTGCCAATGAGTGGATCTACTAGATGAGAGGTACACGGCGACCGTTATTGATGGTGAGGTTTGTTATGATTTTAATGACATAATGGAAGTGCTGATGATTAGGTATTTTGCTTAAGGTCTGGTTGTTATCTGCCCAAATAGCCAAATTGTAGGGTACCCCGGGGTTAGGCCTGTTAAATTATCACATGTAGGCCAATACGGATAAAAAATGTTGAAAATGTTGAAAATTAGCTGCAAATTTGGAGAAACTTAGTCTCGAGGAAGACACTCCATTGCAGTATTTATAGTGAGCCAAGTGTGGTAGCAAGAGAATTGGTATTATGTTTAATGTAGTATTATTTGAAATTCTGCTGGCTGTACTAGTACCTGAGTCCAATTATAAACACAGCTGGCATGGGAGTGCCAAACGTTCTTCATACACTGGCTAAGCAACAGTTCTACCTGTCAACTCTGTCTGCAAGTTCTACCTAGTGTTATCTAGTGTCAACCTTGGTAGTGACTGGAACCTCTATTAGCCAGCCGAATCGGTATTCCTAGTACTTATAGGGGGGTACAAGTCCTAGAAAGAACACCTACATCACACTGTTTGGATCCACTACAGATTTTACTCTTGTGTGAGGTCTTCAAGACAGACTACAGACTCATGCTATTTTCATTCTAGCTTTCTTAATAACACAAGAGCATCAACTATTGTATTGTGGACTCTGCTTCTCTCGTCTTCGACAAATGCTATCATCATTTCTCATATAAACAGAATTACTATCAAATTGATCCTAGGCGAATAAGGCCCTTTCTTCTGCTTCTTGCGCCTCCAATTGATCAACAGCATCTCTAACTACCTTAATCTCAACAGGAGATGTACTACAGCATCCACCGATAACCTTAACTTGATCAACGGCTAACCATTCCTTCACAAAAGCTTCCCATTTCTTCATATCCTTATTCACTTTATACTCGTCACTTGCCTCGTCATAATAGAAGCCCAAGTTAGGGTATAAGATTAATGGTAAAGCCATATCTTCTTCTTTGGCACATACCTCAGTGATCTGTTGAACAATAGGAGTGATATAGTTGTAGTCAAGACAATTCAAACCAATTCCTAAGAAGAATTCTTTGAGTAAGGCATCTTCCTCTAATTGAGTTACAACCCAGCTGACAACTTGTTTCACAGAGGTACGGTCACCAAAGCCCCTTTCGGTAGGGAAGTTAAAACTGATCGAGAAGTATTTCTGGGTTCCACCTGGAGTAGACAACAATTTGGCCATCATATTCAATATAGCTTTCACTTCAATCAAGGTAGGGATGGTTTCAAAGCAAATCGCATCAACCAGGGGATGATTGAGGAAAAATGTAGTCAAAGGCATGTGGTACATTTCAAGATGCTCCAAGGTGACATCCTTATAAACTCCAGTGTATTCAGAGCCATCAGCCAAGAAGGTAGCGTAAGGTCCAATAGAACCAAGGATCTTGACGTCTTTGCGATCAGCTTCAGCGGTCTCAGAGTTATGCTGCTCAATAGCACCGGTGATGACTTGAACGGAACGGTTCCAAAGTTCATGGATACCTTCATCGTCCAAATCGGTGAATTTCTTCAAACTATCGTAAGAAACTTGGTAAGTTGAAGTTGTGAGGAGGTCAACATTTGACTTACTCAAGTACTGGTAGTGTACTTGTTGAACCAAGTTTGGTTCGTTTAACAAGACCATACCAGACCATAATGGATTGGACTTGGGTTGGACGGCAGACAGCTTTGGAATGAGATCTTCCAACTCCGTTCCAAGAGCACCGTCCAATACCAAATGCTTAGTGTTGATGAGTTGTTTAATGGACATTTCGTTTAATCAAAGCAGGTTGAGTTGCTTCGGGAATGTGTTGGTTTATTAAAGCTAGTCAAATACAGTTGAATGTTTGACACGTACTTAGTGGGTATACTAGACAGGGCTTGTTATAAACTCGAGGGAAGAGAGATATATGAAATTTGAAACTGTGACTAATTTTCGAATGACTGATTTCGTCCAGGTAAGGGCCGCATAGTTTTTGTAACGTCCGCCGCGTTGGGCTGCATTGTACCGCTAACGGTGAGTGTGCATGGAGGTCGTTGTGGCTTAGTTATTCCGGCAACGTTGTAGGTCTGTCGTACTTTCAGTGGTTTGGTGGTGGTTTGGCGGAGGCTTTGGTGTTTGTTTCGGTGGTTACTCCGGTTGTGGTGCCTGTGTGGTTTCTCATGCGATCTTGAAGAGAGCGAACGATGAGGTGAAGATTGAATGGATTTGGGTAAATACAACGTTTGTTGAGGAGGCAGACTTTGGGTCTTCTGAATCCTGTTGTTTTAGTTAAGAGAGCACAATACGCACAGGGGTTCTTTGTCTCTTGTTGGAGTTTCTCGTCAGCACCTAGTGCTGTTTGGCCCTTGTAGCAAACACCCAATAATTTCTCCAACTAGAGTTGAATCTCATCATGCGGTTGCTTTTCTTGACTCCGCTCGGCTCCGCTTGTACACGCTTAGATACTTCCCTCAGCCTACGTACAAATTTGTATAACATAATCTGAAGTGGCTCACTCTCCCCTGGCGAATCTCTGCTGTGGTAATATTTTGCAGCCTAATTCGCAGCCACTTAATATTCAGACCACCACCAACATGCATTGAGCGTGCTGATAATCTGAGAGATAAGTAGCTTATCCAGGTTCATAGATCCAAGTCTATTTCACCGAAGAGCTGCAGCATGGCCCATTCTCCACAAAATCAGTACTTCATCGTGGTATTCCTCAGCAAGTCTAGCCCACCAGTTAACCTGTTAACACGATTACTGTTTAGTATCAGTCCAAGTAATTTCTGCCACTTCTTATAACATCCTCTCGTATAATTGCCACTTCTCAAGCCAAAGTCCCTCATTCCCACCCGTCTGCCCCTCCTCTCGACCCCCGTATGCTTCTTCCACCACCCTCCCTCTACTCATCCCACCAGTCAACAACATGCAGTATCCAGAACTCACTCAAAAAAAAAACGGACTGAAATTTTCAATTCAACCAACGAAGACCAACAATGGATTCGTACAACCCTGGCAAGAGATCAAGAGACGATTTCGAAGACCAGCATCAGGGCAACCAGGCCGGTCAGCAGGCTCACCACGGTCAGGATAATGGTCACTTGGAAGAACAGGAACAGGAGTCAAAGAGACGTCATGTTGACCCAACGCAGGAGTTGATCAACAATGTTTGTAAAGATATTAGAAGATTGGGGGAGAACCCAAACATTGCCAACCAGGTGGACGACGTATCGTACATCTCCAATCCAATTGTTGCTGAGTTTGAAAAGATCGACCAATTAAGAAATAATATCTTGACTACAGTGTATGCGATAGTTGTTGAGCAGCCACAGAAGATTAACTCCTTAAGTAACTTGATCTTGATCTGTAATGCTAAGAACTTTGTGGTTGCAAAGTATGTTGTTGAGTACTTACATGCGAGAACTCAAGAATTGCTTGATTCCACCTCAAACCCAGTCAAATCTCTCGAAGATGCTGGTTCTTTCAATAATATCAAGTCCCTCTTGAAATTCTTTGCTGCCTTAAATCCTATCATAGAAAACAATGCAGTGTCCAATGTGTTTAAACAAATTTTAACTTTGGCAATTGACTTGCAGAATGAAACTCCAGAGAAAAGAAATGGTTTGGCCCAGGCAATTTATTACAATGTATTGATTGCATTGCCATATTTGTTAAGTAATGTCTCTGAGAATACCGACGAAGTCATCGAAGAAATGAACCAGTTGGTTGAATTAGCTCATTCCTTCAAGATTGTGGAAAACCACACGAACTTGTTATTACATCCTTATGATTCCAAATTGGATAATTACCAATTACCATACCAACCAGAGAAAATCATCGACTTGGTCTTACCTGCCTTAGTAAAGTTACAATCTGAAGCCAAAGATTGGAGCAACTTGAAAAATAAGCTCTTTGTCAACTACTCCGAATTGGTCCAACCAATTGTTGACGATGCCCTCGAAAAGAACCCTATCTCAAAGGACTTGGTAAAGCACAAATTACCACAGTTTTCGTTACCTGAAGTTTCTAAACTTGTAAATTATAAACCACATGGATTGATTGATCAATTATGGGCCCAAAACTCAAGAGTGTTGTTCCAAGTTTACAATACAACTGAGTTCGAAACTGTTCCTGCGATTACAACATACTTCGGGTTATTCTTCAAAGATTTATGCTTTGATATCTTGACCAACTTGTCTTTCAACAAGGCTGAGGCTTCGATTCAATTGTCGATATTAGATTTATACTTCAGTAAAGATTTGTTTGCGCCTCCTGGCTCATCTATCGATGAATTGACCTTGATTAATAATGACAACATCGCAAACGTTAATGAACAGAAATTATCCACTTGGAAAGTTGAGGATATTGCCATAGAAAGTATCTTGACAATGATTTTCCAATTGCCTTCCACTTTGCACTACGAGATCTATTACTATACCGTGTTGATTTCTTGTTGCAGAGAGTCGCCAGAATCTATTGCACCTGTCTTCGGAAGAGCAATTAGATTCTTTTATAATAACCTAGAAACATTAGATTATGAGTTGAAGATTAGGTTTTTGGATTGGATGACAATTCAAATCTCAAATTTCGAATTTAGTTGGAAATGGGATGAATGGGTTGCGGACTCACTAAAATATAGAAACTTGAAACACCATCCAAAGAAGAACTTCATCAAGAACTTGATCTCCAAAGAGGTAAGATTATCCAACAAGAATAGAATCAAGGAAAGTTTTGTTACTTTAGATCTGGAAAACAATAATGAAATCAAGACTTTAGATGAGTTTTACAAATATTTGAATATTTCTATCTTTGAGGACACCACAGGATTCATTGTGGATTATGATACAGAATTATACGGTGGTAATGATGAATTTAAAGGTATCATTAAACAAACTTATGACGAGAAGCTTGTTTCTTTGCGTGAAAAATCAGTTATCTCTGCTCAAGAAGAAATATTCTTTGTGTTTTTGAATGCTAACTTGCCTTTGAATGAAGTCTCCAATAAGGTATATGATTTCGTAATCTCTCATTGGAAATCAAACACGGAATTTGCTGAGTTATACAATGAGATCGCAACTGCGCTCAAAGAGCACCCTGAAATCAATGCTGACAAGTTCTTGATCAACTTGGTATTTCAAACCTATGCATATATTGGTTCCAGGTCGATTTACTCTGTTGTTAGTATCTTGTCTCGTGATGTGAACAAATTGAAGTTCGTTAGTGGCACAGATATTATTTATTTTGACGATGAACCTCATTTCGAAACTGTTGAGTTGACTAAAGAAGAGTTTGAACAAAGACAAAAGTGGATCATCGATTCTATTTTCAGAATCTGGTCTCATCAACCTCAAGTTGTGTTTTTGATTTTGGAATACTTGATTGAGTTTGGCATTTTAAAGCCAGAATTTTTAATCTCGAAAAACTTGGACTTGAGTCATAACTTGATTATTGAGAATGTATCATGTATGGAATCTACGAACAGAGTATTGAGCAACTACTTTGAAGAAAGTTTGAAGGAGGCAAAGGAGAAAAAGGAGAAGGTTGATGACATCAAGGAGGCGGTTAGTGACAAATCAAGTGCAAAGGAAGCAGCAAAGGAAGCAGCAAAGGAAGCAGCAAAGGAAGACTCCAACGATACTCAGATGGAAGAAGCACAGGAACTTACAAAGGAGGAACAAAAAGAGGAAGTAAATGAAGAAGCCAAAGAGGAAGCAAAGGAGGAATCTAAGGTTGAAGAATCTAAGGATACTGAAATGGAAGTGGAAAAGGAGGAAACAAAGGAACAAAAAAATAATACTTCAACAAGCGAAACTAAAGATACGGAGACCAAAGTCATTACAGAGCTGGATGCCAAATCAGAATTCAAGAAACTCGTATTGCTTCTCTTCCATTCTATTGTGTCCAATTTGAATCTGATTTCCTCAAGTTTGCAAGTCTCGAACGCAGACAAAATAGAAATCATCAAAGAGTTCTCAGAGGAGGATGTTGATGATACAGAATTGATGACCAAGATCGACAAGCAATGGCTTTATTACGAATACAAAGGCTTGTTGAAGTCCTACTTTAGAAGATACATCAAGAACAACGTGAGCGTGGAGTTCTTAGAGGAAATTACTCAAATTGTCAACTCCATTGAAAATGAGCCTGTTAAGACTGATGTCCTGAGTTGGATCTCGGAGATTTAGACAAGAGAAGAGAGAAACACGAATCTAGAGAAAGATCGGATCACTTGAGATTGGCCTATGTACTATATAAAACTAAAATACAGCTGCTTATAATATAATTGATGTGGTGATGTCAATCTCGCCATCTGCACTAAATTTTTTGGACTGAAAAATCCCAAGTAAATCAGTAGCAGCCCCTAAGTAAGATGAGTGTGGAAGAAAGACACATGAACGATACCACGTTAGCGGTGGAGACTCTTAACTTGACCTACAAGTTTCCTGGAACTGAGAAGATCGGTTTACAAAACATTAACCTTCAAATAGAATGGGGTTCTTTCATTTTGCTTATTGGTCCAAATGGTGCTGGAAAATCCACCTTGCTTAGGCTATTTGCTGGCAAGTCATTGATCAAGAGTGGTAACTTGAAGTTAGGAGGGCTTGACCCTTTCGAAGATTCCAAGACTCGGTTTGCAAAGTTTAATTCTGATATCAACCAATATATCACTTACTTGGGAACAGAGTGGGCATCTAACCAGATCGTTAAACGTGATATTAACGTGAGAGCAATGATATCGTCCATAGGAGGTGATATCTACACTAGCAGAAGGAATGAGTTGATTGAAATATTGGATATTGACCCTCATTGGTCCATGTTGTCTTTGTCCGCTGGTGAACGTCGTAGAGTTCAAATTGCAATGGGGTTGATTAAACCTTGGAGATTACTTTTACTTGACGAGGTGACCATTGATTTGGACGTTATTATTAGACAGAAGTTGATGAGTTACTTGAAACGTGAATGTGTGGAACGAAGGTGTTGTGTCATATATGCAACTCATATTTTTGATGGTTTAGCAAGACATTGGTACGATCGATTGATCCATATTAGTGATGGTTACATCAAGGATGACATTATGAGCAAAGACTTGGTATTTGACAAGGATTTGCAGGAGCCTGTTGCGATTGAGGAAGAGCCAGCTTCAAAGAGAATCAAAGTTGCGTATAGTCAGTCAATCCATCCAATTGCTCTGTTCTGGTTGAAATCAGATTTGGAAGAAAGAGGTTCAAGGCAGGAAGAAAAGGCAAAAATGGCTGAGAGAGTCAGAATGTGGAATGAACTGGTTGGCAATGTCAAAGGAGACAAGATGGAGGAATACTTTAAGTCTACAAGAAGTTATAAATGATAGATTTATTAGAATTTATATATTAATAGAAGAATGCTAGTTATGAAGTGTGAGTTGAGGTGCTGCAATTGTGTGATACTGTAATGGGTTCATAGTCTTTGTTCGTGTATGGGGATGTTAATTTTATCCTTGAGTCAATAATTGAGTTTCCCCATTGAACTTGTGAAGTTACAGCAGGATATTGGCAAGTAGACCTCTGACTCGAAAGTCGAGGCTTGATCACCGTACTTGGAAATGAGTGAGTTGCACATAGTTAGAACCACAAGAATCCATTTCGTACAAGTGAGGACTTCGTAGACTTGTAAGTGTCTAAACTCAATAGATAAGAATAAATCAAGTCCAGGGATAAAGCAAGCTCTATCGACTATTTGTTTCTGTAAGTTGTGCGTGTAAGCTGTGTTTATCATCCTTACACACCAAACTTGTTTCTACCTCTCCAGATCAACAAACCGCACATCGATCAAATCCACATCAACAAACCCATTAGATTCGACAGAACCGTCAACAGAACCCTCCTCGTTTACAAGCCGCCTCTCTACCTCCAAGAAACTTATGATGTCTTTGCTATCTTTCAATTCCTGTGCCAACACCCAATTATGGTACTTCAAGTCTAGAATCTCCATGGATCCTGTAGCCGCCAATAGAGACTTCTGATTTGGATGACGGTAGCTCAAGTGAAGCTTGGGATTACTCAACTTTCGTCTTATTATGTTGGGCTGTTGTAAAGAGGGTGTTAATGGAGTGGCAGGACTTCTCTTGTTTTTACGTATGTTCCCTTTCGTGGGAGATATCTCTGAGTATGATCTTGAGAGCTCACTGGGGAACTTCAAATTTCGATCTAGCGGCGGTACATTTTCTTGGTCATTTCTTTTGTATGCTGACATTCTGATGGATGGCGATACCGACGCTTCAATGGTGCTGGTGGAACTCATCTAGTGGCTAAGTTATCCGATACATGAAGATTCTTTTGTTCTTTCAAAATTGTAAACAAGAAAACGGTGAGCTTACGTAATGTGAAATATTTTGGTTTAGATGAGTTGAGAACAGTGAATGGACTGTTGATGGAATGATGATGGAAGGATGATGGAAGGATGGTAGTATGGGCTAGAGGATGGTGGACAATGTATGAGGGAAGGGAATATGAGAAAGGGATATGGGAAGCAATGGTGAGGGTAAATGTATTAGGCTGGCAATTCAGAATGATCAGAATGATGCAGTTGAATTTTATTTACGTAAGTGAGCTGAATTGGTGCTAATGTTTGCTCTTCATACTTCATGAAATTCAGTTTCAAAGGTAGGAGGTGGGAATGGCTAATCTGTCAATTCAAGCTGCACCCTTTCGAATTGATTTAGTTGAAACACCCAAGATCTCTTGTACAGATCGTTGATGATGAGCAGATGTGCTTTAGATAATGTGTGGGGCTGTCAAAATAGTATCATGAGGAGGTGTTTGTGGTGTTTGTGGTGTTTACGTGGCTAATATGCTTGTATTAACCTTCAATGCACAGGGGAACTAGATTTAGTGCTTATATATGAAGTCTTCGAAGAGATCCTTGGAAAAGAAGGGTTGTGGCACGGCAAGGTAGTATTACCTAAATTGAGTGGTTTTTACAGTGCTGACCCACTCAAAAGTATTTTCCATTTGCTTGGAATTCTATCGTTGATGGCCGCACATATTTATTCCCCATGGTATTGGAGGGAATATAAAACCAGGTGTTATTCCCTCTACATCTTTCCAAACTCAAATTATTCCTGATTAATCTTACTCAATTTGCATCAAGCCCACCGGTACACCAAACCACATTGATCACCTTTCAGTACCCATATATCTTAATCTTCTATCTCTTGACCATCTTCCCCATACCATTAAGGCATTCCTCTTTAAGCGAAATTCCAGGGTAACGACACCCAAGCGACATTCTGCTTATTATTTCCAACGCACACGCGCCTCGTTCATCCTCCAAAAACACTTCAATCACTCCAAGAAGATAGGGGTCATTCAAAGCTACTCAACAACTGTGTGTTTTCTCAATAAGATATGTTAAAGTTCAAAAACAAGTTCAAGTTTGGCTCATCCACCACGGAGAAACCAAGTTTGTTACCAGAACTTAGTATTGGATCCAATTCGCCTCGCAACTCCATGTCCACCACCAATTTATCAGATTCCATTCTGAAGTTGTCCATCAATAACAGGACGTCAGAAGAAACCTCAGTCGACTCCCTGCATCGCAAGTCGGAAGATTATGAGTACGACTACAGTGAGCAGAAATCTGAAACAGTTCCAAGTTTGCATTCGGCTAGACAATTAGATACCAAGCCCTCATCCACTTCCTTGGCCACTCAGGCCACTGAATCCACGAGTCTTACTGCCAATGGTAGTACCAATAGTAATATCAATAGCAATATTAACGGAAATGTTAACTGGGTTAGCCCAGATTCGTCCGCCCCAACTTCAGATGTCGAGCAACCAAATACCACTGGTACTTCGAACCCCGGCTTATTGACCGTCAAGATATACCATTCGACAAAAATTCAATTGCCTATTAGAATTAATAATAATAAGCAGATATTGCATGCATTGGCTATAAATTCAAATAATGAACATGTGAGTCAACAGCTATTAAAAAATTTGACCACCTTGGAATCCAATGAGGCTAAGGAGGAGGCAAATAACGACAACAATTCAACTGGAAGTTCTACAGGCTCAGAAACATTACCTGGATCTATTGCTTCAAATTTCTTACCATCCATAATAACCATCCCAAGTGCTGAGAATTTGGTCAAATCCTTGCTCTATCTTACTATTGAGTTTGATAATAATGTTTTGGTTATTGAGCCTCAAAAGGGTACTGTGAATCAATCAACTTGGAACCAGGTTGTTTCTTTTGATGTCACCAAGAAATCAGGGGCCCCAATACAACCTGCCCTGTTCAACCCCACAAATTCTGAAAATACGGCCTCGAACTTCTTGAATTTGAACTTGTTCATAAGATTACCAAATATGTTGATTCCAGACTCAGAGAAACTGTCTCGCAAGTACTTGTTCACCAATAATAGTATCTCATCAAACGCAAACAATATTGGTGACTTACTTATTGGAACAATCAAACTCCCTTTAAACTTGAATTACCATACCAAGCCTATTAGATTGATGAACCATGAGTTCCTCAAATTTTCCAATTATAACGTGGACTTGGCCAATCAGCTTGCCAAAGAAATGGGTGAAATAATGTTGACAATTGAGTTCAAACCAGTAACCAAAAAATCTCTCTCTGTCGATGATCTTGACTTGTTGAAGGTCATTGGTAGGGGCTCATTCGGAAAAGTTATGCAAGTTGTGAAAAAGGATACCAAACAGATATATGCCTTGAAAACTTTGCGCAAACAACACATTGTTTCTAGGCATGAGGTTACACATACTCTTGCTGAAAGAACTGTTTTGGCAAGGATAAACAACCCATTCATTGTTCCTTTGAAGTTTTCGTTCCAATCACCAGAAAAACTTTACTTGGTATTATCCTTTATCAACGGTGGGGAATTGTTTTGGCATTTACAGAAAGAAGGTAAGTTTTCGATGGATAGATCAAGATTTTACATCGCGGAATTGTTAACTGCATTGGAGAGTTTACACGAGTTGAACGTCATTTACAGAGACTTGAAGCCAGAGAACATTTTATTGGATTACCAAGGACATATTGCATTGTGTGATTTTGGGTTGTGTAAATTGAATATGCAACAGAAAGACAAGACTAACACCTTCTGCGGTACTCCTGAATACTTGGCTCCAGAATTGTTGTTGAACCAAGGGTATACGAGAAGTGTCGATTGGTGGACCTTGGGTACACTTTTGTATGAAATGTTGACTGGTTTGCCTCCATTTTATCATGATGATGTTCCTACTATGTACAGAAAGATTTTACAAAATCCACTTAAGTTCCCTGCATTCTTGGAGGGTACGGATGCTCAAGACTTATTGACTAATTTGTTGCAAAAGGATCCAAAGATGAGACTTAGTGAAGCTAGCGATATTAAGGGACATCCCTTCTTTAAAGACATTGACTGGGTCAAGTTGTTGAATAAATCGTATATCCCACCATTTAAACCAAATGTTGATAGTTTATTGGACACATCAAACTTCGACCAAGACTTTACAAATGAGAAGCCACAAGATTCTGTGGTGGATGATTTCCTAAGCCAAAGTGTTCAGCAGCAATTTGGTGGTTGGACCTACAATGGAGACACCGTTCTTAGGTAACGATGCTCTTGTTTATGAATGGATGATGCCGATACTTTCGAAAGGAGAGTATCACTGAATGTACCATGGTGTTACTGATCTCGGGCAGTGCGGTGACATTGTACAAGAAGAAATATGTTGAATTAGATTAGCATATGTAGTAATACACTAGAAGGTAACAAACTCTAACACGTGTTACTACTCTACCATGGTGTAATGAGACAATATTGAGCGTTTCCTGGCATTAATACGCTTTCAAACAACTTTTCTCAAAGCAGAGATCACACTGCATGGTCTTGCTCTTTCAACACTATAATTTTCGATATTCTTGGCTGCAAAATCTCGAAATATAAAAATTGCAAATCTTGCTTCGAATCCATTCTGTGTTTGGTATTTACATAAGGATTACTTACAAAGGTCTTGTACGATTCTTTTGGGTTAAGATATCTTTGTAAAGTGCTTACTTGTTTGCAGCATCGTAGTATGTGGCTCCTCCGCTACCTGGAAATTGCTTGCTGGAACCCTCTTTCTTAGTCTTCACACTGGGGGTCAAAGGAGCACCGTACTTGAATTCATTTCTTGGCTTTGGGAAGTCTCCATGTTTTATCCGTTCTTGGTCTCGAGATAAATACTGCTGATAGGCAGGGTTGAGGTGTTGTGCTGGCGATTGGGTGATGTTGACCAATTGTGGTGGAACAATGTATGTATTGCTCAGTAGAGGGGGTTGGCTGGTGAACAGTTGGTTTGGGTATTGTGGATAGTTTTGACCCGTGTATGGGTGATTAGTGTACAGTGAATACTGCTGATTAGGGTATTGTTGGCTAAGATTCTGCTGATCGGGATGCTTCTCACTAGGGTACTTCTCATTAGGAGACGATTGAGAGTACGCCTGAGCACCTTCGTGATTTTGTCCTATTTGGTCTAACCCATTCACAGCTTCTTGGTCTTGGGTCACCAGGCTTGCTGGTACCCCAGGATTTGCAGGTTGTGATTTCAGATTCTCATCCACTTCAGAGTAAGCTGGAGGAGGAAGTTCGTTTTGGTCTTGTCTTTGCATCTACGTATCTTTCGGTTTATTAATACCTTTCTCCTAAGAAAGAAGGGTCATTTGAAGATTGCTTCCAGCCACACCACTTGTCTTCGTATTGCAGTGCTCAGTGCAGCCCAAAATGGATGAAAATTTTTGACAGTGAAAAATCGACTTCAAAAAATGAATTAAAAGTTGATCAAGACCAGGACGAACCATATGATGCTCCCTTTCAACGTTGGTATCCTTAGGAACAGCTCTGCTGTTTCTACCACTTCATCTTTGGCCAAAATGTTTGTTCGTGGTAAGAAGAAGGCTTCGGCAACCACCCTTTATACCCAAAGAATAGTCAATCAATTGTCTGCCTTGTCTGCAAGTAGAAAACAACCAAAGTTGTTAAGCTTGTCAAATGAAGACTTGATCAAGCATAAGACCATCGTCAATGCCTGGAGTGTCTACCAGAGAAAACTTAATAACAAAAGAGAACAGCAATATAAGAAACAATATGCTAGCATAAACATGGCCATGGAGGACTTGAAGGAAACCGATCCTGAATTGTTCAAGTTAGCAAATGCCAAAGAAAGTAATAAATTGTTCCCATTGGAAATGAGAGTGCCTACTGATTTCCCAGCCAAGCAGCCTTGGGTTTATAACTTCTCGCCATCTGTTGTTGAGTAAGTGGTGTTGAAGGAGTAGTCTTTGAAAGATGTTGTGGATGTTAAGACTGTCTTTGGCCCCAGCAGAAAATCCCCACTACTATGGGCAGAGAATGCCTTTTACTGGTCAAGCTAGTTCGTGTATATAAATATAATAGATCTGAGAAATGATACAAGATGTAAGTGTTTGATTTAAAGTGATAATTACAATAGTATATATATACATTTTTCCCATAGTTGCTTCACTGAGTTTGAACTGGGCCCTTGTACTGCTGTTCTAGAGAGTAGAAGTAAATACTGTTTCGGTACCTTGTAGGTACAATTCGTCATCTCTCTACTTCACTTAAGCATGCTTAAGCTATCCATGATGCTATTTATTAGAAACACTGAAGAATGCCTCGAATGAAACTTGAACTTTTAGAATTTTCTCATGTCAAACCATCTAGAGGACCGTCAACAACCCATCAGAGTTCATACTCTTCAACACATATCCTCTAATCTTCTATTGTCCTCACCTTTCGTTTTCGCGGAGTGTCTAAACTCTTCTGAGACACAGCTCCTACTCCACCCACCAAAGGCTCGATAGAATCCTCATAATCATCAAAATCATCCTTGCTTTGGACACTCGACGAAACATACACTGAAGATCCATTCAATCCTTGACGTTTTGCCAACGTCTTTATGTAATTTATCGAACTAAGACTGAATATATGATCATCGTCAGTGTATTGAAACCTCCTCTTGTTGGAACCACCGCCACCACTAGTCTTGGAAAAACTCTCAAACCCTTTCACAATGTTCCCGTATGTGCTTTCGTTGAAATATTCGTTTTCTTTTTCATATATTGTATCTTCTAGCTGATTAAGTTTTGCCGTTAGTTGTTGTTTCTTCACTATTTGTTGTGTGAGCTGGTTCTTGATCTCTGTATATTTTTCAATAGGAGCCATGATTTCCGGAGTTTTTTCTATTTTCTCTTTCATAGAGACCCTTTTAGGTGATCCGCCTTTATCTTTACTCATGATCAGCGCTTTTTCGTCCTTCCTTCGATACTTGTTGGTGCTATCTGCTTAAAAACACTGATGATAGTTTCAGTCAGTTACGATGTCGCATATCTCCTTTCTCGAACTTACGAGAGCACATTGAAGTTATGTCGCATTTATGCATTTCCCGACATTACGTATGTCCGCTAACACCAACGTTCCAATTTCCACCCTTCCTTACGCCCAGTTCCGGGGTTATTTGCAACCTAGATCAACCACCCTCGTTTTGAAAGTCCTTCCAAGAGCACAAGAAGCACTTCGAGCTGCCCAGTTCGACTGAACCAAAGTATGCTAGAAAGTGTAGATATATATTTGCAAGGCTCTATTTGCAAGGCATTGATGTTAACGAAATAACTGAATTCTGTTCGGGGCTGAAAAACTCCGAGCATATTTGGGTGTGGTACCACTCCATTCAACTCTGTCTCTACAAACCGTCAACTGACACACTCATAATCACACCCACTACACTCCAAAACCTAAGCCTGTATAACCACTGCAGCCAATTTCCAATTCTCCTGAGTAAACGACCGTTGCAACAACGATTGAGGCACTTGATGTCCTCTCCTGTTGCAAAATCGGGAATTAGTGGTCCATACTAAACACTTATCCAACCACCCACCACCTGAAAAATTGGTCCAGCCACAGAAAATCGTTCACCCTAAAAACGTCCAAACTTTAATATAAATACCAATTGAAATTCCCCTTAAATCCATCATCCTGTTTTTTGGTTTTGACCTCTACATAATCAATTGATTTATAATATATACAAATAATGCCAGTCACCAAAGTTTTTGCTCGTTACGTTTACGACTCCCGTGGTAACCCAACCGTCGAAGTTGATATCCACACTGAATTAGGTTTATTCAGATCCATTGTTCCTTCTGGTGCCTCCACTGGTATCCACGAAGCCTTGGAATTGAGAGACGGCGACAAGGCCAAATGGTTAGGTAAGGGTGTCTTAAAGGCCGTTGCCAACGTCAATGAAATCATTGCTCCAGCCTTCGTCAAGGAAAACTTGGACATTGTCAACCAAGAAAAGGTTGATGAATTCTTGCTCTCCTTAGACGGTACCCCAAACAAGTCCAAGTTGGGTGCTAACGCTATCTTAGGTGTCTCCTTGGCTGTTGCCAAGGCCGCTGCTGCCCAAAAGAACGTTCCTTTATTCAAGCACTTGGCTGATATCTCTGGTTCCAAGCAAGACAAGTTTGTTTTGCCAGTTCCTTTCCAAAACGTCTTGAACGGTGGTTCCCATGCCGGTGGTGCTCTTGCCTTCCAAGAATTCATGATTGTCCCAACTCATGCCCCAACCTTCTCCGAAGCTTTAAGAATTGGTTCTGAAGTTTACCACAACTTGAAGGCCTTGGCTAAGACCAGATACGGTCAATCTGCCGGTAATGTCGGTGACGAAGGTGGTGTTGCTCCAGATATCGCTTCTCCAAGAGAAGCTTTGGAATTGATCACTGATGCCATTGCTCAAGCTGGATACACCGGAAAGATTGGTATTGCCTTAGATGTTGCATCCTCTGAATTCTACCACGACGGTAAGTACGATTTGGACTTCAAGAATCCAAAGTCTGATCCAACTAAGTGGTTGACAGGTCCTCAATTATCAGACTTGTACGAAGAATTGATTGCTGAATACCCAATTGTTTCTATCGAAGATCCATTCGCGGAAGACGATTGGGATGCTTGGGTCCACTTCTACTCTAAGGCTGGTGACAAGATCCAAATCGTCGGTGATGATTTGACTGTTACCAACCCAATCAGAATTAAGACTGCCATTGAAAAGAAGGCTGCCAATGCTTTGTTATTGAAGGTTAACCAAATCGGTACTTTGACCGAATCCATCAAGGCTGCCAACGACTCTTACGCTGCTGGTTGGGCTGTTATGGTTTCCCACAGATCTGGAGAAACTGAAGATACTTTCATTGCTGACTTGGCTGTTGGTTTAAGAGCTGGTCAAATTAAGACTGGTGCTCCAGCAAGATCCGAAAGATTGGCCAAGTTGAACCAAATCTTGAGAATCGAAGAAGAATTGGGTGAAAAGGCTATCTACCCAGGTGCTGACTTCCACAAGTCTTACACTTTGTAAGTAAACTATAAAAAACTTCTATTGAATGGATAACGACGTATGGTATTTTAATTGTACTTGTAGGTTAATTAAGGGTCTATATTAGTTATTTTCTCTTTATCAATTGCAAGGCTTCGTTCAATCTCTTGACGACATACCAAACTTCCTCAAAAGTATTATACAATGGCATTGGTGCTAACCTTATAACATCAGGTCTCCTCTCATCGCAGATAATACCATGCTTGTGCAAGTAGTTAAACACGCATTCCATAACATTGTTTTCCTTGTCATCATCATGTGGAGTAAAGAGAACAGATAATTGACTTCCACGTTCGTCGATTTGCAAGGGTGTAAGAATTTTGAATCCAAATTGATCAAGGGACCCATCTTGAGGAATATAGAAGTCAGAGTTCACTAACAATTCTTGCATGAAACTAGTAATAGCTACACCCTTTTCACGTAACTTATCAACTCCACCATGAGATGCAAACACTTCTAATGAACTCTTCAACGCAACAACGTCAATTACTGATGGATTGGATTGTCTGTATGATAATGCAGACTGCAATGGGTCGAACAGTTCTAACATCTTAAATCTTTCTTTATCATTATTTCCCCACCATCCGGCCAATCTAGGTGTGAAGTTTTCAGTTCTGATATTCTTGGTATATTGTTCGTGAACATAAATTCCTGCAATGGCACCTGGGCCAGAATTCAAATACTTGTATGAACACCATGCAGCAAAGTCAACTTCCCAATCGTGCAAATGTAAAGGTACATTTCCAGCAGCATGAGCCAAATCCCAACCCACCTTGATTTCTGTACTGAGACTCTTGACAAACTTGGTGATCTCTTCGATTTTAAAAAATTGGCCAGTATAGTATTGAATCCCCGGAAAACATACAATCGCCAATTCATCAGCATACTTTTCAATTGCCTTTAGTATATCCTCTGTTTTTAAATATGTTTCATTAGCATTTGGAGCTAATTGAATCAAGTGGGACTCGTCAAACCCAAATAATTTCACCAAGTTTAAAAAGGCATAGTAATCTGAAGGGAATGCCTGCTTTTCAAACAAGATCTTTGTTCTAATACCACTTGGTTTATAGAAGTGGATCAATAATGCATTTAGGTTGCTGGTGAGCGAGCCCATCACTGCAACTTCATTTTGCCCAGCTCCAACAATAGGTGCAATTAGGGGTAAAAGTGGTAAATCGATATCTACCCAAGGAGTCAATCCATTTTCTTCACCCGGGTGATTGAAATGAGATTCAACACCTCTTTCAGACCATGCATCTAATTCGTTATTAATGGTCTGTTTGGTTTGTTTGGGCATTAATCCAAGAGAGTTACCGCAAAAGTAGATGCAATTCGTGTCTTGGGTGTATTTGTCATTTGAAATACCCAATGATTTGAACGTTGGAATACTGAATTCCTCCTTAAAGGTTGGAAACTTCTTATCCAATGCCTTGGCTTCTTCAAGTGACATGCTGGACTTCAATTAACGGAGCAGTCGGATCGGACACTCTATTGGTTTACGATAGGAACAAGTAAGACTTATCGTTGTGATTAAGGTTGACTTTTAATGCGGTGCGTTGGATGTCGTACGAGCCTTTGACGTAATTTCACACTTGAGACCAGCTGAATTGCTTGCCTTCACCTATCACTCTCTGGTGAATCAAAGTTGAAGGTGAATAATTTTTGAGCCAAAAAAAATTGGATCCTGGACAAGCATACAACCAAACTCTATTAAATGATCCATTCAATCTTGATATGTACGTTTCAATAGACCTGATACACACTTTTTACACAATGGAAGCATTACTAACACGAATTTAGTTAACCAGGATGGTTTACCTCGCTTGATGAAGTTCTACACACCTGTCGATTTGGCTACCCAAAGGTTACTATTGCAACAGGTGTACCAACTCGTATCAGTAAGAGAAGACTCACAGTGCTCATTTATAAATGCCCCTAGACTCTTAGAAGATCTGGAGGATATAAAGGTGATATATAGACATTATGCGAGATTATATTTCGTGTTTGTTGTTGACGAACAAGAGTCAGAATTGGGTATAATCGATTTGATCCAGGTATTCGTCGAATGCCTAGACAGATGCTTCTCCGGAGTGACAGAAGTGCATTTGATATTTGGATGGCAAGTATTGGAAACTGTTTTGGAAGAGATTGTACAGGGTGGAATGGTAATAGAAACAAATATCAAGAAGATTGTTGCTGCTGTTGATGATGCTAATAAGGGAACAAGTCTGGCACCACACCCGACAGGAGCAAGCACTTCATTAGGGGCATCGGTATTTTCAGCAATAGGAGACAAGAAGTTTTGGGGTTAATCTTGGATAGAATAGTTCTGTATATTAATAATATATTTACATGGTTATATGAATGGTGAAAGTAATTATGGGAAATGAAAAGGGAACAGTAAAAATAATTTTAATGAACAAGAGGCAAGCTGAAGCTTATTTCCACGAGAGATAACTCAACCAACCTTTTCTATTCTCAGCCGCCAATCTTTCCACCTCCAACAAGTCCTTTCGTGCTATTTTCATTTCTTCTTTCATATTATCGGCCGCTTGTTGCTTCTTGTAAGCATCATAATCGACTATTTTCTGGTTGAGGTTCCTCGATTCGAGTTCGAATGGCGACCCAATGGCCCCTGTTTTCCAAATAGGATCGTTTGACTTCGAGGTCTCAATAGCAATCCTCATCACCTCTGCTTGCTCCAATCTACGCAATTCACGAGAGTTTTCGTACTCTTCTCTGACAGCTGGGGAAAATGCAGCAATTAGTTGTTCATCGGTGGGAGTAGAGTACTTGAACAAGAGAACACCACTACCAATAATGCATCCTCCGGCAAAATAAACCCTCGCCCAACGGTACCATAATGGTTTCGACATGACTCTGATGAGCTTCTTTGCCGTTAAGTTTCGATCCTCTCTGCTTACTTTCAGCACGAATATACTGGTTAGCTTATGTAATTTTTAGAAGGTCATGTGACGAGGTTGAAAGAGTATAAGAATGGACATTACGGAGGTGGTGGGAGCAGATCGCGGGATATGAATCATCCAGTAGCTGGTGAGATGAGTTGCTTTTCTCACTTTAAATGACTAATTAGTTTTTGGTTCACCCAGAGGACTCTTGAGTGGGCTTTTCTGGGTCATTGCTGGTTAGTTAGCTATTGCCTCCCTTACTAGTGAGTGTACTGTTGAATACCTATGTCGTAAATCTGTGGAATCATCGGTGGTATTTGAATACTTGACGGTACTCAACTGAGTACTAAATAGACCCTCATTATTACCACCAAGCCAAAGATCTAGGTGATAGGGGGTAGTGGATTATTGATCGGACATTGCTGTTGGGACCTCAGTTCGTTGACACTAGCAAAAGAAGCATAACGAGAAACTAATTAGAAAGATGATATACCAAACGATAGAGAGAATATCACAAGACTTCTTCGAAGACTACCGAAGGAGTCTAGTATAAGCTCCCAACATGGAATAAATGAATAACTAGGTGTCCACTCCTTAAGTCCCTCACGATTTTTTTGCAGCCGTTAAGTTTTAGGCTGCAAAATGGTTGCTGGTAGGCCAAGGCCAACAGTTTACACAGCAAGTATGTGCGATATTCTAATAAGAAACCTAGTTGGCCAGACACACATATGAAGCCCGACTTCACCTGGGAGACTTGTACCCAGGGGAGTTGATGTTTCTCCGAAAATGAGATAATTAATCTGCCACCTGCTTCTCTGTCTTTCGCTCACTCCATGAGACTTGCAATATGTATCTCGATCTTTCCAGTGCAGTTTCCGGATCTTCAACGTGAGTATAATAATCTAGTATAAGACCCATTTAAAGTAAAATGGCATCGTTAGATTGTTTATTGACGGGCATTTCAGACTATTTGAGTGGGCCTCCCTTAATGCCTATATATAAAAGTTTTTGTTATAGTTGGTACAGAGATATGGTACTTTCGTCATATTGAGGTGAATCACTTGTCGGGGAATGAGATAGTGAACCTAGTGGATCATTATACCCAAAATAATGTATTTAACTTAGATGTAATGTCATATCTGTGCTAAAGAGTGGCATAGTATGTTTAGTATTGCACTCTCAAGTGCCAACTAAGATCACCACTGTCTACTCCAGCACTCAAACGAACTCACAGCCAATCTCAGATCACACACTTCTCAACTACTGAAGACCGTCAAACTATTCAACTCTTATTCCCTTCCATAAAACACACAACTTGTCAAGAGGTGCTAGTTCTTCTCTTCGTCCCCGGTGACGTCAATCACACAACATCGAAATATCGCTAATTCCCCTTATTTTAACTCCAATTAATCCCGAAGCACCAATCGACGGCCTAACCAATCTAATACCTATCGTTGTCAGTTACACAGCCCAATAACCTCATTACCCCATCACTCTAACCCAATTGAACCCGATGCCACAAGGCTCCAAGGATCAACTGAAAACAGCCCCTATATAGCACAAATTATTGAAGTTTGGATTAAATTCTTGATCAGAAAAATTTCTAAACGAGAGGAAAGAACAGGGAACGAGTTAGATACTCTTATCGAATCGAATACTAATCAATACAATCACAGCCAAAGTATAGATCATACGTGACCTGGAGGACATCAAACTGATCTTCATTTGACAGTATTAATACTTGGTAAACCCCATGGTGGCAAAACATTTATAAGTGTGATATAACAGGAGACAACATTAATTCAACTTAACCCACTCCAAGATATCACTAGTATAGCATAGAAACATAATCATTGACTTGCTTCAGACATTGATCCCAACCAACTACTATAGATATTTTCAACAAAATGTCTGATTCTAAAGGCGACACGGTCGACAATCACAGCGACGAAAGTAATGAAAAGAAGTCCAAGTCATCGACTGGCAAGCGGAAGTTCCATCAGAAGTCGAGGAATGGATGTTCTACCTGCAAAAAGAGAAGAATCAAGTGTGACGAGGGGAAACCTAGTTGCAACAAGTGTGTTCACATGAATTTGGCTTGTGGGTACCTTACGGATCAGCCTCCTTCGGTGAAGTCGGAGGAAGATGAAGAGGACAAATTGAAGTCGAAGAAAAGGAAGATCACCTTAAAGTCGCCTACACTCTCTTCGGACATATCGTTGCACTCCCCGGACACTCAGCAAGCTACACCTGCTTTGACACCAAGCCCAGGCTTATCTGAATTGAAACCAGTTTTAGATAATGATATTTCACAATTCCAAAGACAGTACCCTGATTTATCGGGGATGAGTGCTAATGGTTCACCCCGAGCTTATAGTGCTTCCAATATCGAGCCTTTTACGAGACGTTCTTCGCATATTTCCTCGCATTCAGGCTCAGATCAGGCTCAACCTCAGGCTCAACCACCATCGCAGTCACAATCACAATCACAGGAACAAAGAGAATCGCAGTCACAAGCAGCGAACGCAATACAGGCAGCTTTAGCGGCTGGTATCCCAAGTTTGCTAAACGCAGGTAACCTCAATAACATCAATTTGAGCCACTTGGTGAACAATCTAAGTGGAATGGGAACTGATCTCAGCCTGTTGGGTAACTTAGCAAATTTATCGAACTTGGCCAGCCTAGCACAATTACCTATTGATTTGAGCAACATAAGCTCATTACTAGAACTGGCACCCAATCTAACCAGCGGCCTTGCTCTGATTGCCAGTCAATTTCAAAATAGTGCAATTAATCAAGAACCTTCCGCCAAGGAAAGCATTTCTTCTAATAACAACGCGAGCAATGGTACTCCACCTGACAACAACGGTAATAACAGTACGGGCATTCCTAATATATCACCTAACAACATGGGGAATCCAAACAATCCGATGAGTAATCCTTTAGACGGAGCAATGAATTCATCTGCACTCAATATGCTCGATCTTAGATTGATGTTCCATTATACTTCGCAGGTATCGAACACCATCACAGGTGCGGGAATATCAGATACCAATATTTGGAATTACGATATTCCTATGTTGGCATTTGACCATCCGTTTTTAATGCATTCGATATTGGCATTTAGTGCTACACATTTATCTCGTACAGAGAAAGGATTGGACCAATGTGTCACCTGTCATAGAGGAGATGCTCTTCGTTTATTGAGAGAAGCAGTGTTGAATATTAATGCTGATAACACAGACGCATTGGTAGCGAGTGCCCTTATATTAATTATGGACTCACTTGCAAATGCTTCTTTTCCCTCTTCGACTTCACCGAAGTCATTGCCAGCGCTGGCGTGGATTTTCCACGTTAAGGGAGCGGCTACTATCTTGACAGCTGTGTGGCCACTAACCGAAACCTCCAGATTTTATAAATTTATATCTGTTGATTTAGGAGACATTGGAGAGATAATAAATCAGAAGGTTCACATATCCAAAGATGGTACCGGGAATAATAGATACTTCACAGATTTAGAGTGCCATGATTCAGATATAGCGGATTTGTTTCCAGTTGAAATCGACTCGCCATATTTGATCACATTGGCGTACTTGAACAAGTTGCACAAGGAGCGTTATAAGTCTGATTTCATCTTACGTATATTTGCATTCCCGGCACTTTTGGATAAATCATTTTTATCATTGTTAATGATGGGGGATATCAAGGCTATGAGAATCATGCGTTCGTACTATAAGTTGCTTAGGTCGTTTACCACTGAGTTGAAGGATAAGGTATGGTTCTTGGAAGGTGTTTCACTGGTCTTGCCAGTTGACGTTGAAGAATACGCTGGAGGGGCTGGAGGAATGACGATGATGTTGGATTTCCTTGGAGGAGGACCGTCGATAGTTGATAACAACGAATTGGCAGACGAAATAGGTAAATTTGATCCTCAAGGGTTGCTTGCCACGAAGTTGGTGGATACGGATAATTTACCAAGTGATATTACCAGGAGTCTTGAGGTTATGCAGGGCGATGATACTGGGTTTATTGATATGAAGGAGTAGAGGGAGATGAGAGGGAAGAGAAGGACGAGGAGGACGAGAGGGATCGAAAGGAGCGTGGGTAATGATTTTTGAGAGGACGTATTTAAATGAGGAGTTGTAAATAGGAGCGATTAGTTAATAGTGACAAGTGATCAATGATATGGAAATTACAGAGGAGAGTAAGCAGTAGTTGATGATTGCGTGGTGAGGGAGAAGTCGTTGGCGATTATAGTGGTGATAAATGACAGCACCACACGCTGGACACGGGTACCCTGGGTAATTTTGAAGGTGTGGTTCACTTAGGGGTATTTTCACTATACTGCTGGCCGTGTGTGGAGATACTCAGTGCACGTATGGCAGTGGAGAAGAGAATTTTCACAGACAAGGTTTCCAATAAAGTAGAGAACAGCTAGGAAAGCCCAAGGCAAATGGGTGGTATTTTCTAGAGAGGGGCATTGACCCGTAATGTGTCAAGAGAGTGTACTTGCTTTGCGGGACGGTATGTGGACGCTATGAAAGAAGTAGCACAGGGATCAGTACACACAATTAATATGCGCAGCAGGTTGCAGCACCATATTAGAAGCTCACATTGCACTACTCCCTATTCACATGCTAATCAAGTTCTGGCTCTATCTCCTCGACTCGACCTCCATCGCCCGCAGCTATGACATGCGCAACCATGACACCATGATCTACCACCACACGACACCAACCCACTACCTGCTACGAACTTCCACTTATCTACCCCCATACGCTCCATACCCCAAAACAGTATGAGGTGAAAACAAATCAAAAAAATAATCGCCCCAACCTGCAAATGTTATATGCCCCCTTTCCCATACCCAATAACCAACACCAACATGGCTAACGTCTATCACTCGACTCATATCAACACCATCTTGAACTACTCTTGGACTTCTCTCGAAAACGTCTTGAGCACGCCGGCGGTAACCAGCCCATTGTCATTCTATCGAACTTAAAACCCCCTCCCCTATCTTCCATCCCTATGGCCCTTGAATGGCCATTTTCATCCTCAACCTGTGAAATGTAAATATAAAGAAGGAAATCAAACACCCGTGCCGCAGTACATAACATTAATGCCAAAAAGAAAAATATCGTAAAAAAAACTGGCAAGACTTTGACCAAAAGTTCACACTGAAAATCCATAATCAAAAATTGGGATCTCTATCAACAAGTTAAGACTAAGTGATATAAGATTACATTCAAGAACAAGGAATTTTCAATCAGAAGTATAGCCAAGCAGTTTTGCCATTAATACTTGCCCCCCTTATACCTAAATAACTGAAGAATATGCAAACGATAAAGTGTGTTGTTGTTGGAGATGGTGCCGTTGGTAAGACATGTTTATTGATTTCATACACCACAAGCAAATTCCCTGCTGACTACGTTCCTACTGTGTTTGATAACTATGCAGTGACAGTGATGATCGGAGACGATCCCTTCACCTTAGGGCTTTTCGATACTGCTGGTCAAGAAGATTACGATAGATTGAGACCCTTATCTTACCCTTCAACAGATGTTTTCCTCGTTTGTTTCTCCGTAATTGCTCCAGCTTCGTTTGAGAACGTCAAAGAAAAATGGTTCCCTGAAGTGCACCACCATTGCCCGGGTGTTCCGTGCCTTATTGTCGGAACCCAAACTGATTTAAGAAATGACGAGGTCATCTTACAACGTTTACAAAGACAAAAGTTATCTCCAATCACCTATGATATGGGTGAGAGGTTGGCCAAGGACTTGAGAGCTGTCACATATGTTGAATGCTCTGCATTAACTCAGAGAGGTTTGAAGACGGTTTTCGATGAAGCCATTGTGGCTGCTTTGGAACCCCCAGTGGTAAGAAAGCGCAAGAAGTGTACAATCTTGTGATTGGGTATGACAAAAAAGCATTTAACCATCAGGTTGACGTGATTCTTTCTGGGACCCCAGTCCGTTTATAATGCTTTTTTGGCCACCTTTGATAGTTCAGTTTAAGTATATTGACGGTGCTGTACTTTAAAAGTTCCTTTCACCGTACAGCTTAACTACATCTCACCGTACAACTGAGCATCCTTAACTGTACGCGGCTTCCAATGCTTTGAATATCACACCTGACTCCTTCTTTCTCATGCTTTAACCTGCATCATACAGCCGTTTTTTAACCTATACGGTCAATCTTTATCATTTATCCTTATACTTTTGATGTTATTTTATTAAACTTACATTAGATTTCACCATCGACACTTTCAGCTCCATCCCTGTTTTGCTACCTACCAGTTCTGCTTTGCTAACTTTTTCCCTCCCACCGACCAAACACGATTCGTTCTTCCCATATACTTGATCGCCTATACTTCAACATTCGTTTCCACGATGGGGACCAACCCTCGCAAACTCGAATTCTTACTCCATCTGTTTTCTTCAACTGTTTATTTATACACATACACCAAGATTCGTTGAAGTTAATAGAATGGCTCACTGCAAATGTGAAGATATTTTCATGACGCCTTTGATCTCACGTCATCCATTGTGGTGAGTCTTTAATTAAGATGATGATGTACACTTTTGAGTTAATCTTCTGGTTGACCGGTTTTGTTTTCAGATGTCATTGTCCATTCTTGTGTTTTGTACCAGTGGTCGTTATACGATGATGATATTACGTGTGATGGAAACTGGAGGGTGGAGATATGTCGTTGTTGATTAAGATAGTCTTAATGTGCCGAGTATTGGACCTTGATGTTTAGCATCGTTGTCCGCCCTCGGCTGTACTGACTTTCTACTCTTGACCAACTTCATTCCCCATTGACATTAGTGACTGCTTCATCTACTTCTCTACAACACCATCTAATTTTCTATCCTATTATATCCTAACTGCCACTCAGCATGCGGTCACTGTACTAAGAACCTCAAGTCCCTGGATCCTGGTGTTTCTGAGTACCTGTTTTGCAACTGCCTGTCTCTCTGTATGTATCAATTCCTTAAATATTCATTTTATCAAAAAAATATCAATTAAGTTTGAATATTTCGTAAGCCCTAAAATTGGTGTTCTGTGTAGTAGGCAGGAGTAGGCTAGGTAAGACATAAGACACAGAGGAAGGAAATAAAGAGAGGAAGTACCGAGAATTGGCGTTTGAGAGAGAAGATTCAGTATTTCATGAGTTGATTGTTGCAAAAAGAAGAAAATGGAGTTATATTTTACTTACGACAATTTATTGATCATTGCAATGACGAGTACCTGCCTATAGATAACGAATCAAAAAATCTTAATCTAATTAATACTACTACTACAAACTCAAGCAAAAGCACTCCAAAGCAATCAACCCAACCTTGCTCGTATTTTAGCGTGTTTCCAGAGTTTGCATACTCAGCAAACCAGCTTTTTGCAGCTAAACAAAAGACTGCAAAAACAAACTGTACATCCAAGCAACCTTTTACATCGCTACAAGCAATGCTTGAATAGCAAATGACAAGTTTCCGATCTGATTCAAATTTCATTCCCCATGCTTTCGTACTACTTTGTCAAGTGTGAAGAGGGGTTGTTGATCGGTTCCAGTATCGTTTTCATGTGTCTTCTTACTTAACTCCACAATGGTGTCTTGCTTTAAGTGGAATTTTTCACTCATTGATGCAACTCCAACACTATTATAACAATATATATCAGCTGCAGTATTGGTGGAGATGTATTAATGTTGCAGAAATTACTGTATAAATGCCTAATTAGTGTATAAGGGCATAATTAGGTTAGTGTACGCTTCTAAATTGCGGCTGCATCTCAAGGAGCTATTTACATACTAATGGCCATACAAGATTGTAGTACATATTGTCGTGGGTACATGGTGGCTTGGTCAGTACTGGCAGCTTGGTGACTACTGGTAATCGGTGTATGTCTCGCAATGATCGTGAAAGGTCCTTGGACTGTGGGATGGTTGACTTTATTTCCAAACTTGTTATTCCATCTGATTTAGAAAAGGTATTGGTCAATTCAGGAGAGAAGAAGTGCAGAGTTGTCCATTCCAAGAGTGAGTCAGTGGAGGAACAGTGCACAATTTTATTTCAATTCATTTATTTTAAATTATTTCACTTCAATTTGCCTTTATAGATAGTTATAGAAAGGACAAATAGAAGTTAAACTTTCATAATAGTATATTGTGACCGGCTTAATGGAGGAAGGGAAGGAGAGATAGAGAAGGAGTGCAAGGAATCGAAAAGCCTTTAAGCATGTGCAGACTTGTAAACTTGGATTCTATTTTGAGTCCAGGCTTCCATTTGGTGTTTATAACCATCCTTGGCTGACTGGTCGATGCTGTACTCTGATTTTTGTTCTGAAGTCATTCCATTCCATTTTTGACTGAGTTCCTTGTTAATCTCAACCACACTTCTTCCATCGGAGACAAAGTTCTCTTTTACAAACAAGGCAAACCCAGTTGCAGGCTTCTTTGGTTTAGGCTTGTATATCTTCAATTGCTCCTGATTGTAGGCATCAGTTTGGGCTTGTAATTCAGCCTTTTCGGCATCGCTTAATGCCAACCACTTCTCCTTGGCTTCAAGCAAAGTTGACCCTTTTTGGGTTTTAATGAAGAAGGCATAGCTGTTTAACTTTCTGTATTGCTTAAGTACTTGCGCCAATACTTTCTTTTCTTTGGCAGCTTCCTTTTCTTCATGTTTCTTCGAAGCTTCCTTAAATCTATTACGCAAAGTAACGAGCCATGCCTTTTCCTTAACAAGTTTTAAGTTCAATTTAGCAATCTCCTTCTCCTGCTTTTTTTTCGCAAGCTCCTTAGCTTTAATGGTAGCCTTTTCATGCTTTTCCTTAAGAGTCTTCTTTGCCTTGATTTCGGCGTTTTTAGCCTTAGTCTTAGCTTTTGCTTCGGCCTCTTTCACCTTTTGTGCCTCCGTCTTCACTGGACTCTTCTCTGCCTTGGAAATTCCAACTGTAGTCTTAGCTTGAGCGGCAAAAGTCACTTTGAAAGAGGGGGTTAAAGTAGTCGTAAACGAACGCGTTTGTACTACTGCTGGGATGGCTCTGAAGCTTAATAAACGGATTCTAAGCATTTTTAATAACGAATTGACTTAATTGACCTTGGCTCAAGCTTGACTATGCCCTGATACCAACTTGTTTCTGATGACTGAAGTAATCCAGAAGGACTTCTAATGTTTTCGATTTGTTTACTGGTTGTGTTCTCAATTTGGTCGTGTGTGCCAGGCGAAAACTTTAGTGTTCACAAATTGAAACTTGCTAAGTAGTACGAACGGGTTATTCAGATAGTGCTCAAGATAGCAAGTACGTTGGGAATTCTAGCTTAAAGACAAATCCGCTTTCCGAAAGCATTTAGGGAGTTCAAAAGGTTCAAAATCCTATATATTATGGTAAGAATAGCGAAGAAGACACGCTCAATGGTAACATAGCTCTATATATCTCCTACCAGTGCTACAATAAACCAGTCCACCGCACCACTTCAATAAATACCCTCTAAATACCACCACACTGATACCAAAAATTAACCACGTTCTTGTCAATTCAAAAGATATGACCCCATTTCATTTCTTCTAATCACTCGTGAACTAGCCGTCAGTCCCTTCACAATATCTCTCTAACCATCTCCATTCTCTCTAACTATGTCTTTGACTACCTCCCATAGTCGTGCCTTGCACCCAAAAAGATCAACGAAATTTTTTTCCGTTTTGCTTATAAAAAAAATACCAAGCCAAACCACGTAGTAGACATACATTATCAAACATACAGTAGGTAATCATGTACACTGCTGCTCGTTCTGATACCTTGTTCCTTGGTGGTGAAAAAGTAAGTGGTAATGACATCCGTAACCAGAATGTCTTAGCAGCCCAATCTGTCGCCAACGTTGTCAAATCATCGTTGGGCCCTGTGGGTTTGGATAAGATGTTGGTTGATGATATAGGTGATGTCACGGTAACCAATGATGGTGCTACTATTTTATCTCTCTTGGATGTGCAACACCCTGCCGGAAAGATCTTGGTTGAATTAGCACAACAACAAGATCGTGAAGTTGGTGATGGTACCACTTCTGTTGTCATCATTGCAAGTGAATTATTGAAGAGAGCCAACGAATTGGTCAAGAATACAGTACATCCAACCACTATCATTAGTGGTTATAGATTGGCTTTGAAAGAAGCTATTCGTTACGTTAACGAGGTATTATCTCAATCAGTAGATTCTTTGGGTAAAGAAACTATGATTAATATTGCAAAGACATCGATGTCCTCGAAAATTATTGGTTCTGACAGTGAATTTTTCAGTAAGATGGTCGTTGACGCTATGTTGGCCGTGAAAACTACCAACTCTAAGGGTGAAGTAAAGTATCCTGTTAAGGCTGTGAATATTTTAAAGGCACATGGAAAATCAGCTCTTGAATCCGTCTTGGTAAACGGTTATGCCTTGAACTGTACTGTTGCATCTCAAGCAATGGTCAAATCGGTTAAAAACGCTAAGATTGCATGCTTGGATATTAACTTGCAAAAGGCAAGAATGGCAATGGGTGTTCAAATAAATATCGATGATCCAGATCAACTAGAAGAGATCAGAAAGAGAGAATATGGTATAATCATTGAGAGAATCCGTAAAATCTTAAATTCAGGTGCAAATGTCATCTTGACTACAAAGGGTATTGATGATTTATGTTTGAAGGAGTTTGTGGAAGCTGGTGTGATGGCTGTAAGACGTTGTAAGAAGGAAGACTTGAGAAGAATAGCAAGAGCTACTGGTGCCACTTTGGTTGGTAATTTATCCAATTTAGAAGGTGAAGAAACTTTCGAGAACTCTTACCTTGGTTATGCTGAAGAAGTTGTGCAAACCAGAATAAGTGACGATGAATGTATCTTAGTCAAGGGTACCAAGCAACATTCCTCTTCCTCAATTATATTGAGAGGTGCTAACGATTACTCGTTAGATGAAATGGAAAGATCTATACATGACTCCTTGTCTGTTGTAAAGAGAACCTTGGAAAGTGGCAATGTCGTACCAGGTGGTGGTGCTGTTGAGACAGCATTGAACATTTACTTGGAGAATTTCGCAACCACAGTCGGTTCCAGGGAGCAATTGGCTATTGCTGAATTTGCCAACGCTCTCTTGGTTATCCCAAAGACCTTGGCTAATAATGCTGCTAAGGATGCATCTGACTTGGTTTCCAAGTTGAGAACATACCATGCTGCTTCACAAAGCGCATTGCCAACCGATCTTAAGAGAAAGAAGTACAAGTACTATGGTTTGGACTTGATTGAAGGTAAGATTGTTAATGAGTGTTTACATGGTGTGTTGGAACCTACTATTTCCAAAATTAAGTCTTTAAAGTCCGCTTTGGAAGCTTGTATTGCCATTTTAAGGATCGACACAATGATAACTGTTGCACCAGAGCCACCGAAGGAAGACCCTCATGGCCATTAAATGTATATATACCAATATAGAATTGAAGAAGGGAGGACCTAGTAAAGCACATTAATCAAGGTATTGCAAACTGTAATGTCGAAAGACGAGATGGAAGCATATAAAGTAGGTTAAGGAAGTACAGGAAGAATGAGGTGCAACGCTGATGAGGAACATGAGGCACAACGGTACAGCATTAAAGAACAATACTAAAAGGAAGTGTGGAATAAGTAAGTTGATGTGCAAGCGTATACAAACATTGGTCCGACTCGGAAAAATCTACTTTATACCTAATATATACAAGAATGCTACAGTCTCACAAATTAGTAACTAGCTAAACCCAGCATCTGATGACCCCAAAACTTCAGCTCTGTTGTTGTTATTGCTATTTAGTCGAGGTTCACCGCGAAAACTAACTAAAGTCTGTCCTATATGGAACTACGCGAGATCTGGGTTAACACAGAATGGACAGAATGGACACCAACAAGAGAAACACCAACAAGAGAAAAATATCGGCTGCAAATTACGTCCACGAAAATTCCAGTACTATGCTGCTAGAACTCTGCTTGAACAGTAATTGAATTGGCAATATCCAATGAGCACCAGGAAAACTAGCTATTCAAAGTATGGAAACTCTCAATGTTTTTTGATGTAATCTTGGCTCTAGAATGGATCTACAATTTCAAAAGTGAAGAAGGTTATCGAGTATTATTAAATGCCTCAGAGCAACGTTTAAAAATACGGAATATGGCAAGCTAATGGGAAGAAGTGAAAACGGGAACTTATGACATCAAAAGAAATTAGTGAATTCGTCAAATTAGGGAATTACTAACGATTGAATGAATGAGTTGAATGAATGTGTAGTGGTTCGAGGTGATGACCAGTTAAGCCATTGTCTTTCCTGAATGAACCAAGTTTAATGAATGAGGGTGAGGACGTTCTGCAGTAATAGCATTATGAACAGAAGCAGCCGAGCACAATGAGGACGAAGATGTAGATGAGGTCAAGGAATAGGATGAAACGGACAGTTTCATTTGACGTAAGTTACTCCTTGGAACAGTTGAGGATGCTGGGTTGCTCGCAATGACTGAATCCTTACTCGGTATGATTTGCCTACTTGTGGGCTTGGAAGTTTTTGGAATAGCATACTTGAATGTGTTTGGAGTACCCAATTTGAAGCTTGGTGGTATCCTTCTATTACTCTTCAATGGAAATTCTTCTTCATCTTCTATGGTTCCTAAGTTGTAGTTTGAGGTAGCGCTCTTCAAAGTGTAAGCAGAATTTGAAGATCTCAAGGTATAAGACGAATTGGATTGGTTCATCGACAAGTTAGAGTGGTATGATGAAAGGGACATATTAGAAGATGACCTTGAGGCATTTGGCGAATTGTGGTATGATATTGGTGACAAAGGCGACGAGGAGTTTGAGTTAATAGGTGAAGGAGCAGAAAGTGAACCTGTCGAAGAATGTGGAGATTGGATGGAAATAGGAGATGAAATAGGTCTGTTTGTGAGACTGCTTTGACTGCTCGATGCGTTTGATAATCTGTAATAAGATATCTTTTGGGTAGACTCCACTTCCAACTTCTTTGCCAACGAAATCTTGATTGAAGTCAAAAATGGTTGTAAAGCAATTATTAATTCATCTTCTTTGATAGAAATGTTCCAGTTTAATAATGCAATTAGTTCACGTTCAGCCATGTTAACATCCTCTATCGATAAGAGGCCGTCAGTGTATTTAGTCCAATGTCTGTTTAAAGGAGATGAATCATTCAATGACTTAGCAGCTAAAATCAAGGCAGATAAAAGTATACGATGTCTAGTGGTTTCAATACCAACGGCATTGGCAGGTAAGACGTTTCTCAATTTATTTAAGTAAATCAAGGTTGCCATTAATGTTGGAGTTTGGACGTTCGAGTACTTGATCAACTTCTTTATAAAGGTACTCAATGAGACAGTCTTTTTGACAGGGCACACGAGTAATTTAGATGAAGGAGATACTTGACTAACGGTATATTGTAATTTGGTTTGTTTGACTTGGATGGTTGAATTCGTAGTTGATACTAGGAAATTAATCATATCTTGTGACACTGGTTGTCTAGCGAAGATCTTCAAAGCTTCTCTGTCGGACATAGTATGATTTTGGTTAATGAGTGTAAATGAAAAGTTGGAAGAAGCAATGAGTGAAGCTGGGAAAGGAAAGGACGTTAAAAGAGTTGGATAACTTCTTCTTCTTCTTCTTATTAGCTAAAATCGCTGGAAACCCATTCTCTTATATAAATAAAACATTGGAGGCCATGTCTAGGTTTTGACTAAGTTGTAAGGGTTGATACAAAGGAGAGCCTTCGCAGACGTAAATAATAAATTCCGTCAAAAAAAAAAACACGCATGGCATCAAAATAAGACATTGTAGAAATAAGCCCTTAGCAGAATACACAACGAGCAAATTTCAAACCATACATGTAGCTGTTAGTATGGCTATAATGAAAACTAGCTGATATGTATAGGTTTGGGCTTTAGTAATAGTATTGCCAAGGTTTTGAGGTGGTCTCGCGGCATTTGGTGGTCAATTGTACACTTAATAATGGAATGTTGGGGGTGCCAAAGTCAGTCGGCAGTTCCAGCGCTAGTAGTCTTCGTCTCCACACTCTCACAAACGTGTCTTTTTTCATTTGTCCATACAAAGGGAAGCTTTCCTAAGCACTCGACTGTTTGTACGTTTGTTGGTGTTTAGTAGAAGGGATCACGCAGGTCTGACTTTGAAAACCATCACAATAATGAATTCGCGTCTCCTTAAACCATGTGCATGATCCACTCTCACGACATCGACACGCTAATTATTGCATCACCTCGTCCTGAAATACGTCGTCTTTTCCTGAGTATTTTTTTTATTTTGTTCTTTGATCTGTGTCAATGCCTTGTAATTGAAAAATTAACTGCATGCGGTTAAATTCGTGCCTTTACGGGTCACCTTCACCTTGCGAAATAATAGGAAAGGTGCAAACAAGGCAGCGTGTTGCGCGTCTCATCAGGTGTAATACAAATAGTCGTACAAAGCAAAACCTGGGGTTAAGATTCTAGTGCAGAGACTAAGAATAGCTTAAGGGACTTGGATTGGATTTGTTTAGCGAAAGGAATTGTTAGGATTTGCTCGAAGAGCCTGTCGAGTGATAACTAAGGCGGGAACTAACAAGATTGGTAGTCTTTTCGAACATGGCCCCACAGAATTGGTGGGTTTGAACCTTTCGAGTCTTCAGCTCCATAAAGTTGTTGAACCTCTAACTTCTATTGCGTAAACCCATGTCCCCAGAAGTTCAACCCACCTCCCGCGACGTGTGACCTACGTCTCATAAAGTTAATCTCACTATACGTGGTCAAACAGACCAGGACGTATTATTCAACCGGTTTGCCTTCGGTGACTCTCACCGCCTGTTACCTTAATCCTAAATCTCGCCCTTCACCTATGTTCTTTGCTTGGTGATCCAAGTTGAGAGATTATCAACAAGTTCTTTGTTAAGCTTGCACAGCCTCAAATGGTTGCGAACAGATGGCTAGTACTACACGCGTGGTTCCTAAACACCTATTTTGGTGTTGGTAAGCAATCATAATGATTACATTATCTTGATCTATGCACTATTCTAATGTTTGTACAATGCTCATTGAATAGCACGCATGAGGCTCTGGCTCACCTAATTGGTCTAGAATGCAATTGCAATAGCACCATGGCAGGGGCTAGTAATTGAGAAATCTCGAAGCAAGCCCATGATTTAGGCTAGATAATATGGGAAAGCTCGGGAATAGATCGAGATGAATACCCCGTTCTATGCCATGATGACGATACCCAACACTGCCTGGCAACTATTAGTAGCAGAGAGCAATTCCCGCAACTCTTTGGACTGTATACGTGACAATATGGTTAATGGATCTTCACTTCCAGCTATCCATCACTTCTCTAGGTGTCACCATGCTCTCCAGCATTGTGCGCCCGCTCGATTTGTGATAGTGTTGACTTCAGCAATGTTGACTTCAGCAATCAGCTAGTGTTGTTTATTCACGCTCAACCGTGTTTAAACTGTAGTCTTCTTCACCTCCATCCTCTTCGATACAAAACCCAACGCACACTGGACTAAAATAATCGCGTCTGTGTTTTTGCATTGTTGATGCCCCTTATTAGAAAAGACGTGTTTTTGCAGCAAGGTTGCAGCATCGAGGTGTACCGATGTCGCAGCATCAGATTTTGCAACTTTTGTGGAGTCAGGTGGTGTGGAGTCAGGTGGTCAGTTGTGGGCCTTAGCATCTGTAGTTCTGGGCTGCCATGAAGCTTCTAACTTGGTTTATGTAGATATTGATTGGTGATAAACGTCCCTCAAAGCTAAAATTGTTTCGGATTTAGAGACACCTGCTGCAGTTAATGCCCCCCTGGGATTACCACAACGTCTCAGCATGGATTTCACCGTTTTGCACGTTGTGGGTATTACTGGTTGGCGTATATCTTGTATTTGGTTAGTGGTACTTACTTGTTGGTTTACTTCCCATGATGACTGTTTAACTACATAGTCCTTGGGTCAGCATTAAGGCCAACATTGGCTAGTGTTCGAAGTGCCTTGCTTTAAAAGTCTCTCGGCTATAACTCCCTTAGCAATCTAGTTTGCTTCTTCTGTTACTCCCTCTGTAGTAACTGTGTCTCACCTTATTTTATCATCACTTTCACAGTACAAGTGGTTTACAAAACTTCAGCCACCGTGCAACACAGGAACTAACTCGTAGAGTACGAAACGTTGTACATTGCAACACAGGTGGTGATGCTTTGAAGTCTCCTTGTGAATGGTTAGTGCTTAGCAACATAACTCCTTGAGGACGAATTCAGAACATATTGTTGAAGAATGTTTCTATGTATATCTCCTTTCATGAGTAGACAGGACGAGCTACAAGAATAATCTCGAATCATGTCTACCTTTTGATGTAAGTGTTTATATTGAACAAGTAAGTGTTAGTGCTATGAGCTAGTGAAATAAATGAGTTGGCTGAACAGTAGTTGATTGAGTAAGTTCTTTCAACAAACTAGTTGTTGAGCAATGATATTTGCTTTATCAGTACTAGATGACTTTAAATAATCCGAATCCTCTAGTGATTTGATGAAATCTCTAGTATAATCTTTTAATAACTCCTATGGCTATCCGCAGCTTCCATAGATATAGGGTAAAAGTCTGGCCCGTCTAATTAATAGAGGCATCTGGATAATAGAAAAAGGCTAGAGCAATTATCAAGTAAGTACTCAAAAGCATAGTTCCCTCTAACCAGTTGGACTCACCATCAAGGATGACCAAATTGCTTATGAAAACGGAAACGAATAAAATCGTTGTTTCAAATGTTGAAAAGTATAAGGTCATTGGGACATCAATAACCCAACCTACCAAAACCATGAATGGGGTCACAAATAATGCAATTTGTAAAGAAGATCCAACAGCAACACCAATTGCTAAATCCATCTTGTCCTTCATGGCAACAACAATAGCAGTAACATGTTCGGCAGCATTACCAACAATAGGGATGACGATTAAACCAATAAAAGTCTTAGACAATCCAGAGGATTCAACAATATTATCAATGGATCCAACAAGGTAGTCGGCACAGAAAGAAACTAAAATGGTGGCCACTATCAAAACAGCTATAGACGAAATGATAGACAAACGTTCATCTTCCGAATCCATTAAATGAGTGTTACCTGTTTCTGCCGGGAGAGCAGAGGTGATGATTCCATCGTCTGAATCTTGTGCTTGCTCTTCAAACAAGGCCTTGTGAGTCTTCAATTGGAAAACCAAAAATAAGATGTAGACAATCAATAAGATAATGGAAACGCCTCTTGATAAAGAAATGATTAACTTATCTGAAGAGCCGGAAGTTGGAATAGTTGCATGGAAAGCAGCTGGGATCATTAAACCAGCAGTTGCCAAAGCCATAAGCGAAGACATAGTTTGAGCAACCGTTTGATTGAACGTCTGTTGAACTCTAGTGAAGCCACCAGCGATAAAGCAACAGCCCAACACCAATAACGAGTTCGATAAGATTGAACCCAACATACTTGCCTGGACAATTCTAACTTGGTTATCTTTCAAAGCGATAATAGACACAATCAATTCCACAGCATTACCAAAGGTAGCGTTCAATAAGCCACCGATAGTTTCGCCAACGTTTTCGGATAATTCTTCAGTAGCATAAGCCAATACAGATGCCAATGGGACAATCGCAAGGAAATTGATCCAGAACACGGCATTGGATGGCCATTCTAACACTCCAGCAGCAATTCCAACGGGAACAAGGACTAATAAGTAGTTAACTGGGGATGACTTAAGGGTTAGTTTTAATGACTTGCCAACACTGCCATTGAAACGAGACAAGCGAGCCTTGTTCTTGTCAATCAACCTTTCTCTACTGAGCAATGGGCTCGATTCTTGGAATACTGGCATCTTTGGATAACTATTCTGCAATCCTTAATTGGTTTGCAGTTGGGCCTGCCATTCTCAATTTCAAATTTCACTTCTAATTTCTGGGTGATGGTGGTGGAGACTGCTGAGTGGCTCTGGGGCAGTAACGAAAAAATTATGCGAAGTTGCTGTTTTCCAAGCGTTTTGCTTGGAATCTCGTCAGTGAACAAAATTTAATTTTAAGGTACGAGTATTTGGATTGACGGAAATATGAAGAAAGTTGGGGAGGTTTCAAGCATTGAAGTACAAGAGTCAAATAGTATTGAAAAGGAGGTGGAAGTTGAGATAATGAGAAAGGATCTGAAATAAAGAACAAAAATTCGCCAATTAGTCACTTTTATTGTTCTTTAGCACCTTTTGCATCAATCTAGTGGAGCTGTGGTGATGGTATGCAAGGTAGTGTGTCGTGGATTGTCATGCAAGGATGATTAGTTTGATTTACATACCCGCAACCAAGGTTGTCTTAAGGGAGATTCATAGTAATGGCAGTAGGACTTGGTGCGTGCAGTTCTAAAATGACGAAATGCTCCTGAGAGTGCTGTGGTGAACAAGGGAGAACAGGTACGGCTGATGCAAATTTCTTTATCTGAATTTCACCTACATTGGGGAATAAAGTGAAAAATCGTGAAAAACTAGTTAAATTCTCTATAAACGGTTTGTGTGTGGAGGCAAATTGCATACACTGGAATAGGCATGAGCTTGAATGACTAGGTGGCATCCTAACTTTCCATCTATGTGTTCATTCGCTCTCTGAATAGGCCAATCTGCATTTCTGTATTAGGCAAAAAAGCAAAATCACACTTACATACCAACTTACCTATAAAACTAACTCATGCCACAAATATGGCGTGAAGATAATAACTGCCGTAACAAAAGCATCAAATGCCTCATAAACTGCCAATGGAAACCCAGCAAATCCTCTGTCGATGAAGTTGCAGTAGATAGCATACAATGCAACACTGAAAAAGTGGTTGAAAAGTAACATGGGGAATGGCAACATACCAGAGAGTAGTCCAATAGGCCCAGAAACACACGATCCACCTAACTTAAAGTATTTAAAGCACCCAGTTTGTAATATCTGCAACGCTCTTCTATCGGCTGCAAATAACGTATACAACGCAATAGACAAAGTGTTTATCACGGCATCCAAGTTCTTTCTCTGTCTATGGAATTGCTTCATCTTTTTGGCAACGGTAGCATAATCATCTAAATCTTCCACTGATTTTGGATGCAACAATTTAGCAAGAAGTACCGCATCATTCAACCCAACGGTCATACCACCACCAGTTAACGGGTGTCTCATGTTGAGAGAATCCCCCAACATAACCAAACCTTGGTTATCTGTCTTGCCCTGTTTCAAAGCTGGTAAGTATTGATTTGGCATAACTCTGAACTTTCTAGTTTCAACAGCTGTGGCGAATTCTGGCTTCAACTCCTCAGGCAATGAGGGTAAGACCTCTGTCTTCATATAGTCATACATGTCTTGCTGAGATGGGGCCTTGGTAGTTCTGAATGCACATAAGATTCTGGTCTCTTCCGGTGAGATCTGATATACAAGAACAGGGGCATGGTCTCCCAATATAACATGACCTCTATTCTTAGATGGTAAAGAAGCATTCTTCATGTGCAAACCAACAAAGTACGATCCAATGGTTGGCACGTTCTTCGTTGACAATTCCTTTCTGAACTTAGAGTAGATCCCATCGCAACTGATAGTCAACTTTGCAAAGTATTTGGTGTGTACATCTCCCACACTCTTCACCGAGATACCAACTACCCTTTGGTCTTCTCTCAAGATTTCGGTAACAGTTCCTTCCAACCAGGTGACGTTTGGTTCCAGTTTCACTATATTTCTCAAGTTTCCGAGGAAATCGCCATGGTGGAACGCAATACCTCTTACTCTCTCATCGTCATCCCATACGGTGGAATTTATGGTTGAATCAGACAATACTTTGTCATTTCCATCGAACACACAATCAGGTACCGGTTTGATTGAGTTTGTAACAAGAGCATCACTCTTCAAAGGGTAATCCAAGCCTATAACCTCGGAGTGGAACTTGATATAATACCCCACAACATCTATTGCTTCGATGTTATTGATGGCTTTCACCATTCCAAGTTCACGTAATGCTTTGACACCTGCCGGTTGTAATAACTCTCCAACAATACGATCTGGTTTTGACCAGTCTCTTTCAACAATCAACACCTTTCTTCCTTGTCTAGCAAGTGCGGTGGCAATAGCTGGCCCAACTACACCTGCACCAACAACTATAACGTCATATTGTTCTGTCATTCTCCAATACTTCAACCAATATCTATAATTCGAAAGGGAAAAGGTTCTTTCACTGATATAATAGAAACGAAAGTTAAAGGCTTTTTTCAGTTATTTATATCTGGTAGAGGTCAATAGCTTGCACGTATGTTTTCGAAAACCACACCATAAATTCCACTTCAGTTGTTAGTGGGTTCGTTTAGCTCGATGGCACAAAGAAAAGTCGTAAAGGAAAAAAAATATGTTCGGATCAACTGTCATATGATTTATTAAGCTTCCAATTGAAGTATGTCTATTATAAATATACTCTATACAAGAAATCATTCCTCATCGCTCTCATCACTTTCCACTTCCGCTTCCTGTAACCATGCAATCAATTGTGCAGTTAACTTCCTCACATGCTTAACATTATCTTCCAAGTCAGCCTTTTCAGTGTGTTCCCACCAACTCAAGATTTGGTCCTCCTCTAAGATATCCAAGTCGTATAAGATTCTGATGGCAATGAATAAAATAATCTGGTTATATGATTGGTCCAACAATGTTGTTTGCTCTTGGAATATATTCAAAAGATCAATACGTTCTTCGACATTGAACACCTGTCTCTTGTACATCATCCCCCAGTTACTGAAGATCTTGGTGGTGGCTTCCTTAGGACCCAAAGTATCCGTGGCAATATAATGCACAACCTTCTTAAGTAATGCCTGAGTAGTGGCTAGTCTTACTTCATGGTAGGTGACGTTCATCGACATTCTTAAGGTGTTCAATTCAAGCAATGCAGTATCTAAATCATGGTTGTTGTCCAATGATCTCTCAACAGTGGCAATGGCTTCTTGGTTGAAATCCTCTTCTTCGAAATCATCATCCGTGTACTCATAATCAGTAGATACAATAGAACTTGTCGATAACCGTCTCACCTTGTTTAATCTATTGAATTTCTTGACCTTTTGGTCGGTGATTGAGGATACAGATTCATCAGATAAGTTCAAAGATCTGAATTGGTAAAGCATACCCGAATACTGTTGTACTGCAGAACCTTCCGAATCCGAATCTTCATCTGAATCAACATCTGAGAGGTATAAATAACCAACCCCATCATCACCAACTATTTCAACATCGTACTCCTCCTCTGAAACGTCTACTTGATCGTTGGTGGTATCCTGAGATTCAAATCCATGCACAAATCCACCTGTACTGGCGACCTTTTCCCCCACTATTCTCGTATTGGGTGCAACTTGTATATTACTGCCAATTACGACATTGAATGAGATAACTGTTCCTGGACTTAACACAACATTCGATGATATGTGAGCATTATTGCAAACGATAGCATAACTCACAACTGTGTTGTCTTCAATAACTGCATCATCCCAAATGAAGGAGTTGTTAATAGTGACATTGTTACCAATCTTAACGTTTCTTCCAATCACTGATTTCTTAATAGAAGTACCATTACCTACCGAAGTGTGGGAACCAATACTGGTGCAACTGCCGATTTTGCATGATTGTGCCAATATAACCTTATCTTCTTTGTAGATATGATTAGACTCATACGAATAGTTTGTATTTCCCAACAAGTTTGAGTCAGGGGATATTGGATAACACCATCTTCCTAAGATGTCTTGCGAAACCGCATCATACGTAGCCCAACTTTCAACACGAGAAGCATATTCAGAACTATCCTCCAAGACATACGTATAAATTGTCTTCTTCAATAAATCAGAACTCAATACACCCCTGACAAAGTCACTTCTTAAAGATTGATAATCAAAATCATCTTGGAAGATTTGGGGAACATGGGGCAGACAAATATCAATATGACAATCAATTAAATCATTTCTTATGACAAATTCATCTTCCACATCTTCCAATAACTCCGGATCTATATTGATACTTGTTTTTGCGCCATCAACTTGGGGTATATTAGAATAATAGAGACACCTATTCGTTTTCTTGTCCAACACGAAAGTTGCTGGATCAATTGGTGATCTTGTTCTGTGTAAAGGAGATGCTGGGGATAAAATCATGGTAAGTATATGATCTTTATCCTGTTGTTTCTTCATTTTATGAGCGTTCATAGCCTTGTTGAAGTCAATGTTTGTGACAACATCTCCAGAGATTAATATGAAGTCTCCGGTGATCAAACCACGTCCATCCAAATCCCTCATTGCATCACCAACGGATCTCAGATCAGGTCCCACAATTGTAGTGACTATGAATGGGGAGTTCTTCAAGTTCCACTTGGAGTTCTCGATGTATTCTTGTATTTGGTCAGCATGCGATGAACATAATAAGAACACTTCATTCACACCAGATTTGGCAAGGAACTCTAATGTATATTCAATCAATGGGACATTCGCCAAAGGCAAAAGGCATCTCGGCTTCAACGAGGTCAAGGGCATAAATCTTGTTTCAAAAGAGTCAGACAACACAACCGCTTGAAAGCGATCGTCTTGAACCAACTCCTTTTGTTTCTTATTCTTTGGAGGCATCGTTGGGGCTGCTAAGGCTGCTTGAGTCAGAGGAGAGGTAGTAACATTAAAAAAACTTTCGAGGTCGAGACATTGAACAGATTGGGTAATATGTGACTAATCAATTATTTGGTAGCGCGTTCAAAGGATCTTGAAGGGCGGTCAAGCAATTACGGCCGCCATTCTTAACGACTGTAGATTGGGGTAGACTCTATGTCAAGCTGCGTCAAGCTGCATCAAGTCCCTTCAAATACGAATACCATGGTAGTGCTATTTCAATCGTCACATAGAGGTGTAGCCACAGCGAAGTTCTCTCTTAAAAAAATATATTGAGTGTATCAACCAATCTATACAAGCAATCTAAAGAATTATATACAAGGGGAAGCTAGAAGGAAAGACCAACAAAGATGGAGAAAGAGTGATGTTGCCCTAAGATGGAAGATAGTGACGGTGTTCAAGGTACGATAGTTTGAACATCTATGATAATATGACAATCTTTGAAAGACTCATGCAGTCTGAGCTTCCTTCTTTGCTTGGTCAATAACAGAAGCAGAGGCAGCAACAGAGGCAGCAGCAGCTTCGGCAGCGGCATCAGCAGCATCAGCTTCTCTTTCTAATAAGATTTTCTTCCATTCAGGTAATGGAGCAGGTTTCTTCTTCTCGATTTCTTGTTCCTTGACTGCCAAAATCACAGTACCCAATAATAAGACGATAGTAAGGGCTTGGGCATACATTCTTGCTTGAACGGCCTTTTGCGCAGTGGTCATGATCTTGTCTCTATTGACGTAAATCCACGAACCGTACAACGAAGCTGCCCAAGCAGTAAGAATCACTGGATATTTCTGGTTGTTCATAGCCGTGATGATCTTGTCCTGTTGTGATAAGTTGTTCCATTGTCTATATTCTTCCAATTTCTTGGCTTTGGTGAAAGAGGATTGGTAGATTTCTTGATCAAATTCCCAGGAGCCCTGATCGGCCCAGAAGCCACCTATTGCTACTGTTGGCATAATGAAGATGGCAGTCTTGACACTAGGAGTAAGAACATTGAACTTTGCTGGGTGCTTTGTTTTGATGTAGTAGAAGAGACCAGCAGCTCCAACAGCCCCGAAAATCAACCCTTTGACTCCCTCTGCAGCAACGTGGTGCATGTGGGCAGCCTTTTCTTCCTTTGTAATTATCTTCATTGTAGTATTTGTATAGTAATTGAATAGCGAATCCTGTTGCCTCAATGGATAGAATTTCAAGCGTATGATGGAATCCTCTTCTCTTTTATAGGTTCTTTTTTCTCGAAAGGGTTAGACTGATGGGAACAAATTTCAATGTTAAGTCGTATGAGGTTGAGGCTGGATCGTGACCTTAACGTATAAAACCGGGTGCGGACAAAAGAGCGCGGAACCACATGTAGTAGCCCGCGAGGTTCCCTAGATCTGAGGGAGATAATTAGATAGCAGATGTACGTGGGACACATCGGTTGAGGGAGAAAGAGATGCTTACAAATGGGGAGGTACACCCACAGAACAGTGCCTGGGATGAGCGTCGTTCCCAATAACGTTCCCAATAATGTCGCGCTTGGGATGCGATCACAGATTTGGTAGCACCGGCCCTGAAGCATTTGGCCATTTTCAAATGCTCGTGTACGACTAACCTTGTACGACTCACCTTGGAGTTTAAATCGAGGACCACGTAGTAATAAGTCAGCACGTCAGGGTTGTTGATATATCACACTTTGTGAGAAATCATTAAGCATTCAGAACAACGCACATTAAAATGGATCACGATATGCCTAGCCATGAGGCTGCTAGATGCTCAATGAATATGTTATTCACCTGGGACTGGAAGAATACTTGCATTGTGTTTAGATGGTGGCACTTGAAATCGTTCCCATCGTTCGTTCTTTCGCTCGTGTTGGTAGCCTTGTTTGCAGCCGGATACGAGTACTTCAAGCATATTGGAAGTACATGGGAAAAGAACTACTCTGCATCCGTTAATACCTCCACCGTGTCGACCACTTCGTCTGCCAATTCAATTGCATTGAAGAAGTTCAAGTTGAAGCAATCGCTTTTGTATGGATTCCAAGTTGGTTATTCTTTCTTGTTGATGTTGGTGTTCATGACATATAATGGATGGTTGATGATTGCAGTGGCCGTTGGGGCTGCCTTTGGGTATTACTTCTTTGGAAGCACGGCACCTGGGGCAAGAAGCTTAGCCTGTCATTGATGAGAAATGCGATGAGCTGAGGAGAGGTGATTGGTGAGAATAGCACTTGAAGACGATACTTCTAATGATATCTTACTTCTGAAGAGATTTTAGTAAAAACTGGCACTAAACACTTGAAGACCCTACCACTCCCACTTTTATCGTTCCCTAGTAGAACCTTTCTCAAATGGTGTACTCCCTATTTGCAGCCTTTTCTTAATAAACGATTACGCTTAAATACCTCACTGTTGCAATACTTTGACCTTAGAGTTATTACTTGCTGAAGAGACTATTAAATTTAACACCTTTTTCCAACTTTTACACGAAATTTCATCTTCTCATTTCACTATGGTTGCAAATTTCACGAAGAACATACACCAACTTGCCAAGTTTACTGATGCATTTGAGTTATTCTTTCTGATAGGCACCCCACCCATGATACTTTTGCGATAACTAAACTCTCTTAAAACAAGCTCAATTCCAGATTTACTGGAAATACCACATCTTAAGTTCCTGCCATAACACCTCTCACCAAACATCGAATAAATACCATATAAATTGCCACCAGTATCAATGGTGACTCGAAACATATCACCTTTGCTTCATTTAATGGCAACGGGACCAAGTATTCATACTTTTAAAGTGCTTTTACACCAAGAACTCCCCAATTGCCAAATGTTTAACCCTCGTCGAACCTCTTTTATATCTTCTAAAAATGGAATTTTTCTAACGAGATGCTCCAGTGGCGCAGAGGTTAGCGCTTCGTGCTTATAGCAGAATTACGACAATTTGGTTATACCATAAGTCACGGTCGTGTGAGGAACGCGACGGTCGTGGGTTCAATCCCCTCCTGGAGCATTTGGTTATTTTTTTTGAGTCAAAGTACTTTAGTTTACTAATGATCAACTTGTAATACCACCTGTTGGTGAATAATATACAGAAGAATCATCGGGGTACCCGCACCATCCAACATCACTGTTCTCGCCCTCTTTGCCTCTACCTGACCCAGTTTCTCTCTCCTTCTACTACTTCCTACTCCTACCACTTCTTCATTCCACTCACAAATTATTTTGCACTCTCGCAGCTCATCGAAAAATTTATTCACTTCCAAATCGAAAACTAGTACCACCCAAACCACCCATATCTCCAACTAAACCTATTCTACTACAATATGGCTGACTTGGTTAGATACTACTTGGAACAGAGTGTCCCAGAACTCGAGGATTTGAAGGAAAGAGGGTTATTCGAGAAAAATGAACTCACCATGATTATGAGAAGAAGAACAGACTTTGAACATCGTATCCATGGTAGAGGGTCCCAACCAAGAGATTTCACTAGATACAGTGAGTTCGAATTGAACTTGGAAAAGTTGAGGAAGTTAAGAATGAAGAGATTACAAACTGTTAGAATGGTTGATAAACGTATCACTCTCAGTGACCATGCTGGTGTACGTAGAATCATGTTCATATACGAACGTGCTACCAAGAGATTCCCTGCTGATTTACAACTTTGGTCCGATTACTTGAAGTATGCTAAAGAATTCGGGGCGGTGACCGTAGTATATAAAGTATACTCCAGGCTCTTACAATTGCAACCTAGAAATATTGATGCCTGGTTGTCTGCAGCTAAGTATGAATTTGAAGATAATATGAACGCATCTGGTGCAAGATTGTTGTTTCAAAGAGGTTTAAGATTGAATCCAGAATCCTTGGAATTATGGTTGTCATACGCTCAATTTGAGTTAACATACATCTCCAAGTTGTTAGCTAGAAGAAAGGTGTTAGGATTAATTACAGAGAAGCAACAATTGGATCAAATGACATACGAACACAACCAATTCCAGAAGAATATACAGAAATCAGCTAAGTTAAACCTTGATGGTATGGATGAAACTGAAGATTTCAAAGATAACGATGATAAAATCCATTTGCCTACTGGCACTGAAATGAAGGACGAATTGAATCACTTACCTCAAGCAGATATGAATATGTTGGGCCATCCTGAAACCAACCCTGCGTTGAAGGGTGATGTATTTTTAACCGTGTTCGATGTTTGCATACCTTCTTTGCTTAAATCCTTGCCAAAGGATGCTACAACCACCGTGAATAAGGAAGACAAGGTTTTCCAAACCATCAATAAGTTTTTAATGATAGTAGATAAATTCCCAGATTTAAATAGGGATTACTTGAACTATCACATCTTGAATTATGTTCAAGAAGCTTACGCTAATGAGTTGAGAACTTTGCTCATTGATATCACCTTACCGATTAGAATCATCAATATTAAGGATGAAAAGTTGGCCGAAAACTTGCAAATTGCTGTCAACAAGTTCATTGCTTATAAGATGAAGTTGAAGGATGTAAAACAAAAAGAGGAATTAACCAACATGTTCGTCACCATTTTGAATAATCAATTCTTGAGCGATGCTGTATTGAAGGATGACAGTACTGAGGATGTCCAACTTTTGTTGAAGGCTATTATTAAGAAGTGTCGTTCTGTATAAACTATTAGGCAATATAACTACTTAGGTTGATAATTTAATTTCACTTATGTACTCCGTGGCAGCACTGTTATCTATTCGAGGTACTAACTGTGTCGTAGACTTAGCAATTATATCCAGTTGTATCCACTAGAATGATCTAGTCCTGCTTGTCATAAATAGCCTCATCATCAAGTGGCTTATACTTGAGGCCACGAGTGAACTTCACACTAATTACATTATAAGTGAAAGCCAACGTAATTATGCTCGACAAAATGAAGTTAATACCCAAGTAAATGTAAAGCATATTATAACTAATCGGTACGAAACTGACGGGGAATTTGTAGAAACCATCAGAATATGGCAAATTAGCCAAGTAGCCATTTGAGTTAATTGGAACTATTTGATCGTACCATCTAACAGCCAAGTTCAAGGTGAATGAGTCGCCAATAACAAGTCTGGTCGCATTGGTACCTGCACCAAAGGCAACAGCACTGATGAAAGAGTTTTCTTCAACCTTTTTGCCTGCTGGCTTGGTGATTAAGACGTTCATAGAGTTGTCAATGTCCAAGTGAGATTCATGTATTTCACCTCTGAAGTTGAATGTTAACGGGATGAATGCACCGCCCTTTTCCAAGTAGTTCTTTTCGTTACTTATAGGTAACCTGCAGCTGAATGGAGCATCTTCATGAACGTATAATTGGAACAAGTGGTACAACTCGTCTGTGAAGGTGATGGTGCAATTGACGTCTTCGCTAGTACCGTACTTCAACGCAAAGGGCTTTCCGGTCTCCTTGCAAGTCGGGAATGGAGTATATATGATTCTATCGTTTTCATCGAACTTGTGTTCACCAGTGTCGATGTTTCTAGCAGTGCAATCGATGAATACATCATCACCGATTTGGTATGGGGTAAAGTCCAGGGGTATCTCCTCATTTCTTGTTCTCGGGTACCATTGACCAGCCACCAACGAGGCGATTGACAAGATAGATATAACTGCGGATGCCTTCATGGTTGATACAGCGTCTTGGTCGTTGAATGTGGTAGTTTGGCGTAATTTTGAGAGTGACGTTTTAAGTGCGATGATAAAAATTGAAGCTTTTGATTTGGAGGGCTCGAAGTGAAAGAGAGAGCAGAAGAGGCTTGTTTTAGAGTGGAATTAAGCATAATGAGTAGCGAATCTGGGAAAGAATACAGCGGCTTTCATCAATAATCAAAGTTCTAAACTTACATGCAAACGCACTTACACACGGTTTATTTCAATTTTTATTAATACACAAGTTGTACTAGACTATAAACATAATGTAAAAAACCCTGATTTAATTATGAATAATTTAAGCTCTCTTGGTGAAACGTCTTGGTCCTCTTTGGGAAGAGATGGAGACGGTAGACAAAGGAATCTTGAAACCCAAGGTCTTGACCAAGTCAGCGGTTTCAGCATCAACTTCTAATTGACCGTTGGTGTGAGATAAGTCTAAGGCAGAGACTTCTGGAACGTATTGATCCTTTCTTTCTCTTTCTTCTTCTTGTAACTTGAAGGAGATACCTCTGACTGGACCCTTTTGAATTCTCTTCATCAAGTGGGTGGTGTAACCAGCAATCTTGTTTCTTAATCTCTTGGATTGGATAACAGCAATTTCAGAAGTCAATCTCTTGTTGGTTTCGAAGTCCAAGGTTAACTTGGGGTAGAAACGTTCAATCAAAACCTTGGAGGCTCTCTTAACGGTTTTTGTTCTAACACGACCCTATTGAAGTTAGTATATGAATCCTTGGAACATGGTTGTTTCGGTTCGTTGGTGGTTGATGATACTTGAAAAATTTGGCGGTCCATCCATTCACTTTATCTTGGGCTATTACTCAGTAGTTCCATTCATATAGCCACTCTATCTCGCGATCTTTCACTCTTCAGCTGGTCTCTCTCGCATTATTCGTATCATTCCACCATCTCATTCACGATATCACTACATACCATCTTTGTTGATTATTGTTATACGGTTATATCGAATAAGAAAGAATTTTCAATTAATTCTTTTTTTGGCTAAGAAAATGAGATTCGTCGCTTCGAAGGTTTCGCTCAGTTAAAGATTTTTTTTCATCCTGAGTTGAATGGGGGCCCAGACTGCAATAGTGGAGTATGTATGCAGGGCTATTAGGGTTTATCACGTGTATATGTGACTGGCAGGAGTGAGAGTGAGGGAGGCGCGAGAGATGCGAATGAGGATTGCATGGGATAGGTACGGGGAGCTAGAGAGAGTTAGGGAGAAACACATCTTCAATCTAGAGACCCATTAATGAAGAGACACAGAACATATGTCAGTCAAAAGGACGGTTGCTTAGATGTAATCCAAATTCTGAAGACACCAAACTAATCCAGATCCAATTTTAACTAGATGCCAACTCTATTTCAGCGATTTCATTGCGTACTGATGGGACTACAGCATTGTCCCTACTCTCTGTTGGTCCCTTTTCTCTCTCTCTCTCTCTCTCTCTCCCTACCATAAGTCCCTTCATAGATCATCACGAGAAAACCTCACGAGAAAACCTCACGAGAAAATCCCACGCGGATTAATTCACAGAAAATACGTTCGAAATCGAACCCAAAATTCATCGATTACAACGCACTGCTAGCACAACTGGACACAAGTGTTGCCATCAACACATCAACACACAATAACCAAAGCTTGTACCAACGTGCATCGGCATTGCGTTGAAATCCATCGATCACCCCATTTTGATTGATTGCCAACTATCTTTGATTGATTGATAGCCATCATTCTCGAACATCATAGCCAAAAGATTCACCATCAAAACATACGGACACCTTTTTTCCTTTTTGAGATAGCTGCAAAAAAGTCAAAACCACAGGGAATATGGATGTGAAGGGAAGACTATTCCATTGTGATGTGTGCTCCAGCGATTGCACTAATCGTATAAGAATCCAATGTGCAATATGCTTGGACTATGATCTATGCGTACCATGTTTTGCCAGTGGATCTGCCACCGGAGACCACAAACCATGGCACGATTACAAGGTAATCGAGCAGAATACATATCCTATATTCGAAGAAGATTGGGGAGCAGACGAAGAACTACTTCTAATCCAAGGTTGCGAGACTTTAGGTTTGGGGAACTGGCAAGATGTAGCTGATCACATAGGGAATCGCCTGAAAGAAGAGGTTGCAAAGCATTATTATCGAGTCTACTTGGACTCGGAAACGTATCCATTGCCTGATATGAATAAAGAATTCAATAATATATCACCACTAGAGTTCTTGGAGAGCCGAAAGAAGAGATTAGAAGACAGACGGAACCAACCTCTTCCTCCACTCAAACCTAAACCAGTTGCATCGGTCCCATTATGTCACGAAATTCAAGGGTATATGCCCGGCAGATTAGAATTCGATTACGAAGCTGAAAACGATGCAGAAATCCCAATCAAGGATCTTATATTCGATCCTGAAGACCTGATTGGGGAAATTGAATTGAAGTTGACTATTTTGGATATTTACAGTTCCAGGTTGACCACTAGAGCCGAAAAGAAAAGGGTCATGTTATTACATAGCTTATTGGAACATAAAAAGAATACGGCTTTGGATAAGAAAAAGACGAAAGAAGAAAGAGACTTGCAAAGAAGGATAAATGCTTTGGCAAGAGTACTAACACCAGACGATTTCAATTCGTTCACCACAGACTTTCTCACGGAATTAAAATGCAGAATCAGGATTCAGCAATTACAGGACTGGAGGAGAAACGGAATAACCACTATGGAAGAAGGTGCTAAATTCGAGAAAGATAAACTTGTTAGACAAAACCATTATCAAAGAATGGGTAACGGTGGATTGATTGCTAGACATTCAAGTACACTTGCGAATGAACATATTGCGAACCTAAGCGGGAATGGAGTTTCTGGAGTAGGAGGTCTTAGTAATGGCCGTAAAATGTATTCTTCACCACAGCCTGATTTTAAACCCAAGATTGGCAATGCTCGTGCGCCTTTGGACATATCACACGCAGCCGACTTTGATTTGTTGTCGAATGAGGAGAAGCAGTTATGTGCGACGTTGAGGATTTTGCCAAAACCATACTTGGCCATTAAGAACCAGTTGATGAAGGAAGCAGTGAAGAATGGAGGTATTTTGAAGAAGAAGGATGCGAGGCAAGCACTTAAGATAGATGTGAACAAGGCCTCGAAGATCTATGAGTTCTTTGTGCAAATGGGGTGGTGTTCTCAGGGTTGAATAGATGTATAATTATCGTACTTTAGGTACTTTTCCTGTGGGGATGCTTTAAACAGTTATTCTATGGGATGGTGTGGTTCACCATTAATAATAAAACTAAATATTTGACATTCTGAGCCTATTTAATTTGACGGGTTTCTTCATTATCATGTTAAGTTCATGATTCTTACCTTGTATTGTTCTGTCAATACCAACTTTTCGCACTAATTTGCAGATTATCTTCACAATTTTGCAGCCATGCGAAGTAAACCAATGCCACCCACTACAAGGTAAATATTACGATACCATTTCTCTTTGGCGTAAACTTGATGTCATTCCCTACTATAACAACCATTTCAAGCACTCTTGCTTCTTCAGATTCGAAATAGCTACACGGCTGACACCATCTGAGTGAGCTCTTCAATGGACACCTATGTACCTGCATACAAACAACACTTTGTAGCAGACATAGAGGATGAGGATAGTAGAGCGACATAGGGACATGAAAGGATGGTTTCAGAAGCTAGTGGTGATTTATAAGAGTGAGCGCTAGTCCAGCGCGATAACCGTCGTTATACTCATTACTCATTACTACGGAAAACATTCAACCAGATACGGACCACTTCTATTGCTCACCACGAAGCAGTGCAAGTATAACGATCTTAGCCTACGGCAGCACGGCATGCAACTACGCTAAAGCTCCCACACTGGGGTCACAGCAACATCCACACCCATCGGCCCTGGCCCACCCACAGCAACCTCACAGCCATCGCAGCACCTATCTACCAGCACCTCACCACCCAATTGCACCCTCCAAGTGGCTGCAAGGTCCCAAACTACATGCAGGTCCCAAACCGTCATAGACGAACGTGGAATTCAAGCAACCATGGACCCAAGCAGAGCCACTTATTGTCGTTCGATAGCAGAAGCATGTGAAAACCTCTAGCATGCTTCCCTTTCAAAATGACACAACTTCCTAGTTTGTGGTGGAACTGGATCTACACGTAAACACTCTTCACTTCACTCCCTCCCATCGCTATTAAACCTTAATCATTATACTCCACGGACCCACCCCAGTTTTGAGTAGCATTCGAGCTTTCAAAAGAAATAAAAACAGCTGATTCTTATTTTGCAATGCGCGATACATACCTCCACACGAAAGTGTAGTTGAAGATGCTTGATGGTGGAGCAGTAGTGCCAGGAGTGTAAGTGAGTGGTGACACAGCTGTTTCACACAGTTGCTTCTCTTGACGTCGTCATGGTCCCCCGAACTACCCATTCTACCTCGACCTTAGCCATCGTTCGATTTCCGTTTCGGAGTCGGCCCCCGTTTGAACACTGATCTTTTATAACCCAGATATTTCACTCAAAACTCCACCACTCGCCCTTCCATTTACTTTGTCATATACTTTTTGTAATTGGGATTAGTCAACTGAAACTGAATCAGAGTTCGAAAACCAAAAAAAAAAATCTAAAGGCTGAGAAAAGTCACCCAATCCATCCAGCAATCTTAAATAAGTTTGCATTATTACTTTGTTGGAGTTTACAGACGATTGGAAGTAATCAGCAAGCTGGTTGTTATCGAAGCCTTGGGTCAGATTAGAGAAGAACTTGACAGCGAACTCGACAGAGAACTTGAAACAGAAGTACTTGGAGTTTGAAACAGAAGACAAACACCTAAGACTATACTCCTAGAGGCAGAGCTGCTCTTGATAGCAAAGACAAACACCTAGTCTTTAAATTCCTCGACACTTCCTAACAGTGGCACAATCATCTCCTATCCAAAATACACACGCAACCATGGCAGATTATCTAAAATTTAATTCATACCCTTCAGGTAGACATGAAGGTAAGCACCATATTATCATCGTTGGAGCTGGTATCATTGGAGTATGCACAGCGTACTATATAGTACATCACCCCAAATTTGATTCCACGAAGTACCACATCACCATAGTCGAAAGTAAGAGAGTTGCGGGTGGCGCTAGTGGTAAAGCAGGTGGTCTCTTAGCCTTGTGGGCATTCCCTCAACAAATCGTTCCTTTATCCTTTCAACTACATCAGGATCTTTCGGACATGTACAATGGAGAGGATGAGTGGGGCTATAGAAGATTGACCACCGTCTCACTAGAAGGTGACATAAGTCATTTAACAAAGGATTCGGACGATAGTAGTGTTGAGCTGGACGATGATGAAGAAGAAGAAGAAGAAGAAGATACAATTGCCGGTACAGAACAAGAAAAAGCGGTCAACAGCGAAGATGATTCTGAAGTTTTTGAAGACGCGAATAACAATCTTGCTAATGCTCGTACGGCCGGAGAACTCGCTAAATCCTTTAAGCAATCGAAGAGACACGATTCTGACTCTTCATCCTCCTTATCAGATAAACCTCCTAAGAAGACCTCTAGAGCAACAAGAGCCGCAAATAAATCTTCTGATGAGCCTTCAGGCTTGCCAAAAGATTTAAACTGGATCACTTCATCGTTGATTGGTAAATGTTCAACCTTGGGTGGAACTGATACCACTGCTCAAGTCCACCCATACAAGTTTACAACTTTCATATTGAAAAAAGCTGTACAGGACTCACATGGTGCCATTGAATTGATTATTGGGAAAGTAACCGAAATGCTATATTCAATGAAAACCGGCCAAGCCACAGGTGTTGCATACGAACCAACATCGGTACGAGAAAATAACGCAAATAATGTAACCTCTTCTGCAAACCCTCCGGATAAAAATTCTCCAGTCAGATTACTTGGTGACCAGACCGTCCTAGCAGTTGGACCTTGGACCTCCAAAATCTTACCTGATTGTCCAATCTCAGGCTTAAGGGCTCATTCAATCACAGTTGCTCCATTCAAAGACCAAACCGTTTCTCCATATGCCATTTTCACAGAATTCAAAACCGGTCCTTATTCATACATATCTCCTGAAATCTACGCAAGGCAAGATGAGGTTTACGTATGTGGTGAAGGCGACTCTGCTGTGGACGTTCCTGAAACCACCGACGATGTTGAAGTTGTCAAATCTAAATGTGACGAATTATTCAAACAAGTTGGTAAGATCTCTCCAAACTTGAGAAAAGGCCACATCTTGAAGAAGCAAGCTTGCTATTTACCTGTTTTGGATGTTCCTTCGCTGAGTGGGCCCTTGATTGGTGAAACAAATGTGGAGAATTTGTTTTTGGCTTCCGGACACTCGTGTTGGGGTGTTAACAATGCACCTGCTACAGGAAAGATCATGAGTGAGTTATTATTGGATGGTGTTATCAAGCTGGCAGATACTACTGGTTTGGATCCCTCTTTATATTTCGATGCAAGCGTATTGGTGAGTGATAACGAATATGAATATGCAAGTGACGACGAAGATATTAGTGTTGACGATAGTGACTCAGATGTTGCAAGCGACAGAAGCAATAATGGATACATAAAGGCAAACCCTGAGACATCTACGACAGCAGTACCAAAGTCTACTGACTCTACTCGCAAGCGCAATACTACAACGCGATCAGGCGAGAAGGATACGGTTGAAAAAGTTAGCAACAAGAGTTCTTCCACTGGCGAAAGTGAAGATGAGTGGTGAAAACAAAGCTGTTCTACGTTTTAACATATTGCCCAATAAAGAAAGGCTAACTCTGATAAGTAAAGGCTAAAGTCTTTAAATATTGAATCTACCTTTTATCTATTTAAAGTAAATTGTGCGTTTACTAGTATATATTCAAATGCATGTCAGGTAATCAATATCTATTGTAATATCAAAGGAGCTCAAAGAGTCGAATGCAGGGTTCATGGAATTCGGGTTACATTATTCCCTCTTGGTCCCTTCGATGATACCATTCTTACTTTGATTTCTGTAGTTCTTTCCTTTTTCAATCAACTTCTGTTGTACATAATTGAACAAGGCAACAGTCTTCATTGCAAAGAGTGATGTAATCATCACGAGGATGGTTGTGATGAGAGTTTCATATTTGTTCCACAAGTCCAAGTCAAAGAAATGGATTTCATCCTTCTTCTTGTTTTCCAAGTATCTTGTATTAGTGTGTTTACTCTTAATCCAATGGGGTTCAACTTCATGGAAATTGACATTTCTTTCGATTTCGTCAGCCCTGGAGGGATCGTTCACAATATCGTTGAAGATTTCAAAATTACTAGGGAAGTGCCTCATGATATCCTCCGGAGCCGGATGCGATGAACTTGGGACATCACTCGTCAATATAATAGTGTAATGAGGTGAAGGTAATTTACGAATAATCAAACGTATTAACTCATCATGTTCTCTGATAGTGGCAACTCTTTCATTTTTGTCCAAAGGCAATTCACTCAAATCGATTCTTATAACCCTAGTTCTCGTATCAAAGTACGGAGCTACTTCATTCTCATCATCCTCAACAACTTCGATTATTTCAGCATCACAATTCTTCACTATGTATTGTGAGATGAAGTCAAGGTCTAGTGGCGCAGCCACTCTGGGTAACCCAATTACAGTCGAGGCCAACGTGGTGTACTTGCGGATGAATTTCCAGTCATCCTTCTTGCTTTCAATCAAATCTTCAAACGATAACCCCGGTTGATTAACGATTATGTATTCGTCAGAAGAACATTGGGTGATGAGTTTCTTGATTAAGTTGGTAACAGAAGTGACATTGTGCGATGGAATGTTGTCGCTTGAAACTTCGCTCTTTAGATTAGGAACGACCTTATGTGATGCAATAAGCACCGGGACTGATTGGAAAGCAAATGCACTTTGAAATAGCACTGTCAAGAGTGCCACAGACTTGATCAATTGCATTTTGGTTGTGGAGAAGACGATCTGTTGATTCAGTGTTCGATTTCTAATTGAGACCACCCTGTATCCGGGTAACAAAAAAGTCAAGCCTTGATGCCGTTCATAGAAGTGGATATGATATGTTGAAGAAGATAGTTTCGTTGACCACTACCTTTACTATCTAAGATGGAAGCTGAACTGACTAAGAGATCATTGGATTACGCTCAAGGCTTTGTTAACTTTGTCAACGACTCCCCAACTCCTTACCATGCAGTTAACAACGTTAAATTGCAATTGCTCCAGGCTGGGTTCATTGAATTGACTGAAAGAGACGACTGGACCAATACTGGAACCAACGCTCTCGAGCTCGGTGGTGCTTACTTTGTTACAAGAAATGCCTCCTCGATCATCGCCTTCACTATTGGCGAAGAGTTTGTTGATGGGAATGGGATATCTATAGTTGGTGCCCATACCGATTCACCTTGTTTAAGAATCAAGCCAATCTCCAAAAAGACTGCTGAAGGGTTTATCCAAGTTGGGGTGGAACAGTATGGTGGTTTAATTGCTCATTCTTGGTTCGATAGGGACTTATCTATTGCCGGCAGAGTTTATGTGAACCAAGATGGTCACTACATACCAAGATTGATCAAGATTGACAAACCGTTGTTAAGAATACCAACTTTGGCAATTCACTTGAATAGGGAAGTTAATACGAAATTCGAATTCAACAAGGAAACCAAGTTGGTACCTATCGCTGGACAAGTGGCATTGGATAAGAATGAAACGGTGACAGCCACGTCCAAATCTTGTGCCGATGATCCAAACTTACAATTGAGCCCAGAACAGTTTGAATCAGTTCAAAGCGTAGTATCAAGACACAATCAATCATTGATTGAGTTAATTGCCAAGGAGCTTGATGTTGAAGTGGACCAAATTGAAGACTTCGAATTGGTGTTGTTTGACCATCAAAAATCGACAATAGGAGGTTTGAATGATGAATTCATTTTCTCTCCAAGATTGGATAACTTAACTTCATGCTATACTGCCACAGTTGGGTTGATTCAATCTCATGACTCGATAAAGAAACAAAGAGGAATTCAATTGATATCGCTTTTTGACCACGAAGAAATTGGTTCTGTTTCTGCTCAAGGTGCTGATTCAACCTTCCTTCCTGACGTTTTGCATAGATTGACCAAAATCAACTTTACATCCTCAGAAAACCATGATCACTTTTATCAATCTATGGCTAGATCCTTCTTATTGTCTTCTGATATGGCACATGGTGTACACCCAAACTACTCAGAAGCATATGAAGCTAATAATAGACCACATGTTAACCAAGGTCCAGTCATCAAAATCAATGCTAACCAAAGATATGCGACCAACTCTCCTGGGATAGTCTTGATCAAAAAGGTGGCGAATGCTGCTCGTGTTCCATTGCAATTGTTTGTGGTAAGGAATGATTCGCCATGTGGATCCACTATCGGGCCGATATTGTCTGCTAAACTAGGCATCAGAACCTTGGACTTGGGTAATCCTCAATTGTCTATGCACTCGATCAGGGAAACAGGTGGTACTTTCGATGTTGTCAGATTGAGTGATTTGTTTGAATCGTTCTTTAACCTCTATGCTGATTTGGAGGAGAAGATTTTATGTGATAGTGTCAAGATATAAATGTTATATACAACGAGTAGTGTGTTTATAGGATAGGTGGGAATACATTGTCAGTAGAGTTACCGATTAAGTTGCCTGCGGTGTAGTATGAACAGACTATATACGTGCCCCAAACGGGATTGCAGTATTTGTAGGAACAACCAAGTGAGGAGGTATTATTCCAAATCATGGCAGTGAAATGATTATATGTATCTTCTGAACCGTAAACATAGTTGTCACCTTCAGCATACCAAGCATCAATGGCACCTTCACTGGAGTACCCCAAAGCCAAGTTTTCGCCGTATATACCACCAGAGTGTTTTAGAATTCCAGAACAATTGTATTGTTCAGAAAATTGAAGGGCATATTGGTACAATGTAGAGTTCCAATCCAATCGCTGACTACCATGAGCTGCACGTTTTATATTGTGAAGTGAAAGTATCTCATCGACGAATGATTGATCAAAGGAGGAGGAATCGAAACTCGAAGTTGAAGCAGGTGCAATTGATGAGGCAGATAACGAGGTGGAGATTGAACTTGTCAGTGGTGGTGGCTCATCAGCTGTTTGAATTATTATGCTAGTCATTTCAGAAAATTTGTTGACATGAGTACTAGATTCTCTGCGCAATGTTATTGTTTCTTTCACGTAGACCGTCTTAGTCGGTATCTTCGCCACATATACCTTGACAAACTCAACTTTGGTAATAGTGACTCCAAAACAAAGAGAGAGGAAAATAATAATAGGAAGCATTATAGTTTTATTTAAGGTAGATTTAAGGTAGCAATGGGGCTTGAGTGAAATAACTTCCTTATATACATACCTTAATATATATTAGCTATTCAAAGGTGTTTGCAGCCAACTTCGCGCTCTTTTAGAAGTGTCTGGGAAGTGTTCCGAATCTGTCAAAAAAATAATCAGAGGAAGAAATTTGCAGCCATTGCGCAACAGATCTGAAACGCTAACGATTCTAGCTTTGATCTTTTTTCACTACAACACAGCAGTTTATTCTATGTTCCCTGGCCCTACAAAAGACTTGACATTTCGGACTTAGTGTTCCATCTGTGGATTTCGGTCAAGTTGGCAATTCTATCAAGCACCAGAACGCCTATATCAGGTGAGCGAAATCGCATATCCAAGATTTGAATACCAACAGCGGAGTTTACTAATACAAAACAGCTTCACGTGCTGTTTCGTGATGGTTTAAGTGCTGAAAGAAAGATCTCGCCGTATATTAGCCGTAGCAGAAATACGCATCTAGGTTTTGTGATTGCTCGGCACCTTTCTCGCCTTAATATCTTCGCTGAACCTGGTTACAATTTCATAAGTGTGGAAGAGGCTATTGCATTCTCCTCCTTAATTGTTCACTTCTTGTATTGTAGCTGATTCAAACGCCACACACACCCGAATCAAGGCGCCCATCGTACCAGCAGATGGTCGATGTCTTCCCATCCACATGCTGCCTGGCCCCTAACCGGAGAAATAGCAGGGCATTTCGTGCGTGCCGTTTTGACGTTTTTCTTGTCCCCGAACGGCGCGTTGCTCATGGAACACTGCCAGATATGGTGATCCTCTCTCATTCTTGTAAGCAGATTCTATTTTTCTCCATTCTATCGAGTTGCATTCTATGCATAGGATGACATATTCATATAAAAAGAACTTTGTCCTTGAAGAAATGGCTACATATAAATAGAGTCCTCACACCTCTTCTTCCTAGAGTTTGAAAGTATTCAAATAGCATCAAGATGACAGAGAAATTCGGCGGAAATTCGGTCCAGGAAATCGATACTCCCCAATACAACTATGATGAAAGCTCATCCCAGGATCTCGAGAACTTCGCATCCCAAGGAGAACACCATCCAAAGTTCCAAGTCACAGATGAGAACTTGAAAAGAGCCCTTAATGCCAGACAGATTAATATGATTACCATCGCCGGTATCATTGGTACAGGGTTATTCTTGGGTACTGGTAAATCCTTGGCAACTGGTGGACCCTTGTCCTTGTTGTTGAGTTATACCCTTATCGGAATCTTGGTGTACTGCGTTGTGCATGCTGTGGGTGAAATGAGTGTGCTTATTCCAGTAAGTGGATCCTTCTCCTACTTCGCCAAAGTGTATGGTAGTGAAAGTCTAGGCTTTGCTGTCCTTACAAACTACTTGTTCAACGATATCTGCTCGGTTGCCAGTGATCTTACTGCAGTTCAGTTGGTAATGGACTACTGGACCACCACTTTTCCAAACTATGCTATTTCCATTGTCATATGGGTGTTACTTCTCGCATTGAACGTGATATCAGTGAGAGGATATGGTGAGGCCGAGTACTGGTTGCTGGCATTGAAGTTGATATCTATTATCATTTTCTTCATCATTAGCATCTTGGTAAATGCAGGTGTTAACCAAACAAATGAATATATCGGATTCAAGTGGTGGGGATACAAAGACGCACCAATCTTGCTGTTCAGAGGGTTTGCTAGTGTCTTTATTAGTGCATGTTTCGCCTACGGTGGGGTTGAGAGTCTTACATTAACTGCTGGAGAAACTAAAAATCCCTCTAAAACCATTAAAACAACAGTGAAATCAATCCTTGTTAGAATCTTAGTATTCTACGTGGGTACTGCCTTCTTCATTGGGATGAACATTCCATACGATTACCCAAACTTGTCGACGAAAGAGGTTACTACTTCTCCTTTCACAATTGCGTTTAAAATGGTAGGTAGCGGTGCTGGACAAGGAGGTACGTTTATGAACACTGTTATTTTGACCTCGATTATATCTGCGGGAAATCATGCCCTCTTCGCAGGTTCGAGATTGGCATTCAATTTGGGTACCCAGGGTTACTTCCCTAAGGTTTTCACCAGAGTGAACAGGTATCATGCACCATACGTTGCCGTGATCTTCACCTGGTTCTGTTCGGGGTTATGCTTCGGTGCTTCATTCGTGGGTGCAGGTACTCTTTGGTCCTGGTTGCAAAGTATTGTTGGTCTTTCCAATTTGATTAGTTGGTGGGTGATTGGGGTGACTTCTATTCGTTTTAGAGGTGGCTTGGAAAGTCAAGGAAGAACAAATGAACTCATATTCAAGAACTGGACGTATCCATACGGCCCTTGGTTTATTGTGGTTTTCGGTGGATTCATTATTCTTGTTCAAGGGTGGAGTTCTTTATCGCCTTTTGTTGTTGCTGATTTCTTCCAGAACTATTTGGAGCTTGCCGTTTTCCCATTGACTTACGTCATTTGGTGGTTGTACAAGCGTGACAGGTTCGTCCGCTATGAAGATATGGATTTCGACACTGGCAGGTACGTCGAAACGGAAGAGGACAAAGAAGAGGAAAGGATCTATAATACCTTAAATCGCAAGCAAAAGTTTAGAAAGAACTTCAGCACTTACTTCTTTTAGAGAAAGATTTTGGTTGATATTGGCCGCAGATCCAATTGGGAAATTTGCACCCAAGTATACACGCACGTGAGACACATGCTCATTTCTATCATATGTATACATTTTTACATACTTAATTCAACACTAATATAAATGTATTCCATGTACTTCAGCTTGTCTGGTGTGCATATCATAACCTACTCAGAAACAGACACTCTGAGCTCGCTACTTGACCTTCCGCATTCAAATTGAATTTTCACTTGTGGCCTCAATAAATTGTTGTGAAAATTAGTTGAAACTTGGGGCATAATCTTAATTGATTCACTTTTGACACAGTTTGACACTGTGTTTCAATTTAACCAAACAATTGGAATAAAATAATCAGATTACAGCTTTCAAAATCGTCAAACATTAATTATAAGTACATTAAAAATACAGTTAGAGTACAACTTGAACTTCAAAATCCTCCTCGAGTTCTGTGTCGCCCACGGTGGCATCCAAATCCAACTCTTCGTCGTCAAAAATAAGCTTTGCCTTCTTCAAATTAACCGAGTTAATATCAATATTCTTTGACATGATATAGTGTTCTAGCAATTTGTTTATACGGGTTCCCGCTCGCACTTCCACCTCGATTCTTTTATTATCCTTGCCCTTAAGCCCAATTACAAAGAATTCTAACTTGTTTGCCTCCTTGCTTGCCTCCTCTTTCGCCCTAAACTCCTTTTCCTTAGCTTCTTCTTCATCAAGATCCACAACTTCAGCTTCCTCTTCCGCTGGTAAAGAAGGTTTCGGATTTGTTTCTTGTTCTTTGAATGTTTCAGATATAATGCTGCTTTTGAATTCAGGGTATATATCCATGAAATTCTTCGAATGATCCTTTGGTATTAGAATGCAGTCGACATATGTGGGTGCCATAGCCTCCACTTCATTTGCCAATAGATCGAATGGCTCTGGAGGAGGAATACGAAGAGTGCTTGGTTTGAAGAAAGACTTCAATTCCATCTTGCCATCGAGCCAGATCAAAGACGTCATTTCAATGGAATACAAATTCAATTGTTCAACTGACATGTTATCTGCAAACTGATCAAGGAAATTTTGTATTATTGCCTCTGAAATGCGTGAAAACTTCTTGGTACCCTTAGCACCAAAGTCTGAGGATAAAAATGGACTGAAATTCGATGGAACTGGCAACTTCGTGAATACCCTGATTATATACATTCTCTTCCTTTCATGTTCTTCGGAGAAGTTGTACTTCCCGTCAATTCTTTCTAGGCTCGGAGTAATTGATTTTCCTGCCCTCAAAATCGATAAATCAATATCGTCATCATCATCATCATCATCATCGTCATTGGCATTATCCAGCGTAAATTTCTCGTTTCTCGCGTCGAAGTAATCTTCGTCTGTGTCTTCATCAAGATTAACTTCGCTTCTTTCGGGTAATTGAAGTTGTTCCTTCACCTTCTGTGGTGAATCTTGTGCACTGCTCGCTGATCCAACATTCGCAACCATTAAGATTTCCAATTCTTCATCACCATCGCCATTAAGGTCCATTGAGCTTGTATTTGATTGAAAGGAATTCAGATGCTCCCTTGTCACTCCATTTTCAACTTTTGGAGCTATAGATTCTTGTTTGGCATCGTTATTCGACTTGCCCTTCTTGCGAACCCTTGACTTCTTCTTCTCAAACGATGATGACATCGAGAAGAAGTCATCGTCAATCCAGTTCCTCTTTTTCTTATGCTTCGTGGAAACTGCTTCTAGCTTCACATCGGGTGGGATCGGTTTCACCAATTCATTAGCTGACATCTCGATGGAAGACTCCTCTTGGGTCTTCAAGTAACCTCTTTCGTGACTAAAGTTTTTTGATAATCGAATCATGTTTACAGGTTGGATAGAAGAGTGCAGTTTGCGTTTCACGTTAAAACAACAAAAGAGGACTCCATGGAAGTTGGATAACATACACCACCACAACAACCACAACATCCAAGACCGCAGTATACGGCCAATGCCACTGAGATAACAACCTTCCTTACAATCCACAAGCGCTACAGAGAAAACCGAACAGCAAGAATGTCCTCGGGATCAAAGACAAAGGATGCCACATTCAAGGCAAGAATACGCCATAATCATGGGTGTGATGAAGAGTTCTACAACAATATGCTAACGTACAAGAAAACATGGGAGAATTGCATGTTCTATTTCGAAGAAGATCATTTGAAAGAATCGATTCAAAATGGTTCGTTACACCCCAAACAACTTCCGTCCATCACAGATATCAGAATCCCCAACTTGGTTGAAGACCAACTTATTGATACTATTGACATGAAACAAAGTGAATTGGCGTTTAACTTGACTAAGAATGGAGTTTCGAAACTAATTGTATTACCGTTTGGAGAACTGATAAACCTAAAAGATCAAGTATCGAGAACTGGTCTTGTATTGAACACAGGTGGTACCATAACATCTATGAAATGGTTGCCTGTGCCCTTAGGTCAGACCGATATAAAGCACCATTTTTTGGCATTGTCCACCATATTCAACAAAAATGGCCTTGAGGATACCGTCAACAATCTCGAATTAAGTATTTTCAAACAACAAAGTGGTACGGACAATAAGATCAAATCAAACATTCAGATATGGAAATACGACTTGGAGAAAAATTCAATTCACATCGAGAGAATATACGATACAACAAGTCTAGGGGCATCGGCCAACCTAGACTGGGTGCCGATCTATATTGACAACCCTAACGTGCTTGGAGTGCTAGCAGGTACTTTCACTGACGGTAACCTCCATTTGTTCAAGATCGACAGGTATTCGAACAACCCTACAAGATTCAGCAAGATTACAAAGCCTTCTGTAACATATACTCCGGCAAGCTGCTTCAAAGAATCACCACCTAATTTTACAACATTTGACTTCTTGGGTCATGAAAAAGTGATTGTAGGAACCAATGACGGTAACATCCTTGAGTTTGCCTTACCATTTGCAGATGATGAAGATGACTTGCTGATACACATACCATCGTATGTTATTCGTGTAACAGACAGCTCAGTGACGCTTGTGTTTATCGTTGAGATGAAGCTTCAATCGAATAAATATTTGGTCTACATCAACTCGAGCGGGACAGCCGTAGTTGCGTACGAATATCTGAATTTCTTACAAGACAGAGTGATTCCAACAGCAAAACCTGTGTTCAGGCCAACGTTGAACCCTTATCTTAATATGGTAGTCTACCCACATTCAGCTGATTTAATGGCATTTTCATTCTACAGAAGTATACATGAATCTGGTAATTTTTTATTGAAATTGGAAGGATTCCTAAGTACTATCCAACTTTCTGAGATACTAGGCCATCCTCTAAGTTTAGTAGGTACCTCGAGTGGGGATGTTATTGTACTCAACTATACTAGGAAATATTTGCATGGATCCAAGACAACAAACAAGGTTTTGATACCGCTATTGCTCTGGAAATTAACCTACGAGAATAAAACCTTAAATGTGAATGCAGACTACGAGGTTACGCCTGTCGAACTGACTCAGCAACACCCCATCGGTCCTCATGAAGTGCTTATCTCTCATTTAGCATGGAATGAGAATATTACCGGAAGTTCTATCTACACAGTAGGAACTGCTACAGGGTTGGTGATTTTAGAGAGATTGGACCCAAAGTATTAAAAATAACAAGCCTTCAGGAGAAAGCAACACTATTAATAAGTCGGAACTATGGGTTGCTTGGAGTGTTGATGTTTTGACATATTGCACCAATGGCTGTACGTCAATCTGTAGAGGAACCTCCAACGACGGGTTGCATTTTCACTTTCGATGCAATTTTGCTATTTTTGGCATGGCATGTTGTGAGCCAAGAATAGCATGGAATTTGAACATTGGAATAATGGGGAAAGATACCGCTGAATGCCACTACGAAGGTGATAGTAGCCAGAGGGATAGCATCTACTTAGTATGGGGTTGTACAATTCACTTTCATTGGCAAGCTATTTTTAGAGAGCTTTGCACCTGTTTTTCATCCTCAATAAGAGTATTGCGTTAACGCTAAGCGTCTTCAAGGCAAAATAAATTACACCCCCTCGAGGAAACAGAGTTACAAAAGCAAGACGAATTATTATTCTTCTTGTAATAATCAGTGCTTCATTCTACTTGGGTGGGTGGTCTGAACCTCTCGAATGGGAATTTCTCTTGAATATTTTACATCCTTTCCTGCATTGACAGGCATTTTGAGGTACTGTTGTGCTTTCAAACTTTTGTGTTGCCCCTACAAGAGGTTGATCTAAGAATACCAAAATGATGGGGCTGTTCGTTCAAAATGGAGTCCTTTCTGAATTCTGACTTTGTTCTTAAGAGGTATAAATATGATGGAGGAGAAGCTCGAAGTTTCAATTTTTCCTTTCTTCATTAACCTGATTAATACACTCTAAGATGCAATTTTCCACTGCCACTACTTTCGCTACTTTATCTGCTGTTGCATTAGCTGCCAACTACTCCAACCAAACAATCGTTACCGATCATGTCACTGTTACTGGATACACCACATACTGTCCAGAAGCTACTGTTCTTGTTGTAACCACCTGTACCAAGGACGTCTGTGGTCCAAAAACTGTCACAGTCTTGCAACCAGAAACCGTCACCATTACCGAAGAATGTGTTGTTCCGGCCACTTACACCACCGAACACATCTCATTTACCAAGACTGTCGAATGCCAAGAATGCCACAACACCACCACCACTGCTGCTCCACCAGTCACCACCACCTCCCTGACCAAGGTCCCACCTACCGTCACCACCGTCACCAAAGCTACCACCTCTTCCAAGGCTTCTGTCGTTGCTGCATCCAGCTCCAATCCAATCGTTGCTCCAACTGTTTCCACCATCGGTAACGGTGCTGCCAAGGATGTCGCTGGTGCGTTTGCTGGTGTTGCTGCCATTGCCGCATTTTTGTTGTAAGTATAGAGATAAACAGCCTTCAATAAAGTGAAACACCTTCCGTATCAAATCAACATCAATTCTATATTTGTATTTAGAACTTTGGGAAGTTGGGGTCAATACTGTCGCTCCACTTGTTTAAACCGCCTATAACGTCGTAGACTTTTGCAAAACCAAGTTGTTCGAGCATCTTCCTTGTAGCAAGCTGTGAATCATTGCCATACCTACAGATGACAAATATATCGTCTGTAGCCTTATTAAAATTAGGAGGCAAATAGGAACTCAAATCATCAGCCTTTCTAAATATTGGGTCCCATTCGATATTTATCGAGCCATCAAGCTTCGCTATTGAAAACTGCTCTTTCGGCCTAACGTCAAGCAACACATGCTTTAACCCGTTTGTCATTTCTTTGTATTGCTGGGCAGTTACTCTGTGTTTTGAGGCTAATAGCGTACTGTCAACTTTGCCACAAAATGCGACGTAATCAATGTCTCCGCTGATTATAGCTTTCCTGGTAACTTGGGGTTCTTTTCCACATACAATACATTTGACTTGTCTATTTCTCATTTTGAAAGATCGAATCTGTTGCTGTGGGTATCCAGAATACAGCAATAAGAATGGTTTAAAGTTCTCTTCTGTGTAGTACCGGGATAACACTTTGATTGTTTCAACAGCCATGCCAACTCCAACAAGCCCAATTATTGGTCCTATCACTCCACCATCGGAGCATGATGTGACAGAATCAGGCGAGGGTGGTGTTGGATAAAAGCATCGATAACATGGCCCGATATTGTTAAAGTTCAATACCGATATTTGACCATCTGTTTTCAAACCAGATCCACTAACGATGGTCTTGCCACATATAACTGAGACATCATTAATCAAATATCTGATAGATGGAGCATCGGTGCAATCAAGTATTACATCATACTTTTCGATAATACCAAACGCATTGTCAGTATCAAGCTTGAAAGGGTACGTAGTCACTAAAACATTTGGATTTAGCTTCGTAATATAGCGCTTAGCAGATTCACATTTGAGCATACCGACGGAGTCACTTGAGTGTAAAACTTGCCTATGTAAATTACTCTCATCAACTAAATCATGATCTATAATGCCTATACTCCCAATACCAGCAGCAGACAAATATAGCAAGGCAGGACAACCCAAGCCACCAGCACCAATGACCAATATTTTCGAGCTCTTCAATCTTACTTGGGATTCCAAAGCTCCGAATTGTGGCACTATCATCTGTCTACCATAACGCTTATACTCATCTAACAGTAGACCATTTACGTGGACTTGCGTTTCTGTTGGAGAATTCAAACTCCAAGGTGGTTGATCCTTGAGAAGTGTGTTCTCATCCTCCAATTTCTGGATCTTGTCTAGTAGTTCTTCTCGAGTTAATTCAGTCATGGCAGTGGTTGATCTACAAGTGACATATTAATTAATTTTCAGTTGCATTTTCATGCGCAGAAATTCATGAGAGGAGGGTTTGTACAAACAAACTTGAAGGGGTCGACAGGTTAACGCTACTACAATACTATGGGGGTGGGAGACCATTACAAGTGCCTATTGTTCCTAGTTTCATATTTATTTGTACTAAACAAAGAATCAAATACAACAAATGGAAAGGCAAAAGTGAATGTGGATCTTCCTTTCTCTGTGTGACACTGCAAAGTTTACTATTTTAATGTGGTATACGACACATACAATGTTTTCATTGAATATAGCAGCTTATAGTGGTATAGCCGTATTAACACGCTTGCAGCGACTTGCGATATCTATAGTTTATACAATCTTTTGCTTTACGAAGAAACTCTTCAAGTGACGTAATTGATAAGCACAAGTGCCAACCAAAACAAGCAATTGAATAATAGTCCATCTAACTACTCTTGAGTTTGTAGTTTCAGATTGGTCTCTGAAGAGAGATTCTTTGTCTCTAATGGTTTCTTGTTCCCAGAGTATATCTTCCAACTTCTTGTTCAAGCTTTGAACCTTCAAAGTCAAGGAGTCAACCTTCTTGGTGGACTTGGAGTCAATGTAATCATGAGAAGATCCAAGTGCAACGTCAAAGAAAATACGATGGTGTTTTCCAGAGGTACCATCGGTGTAAACTGGAGTTAAGCAGAATCTGTGTTCACCTGCGTCCACGGATGTGAAGGTGAATTCACCGTTGGTATTAGACTTTTGGGAGGAAACCTTATGGTTGTTATCGAATGTTTCTTCAATTGTAATTTGGACTCTCAAGTTGGGGGTCTGCAAGTATTCATTGCTCTGTTCAGCTTTCTCGAGGGCATTAATCTTTCCAACTACCAATGTTTCCTTCTGTAACTCTTCAAAGAAGCATCTTGTTTCGCCCGTTTTCAAGTAAAAGTGCAACGCGTTGGTTACTTGTAACAACGACAAGAACAAAGCAAGCAATCTACCTATATTCATCATTGTGTACGACTTGTTGGTGGGATGAAAAGGTTTCGCTGTTGATTTTTCTTTGATTCGAAAAGGATTTTTCTTTAATATTTTGTGACGCGTGTCATTTGTAGGGAGACACCGCGACATGCGACATTATACAGTGGTTGCAAATTACTGTGTTGTAGTCGCTATGAATTGTTTATTAGGGACTGTTGGTATGATAGTTCTATAATTATATGCTGTGGTAGGGAAGACTTGTGGCGCTTGCTTGAAGTGCTCATGAAATAGTGTAAGTATCTTTATCGAATATCAAACAAACATGCCATTCGTGCTCCTATGCGTTCCCAGAAACGCAATAGGCAATAGTTCGTTGCACCTCAATTATTTTCACTTTGTCTTCCTCTTATTGATAATCTTCTTCTTCAAATGTTTCTTCATCTTAGTCTTCCTCTTCTCCTGCTGAGCAAGCTTCGTAGCATCTTTTCTGGCCTTTTTATCGTCTTTATCTTCATTCTTTTTACCTTTCAAGATTGTTTCCTTCTCTACCCATTTCTTCTTTGGCTTGCCTCCTTCTTCGTCTGTGTCTTCATCTGAGTCTTCATCATCTTCGTCGTCGTAATCCTCAGAATCCTCTTCACTATCTTCTTCTATTTCTTCATCTGAATCCTCATCAGAGGTAACCTCCCCACCTTCCAAGGAGTTACCATCTTTATCAACCAACAGCTTTAACGTGAGTACTTTACCTTGTGAGAACTTCTCGAAATCTCTTTCATCTAAATGATTCAACGATCTTACCATGTGCAATGATCTGAAGATCTCATCTTCAATCTCATCACCTCCCTCCGTCTTCAAGGGCAATTGCTCTAAGTATTTGGCCAATTCGGCATCTGAGTTGTCTGCCAACCCTAATTTGTCGCATTCATCAATGATATATTTGAAGATAGCTCTTTCAGGGTAAACGTTGATCTTCTTCTTGGTAAAGAAATCGTTCACGTTCTTTATATCCATTCTTAAGAAATCAAGCGACATTGGGTGCTCCGGTTCAACAGACTGTGAAACATCAATGATATATAATTTATCATTATGTACAATCGAGTTGTATTCACTTAAATCAGCATGTACTAATCGGCATTCCTGATACATTCTCCTCATGTAGTATAGCATCTGATGGTAATAATGTACAATCTCATCAACGTCTTTGAACGGATGATCTCTTAACTTTGGCGATGGTTGTGCATTTCCCTTTGTCAAGTATTCCATTACCAATACATGTGACTTCAATTCAACTGGTCTGGGGCATGGAATTCCATTCAAGTACAATCTTTTCAAGTTTCTGAACTCCTTTTCGGCCCATAGTTTCACCATCTTTCTAGGGTTACTTTGGTTCTTCTGATGTCTGAATCTAAACTCACCATCAACGTATCTTTCTCTGTCTTTAAACACCAAGATCGATGTTTTATAGATCTTAACAGCATATTCCTCGGTGCTTACTTCCGGATCTTCATGGTCAGCATGATATACGTTGGCTTCTTTACCAGTACTGATACATCCATTGATTCTGGTGATAATCCCTTTATTAATGATCTTGGATATGAAATTCATGGTTCTTGGATCCAATACCTGCTCCACAGTGGCTCTATTCGATCTATCCTTGGTAGTTTTAGCATTCTTAATAGGGTCTGAGGTAATGTTGTCTGCATACCTTGTCACTATATCCTCCTTTTCAATCAAAGTCTTTGGATTTGCAACCTTTGGTCCACCATTAGAATGCTTCTCAAACTTGTTGGAATTTCGAGTATTTTCCTCGAAGTCATCTTCAGAGCTCTCCTCAGACGAATGGTAATCGAGGTCTTTAACCTTCTGAGTCACTTCTTCAACAGACATGGTGTAGTGCAGTGGTGGGAATGTTGTGGTTATTTGGGTAAGGCTGCTCATCTTATAATTTTCATTGCACCTTGAGTTTTTTTGCATGTTGATGATATATGTGTTTGCAGGTTGGCTGCGTCACCATAAAAACACCAAATGAAAAATAGGAGGGAAGAGTTTGAATCAATATTCAACCAAACTAAGAGATGAATTGGAAGTCAACCGTTAACAACGTGTTACCACAAGTGAGTTTATTATAAGAGACTGGCGTTGAACCAAGACGTAATGAATGTGAAAACTAACTGAGTACTAAAGAAGTTCTTTGGGGTAATACCCTTGTACATTGGTGTTGAGATCGTCATGGGTATATCGATCTTTAATAAAGCTGGTGGGGCGTATGGGTTTTTGTCCATTGTTACCGGTCATCCAATCAACTTCTATCAATGGTTGTACAACATCTTATGCATTCTGGTGTTGCCATTCTATATCATTACATTGGTCAACTTGAACAAATGTAAGTTACCAGAAAACACAAGACAGATTTGCTTGACTACAGTCATATACCTAATTGATACATTAATCGGTGTTCTTTACACCCTTTACTTTGTTTTCTTCTGGTTTGACAGTGAAGGGAAGACCCTGGATGTCGCCAAGAGAGCCTACGATGCTGCTGTTGCTTACCCTAGAGTGGATTTATCTTCACAATCAGCAACTGAAGTGAGAGAATTGTTCCTCATCTCAAGCACAACCATTATGGTTACTGTATTGAGATTCTACTTCTCCTTGGTTATTTTATCCTTTTCCAAGGCTTTATTGAAGTACTCGGCCTATGAAAACTTACCTGACCAAGATATTGTCTTTGAATCTGGTTATAAAGGTAATATCCGCCGTTTTATCTTCAAGTTGGAAGTAAATTGCAAGAATGCTTTGGCTTCTTTTTTTCAATAGATAATCTCCTCTCCCATACTCACCTAATAATGCTACCCTAATAATGCTGTTGCCATCCTAAGATTCACCCAAGTGTCGTAGTACCCCCCTACCTCTTCACCGATTGATGTCGTAATATTACATACTATTGTGGACTGGCAATACGCACGACATAATCAGACAAATATGCAACAGGGCATAAACGGTAACAACGGACGGTCACCACAGTCAAGCTGATCCATAACTCCATATAGTTGCAATGGGCCAAACAGCAAGCACCAGTGCAAACACCACTATTTATGAATTAACGAAGAACGAAATCGTCAAGTACTTCAAGATCCAATGTGCTTTGAACCTAAGTGGCGCAGGCATTGATATCTCTACTCCCCACATTGATCTCCAGGGGTTTGCAAGATTGCTAACTGGAGATGATAACTCAATTGGAAATGTGAAGTTCAAGCATGCTATCCAGCTTGTGTTTGATGGTTGCAATAAGCTAGGTGACTATCCCTTTGAAAATACCAATAGCAATAGAACAACCCTACAATCAGATTCATTGCTAACATGCATTGTTCTATTCTTGAAGAGATACAATTCTTTTATTGACATAGACTACCCGAGTCTATGTTTTATGTTATTGGCACATCCCAAGGAGAATCAGGGCCTTGAAATGTCGATACTTGATGAGAAACTAATCAATGAATATAGTCTATTTCCCCTTGAGTTAAGAGATAACTTCAATTTAGAGAATACCTCTCCTGAACAGGTAGTATCGTATATTAACTGGAATAAATCCTTCAATCATTTCAGCAATCTAGATACAGAGAAGTATCACATCAATGCCTCAGACCTTTTGTGTCTAATCACACTCTTCTTGGTGATGAGTAACCAAGATATCCCCATTGCAGAAGAATTGAAGAATTGGGATTCATACGAGGCATACTCGCTAACATTGCTTAGGTATTTTAGTTTGAATTTGAACAAGTCAACAGTTTCCAACTATTTCATCACTCGTTCAGAGTATAATGAGTTTGCTGCCAACTTCTTGCCTAAGTTCAATGACAACTTCAAATCTTTGTTCAGCAGGTTCCTTGTATTAAAATCGAAGAAGGCTAAACCTCATAAATTTAAGGAAAGCAAGCTAGTGAATGGTGCTTTTGTTTCGATTGCATCCTTTGTTCTTAATAATGCTCAAAACATAACTATATCACCATCAAGTTTAATTAAACTTTATTCTGGTTCAGAATCGGGATTTTCGCTTCGATCGCTTGAGCTGAAGATCTTCAAGTGGATAGCCCCAACGATAGTCATAGTGAGTGGAAGACGGCTCAAAAGGAAAACGACAGAAACGAACAAGAGGTACGAACAATTTGATACTCTCTACCCCAAGTTTTTCAAGAATTACGGCGACAGTCTTCAAGCATGGCAAAGTGAAGGTGAGAAGGTAACGTACTTGGTTTATGTCAATTCCCCTTGGCGAATGTCCAATAAGACCAATTTCGGTGACAGGTCTAGTGTCATTATCGCATTGCTGCCAAAGTTGGACTATTATACTGCTAGGAGAGACGAGCTGATCTATTTTAATAACTTAGGCTTTGGGCTAGGGTTTGGAAATAATCAGCCGATAGCGAAGAATACGTACAAGAGGTTATCGCCTGGCAATATCTCTCTCACTATCGACCCCAATTTGGAATTCTCTGTGTTCAGGCACTTGGTATCGTCTTGCTCGGACTCGATGCTATCATATTTCGAAGGCTCAAGAACAATTAGCGAAGATTTCGAAGACAGATTCACCATCACAGACTTGGAGGTCTGGGGGGTTGGAACAGATAAGGAGTTGGCAGAGCAATTGAAGAACTGGGAATGGGAACAAAAACAGGCGGAAGCGAGAAAATCTGTTAACATTCGTAACATGGGTGAGGATAGAGCATTTCTTGAAATGGTGGGCCTTGTAGGTAATCATAACGGTGGATCTATATAGACTAATTTTTCAATCATTTACGTTCATGAAAACTATTTTCTGTGCAGGAACAACACCTCGATGCTCTTCTTCAATTTTTTCACTTTTTATTACTTCACTACACTTTAAGTAAATCTAAGTCAAGCCATGTCTAAGGATAACAACAAGGACAAGAAGGAAGCTGTCACTTCTGATTCCAGATTCAAGTCGGTTCACAATGATCCTAGGTTTAAGTTACCTTCTTTGAAGCAATTCAAAGTCAAGGTCGATGATCGTTTCAGTAAGTCTGAATTGAAGAAGTTGAATACTAGTTACAATGGTAAGAAGGTGAAGATCGACAGATATGGTAGAAAGTTGAACGCTTCTGACGACGAAACACTTGATAAGTTTTATGAACATGAAGGAGCAAGCAGTGAGGAAGAACTGGGAGAGGAAGAAGACGAAGGAAGTGAAGATGAGATCATCGCACAGGAAATCAAAATAGGCAGTGACAGCAGCACTGAAGAGTCTGACCAAGAGACATTGGTCGAAGAGAAAGAGGAATCAAAGGCCTTCGATAGAGCAAGAGGCGAAGGATTGGTCTCTGGCTCAGAGTCCGAATCCGATTCTGATTCTGATTCATCTGTTAACTTTGAAGAAGACGCGGAAGACGACTCTGAAATGGAATTAGAGGACAGTAAGCCTGAAGAAGGTGACCCAACTGGTTCATTTGCGGTCGTCAATATGGACTGGGATAATGTCAAAGCAGTAGACTTGATGGCTACTTTCATTTCATTTGTGCCCAAGAGTGGGTACATTACTTCTGTAAGCATATTCCCATCTGAATACGGAAAAGAGCAATTGCAAAAGGAAGAAACCGAAGGACCACCAAGAGACTTATTCAAGAAGAAGAAGCAAGTTGAATCTGACCTGGACTCTGAAGACGATTTGGATGTGAATATCGAGACAGATTTGGTAAAGGCAACTCGTAAATTATACGAAGAAGATGACGGAGAAGTTGACTATGATAGCAAAGCTTTACGTCGCTATCAATTACAAAGATTAAGATACTATTATGCAGTTGTCAATTGTGATTCAGTAGCCACTGCAAAGAACATCTATGACAATTGCGATGGTACTGAGTATGAATCTACTGCAAACATGTTCGATTTAAGATATGTCCCCGAAGACATGGACTTTGATGAAGGTGACATAAAGGATAAATGTACCAAGATACCATCAACATATAAACCTAATTCCACATTTGTCACTGATGCTTTGCAACACTCCAAGGTTAAGTTGACATGGGATGAAACTCCAAAGGATAGATTACAGGTGTCCTCAAGACAGTTCTCTCAGAAAGAAATCGATGACATGGATTTCCAAGCGTACTTGGCCTCCGATAGCGACGGAAGTGACGCAGAAAATGAATCTTCCATGAGAGACAAGTACAAGAGCATGGCTGGTTCAAGTCTCCCTAAGTTTGGTAAGGATGCCGAGCAAGAAGAAGTGGATATGGAAATCACCTTTAACCCTGGTTTACAAGATGGTAGCGCACCTCAGGAAGAACAGGTTGAAGAAGTGCAAGAATCTACAATTGATGCTTACAGAAGGAAAGAAAAGGAACGTCGTAAGGAGAGAATGTCTAAGTTTAAGGACAAGAAAGCCTCTGAATCTGCTGCAAAGGAGGAACCAGTAAACGAAAAAGAGAAGAAGAACAAGAAAGGTAATAGGAAGAGTTTACCTGTAGATGAAAAATCAAAGGCGGAGTTGGAATTAATTATGATGGACGAACATGACAAGACTGAAAAAGACCATGAACATTTCAACATGAAGGATGTAATAAAGGCTGAGAAACAAAACAAGAGAAAGGGAAAGAAGGGTAAGAGCAATATTGACACCGAGATGACCCAAGACAACTTCAAGCCAGATTTGAATGATCCACGTTTCAGCGAAATCTTTGAAAGCCACGACTATGCTATTGATCCAACCAATACTGAATTCAAGAAAACTGAAACTATGAAGCAGATCTTAAAAGAAAGATCTAAGAGAAAGAAGAACGACCAAGGCAGAAAGGGCAAGTCTGACGATAAATGGAAGAAGCAAAAGACAGACAAGAGTACTGCTACAGTGGAACTTGATTCTTTGGTCAACAAATTGAAGAACAAAAGTCGAAAGTAAGTATTGTAAATATAGATGTATAATGTGTAATTCATGTGTTTTTTTTTGTACGTGTGTAAGTGTTGATTGTGAGAGTGAATTTCAGTTCGCAATCTCAAGGATTGGATGCAAATTTGGCTTGGTAAATGAAATGAACTTTCAGTTTCACTGTTCAGAAATAGCACTCGCTGAAGGTCTCAGTAGCATTTATGGCTGCAAATTAGTGCAAGTGGATGCAAAGACATGTAAACTGATTCATGCTTAATTGAAATGCTCATTAGAAACTCAAATGCAAGCGAGATAGCACGAAGGGATTGCCGTGAGGACTCTTTTGTTCTTATATAGGAGCAACATCTGCTAATCTCAAAATTACGTAGACCTTACAAGTGATGAATGGTGTGGAGTCATTAATATCCAAATTTGAGGACAAAGCTCCCTTAGATGACAGGGAACAACCTTCGGGGCTTCCTATATCCATTTAATTTTCTTTTAGATCCAGTCCAAATCTATGAAAATGCATCCAGCAACCTGGGTATGAATATAGCCATGCTTTAGGAAAGGCATCCTAGGAACTCAAGAAATAGATCAGGTAACGCCAGAAGCGAAGAACGGAAGGATCTATCAACCCGCAAGAGAACCACGAAATAGGATGCTCTGGTGGAGGATTCATCCCCTGGTTCAAATTGGTCAAGCACTGCTTCGAGCATACATTCGACTCGGGAACACCGTACCTCCCCAATAAGTCTTCGATATGTTACAGCAGATTCATGTCAATATGTAGCTGGTTATGAGGTAAGATCAGAAAGCACAAAAAGATATTGTGATTTTGACTCAATTTAAGTATCTGGTAGATGAAGTTAAATTAAAGTCACAGTCTGCAGCAGACACCTATCCAATTCGTCCAAGGAATGTAGCTCTGGAAGGATACAAACGCGATAACGGTATATTCATCCCCACTTCTTGCTTGACGAGTATTTCAATCTATTGAAATCAAATCTGTACGGGATAGGATGGTAGGTATCAGGTTGGGGTAGCGAAGACGTAACACAATAAGTGCATTCAAGTAAAGAACCATTTCAATTAAACACCTAAGCTCAGCCGTTGCTGGAATATATAGGCAAAGCGACTCGGAATATATAGGCAAAGCGAACTCGAACCATTCAACGATTAGGGATTTGCGAAGAAAGGCTTCAAGTGGTACGGAGTTATGGCTTCCAAGTATAAATGAAGCTTCCGTAAGCGAATGCCACATGGTTAGTGATGCAGGAGATTTCACAGAGACGACAGTAAGCACAGTGGAGAAACTCTTTGACAATGGACACACCCAATAGTCCAAGGGATGAATCGGTAAGCGCAAAGCTTAATCAACGATCGAGACACACGGCATTCAAATGGCCTTGAAGAGAATTCAGAGCAATTTAACCTTATTCCTCATTCTGCTAAAAGATTCCACCGTGTTCGTCCTAACTCAAGTCCATTCGAACAGAACCCTCGTAAATCTAGGGGGGACGGGGTTGTACTTATGCCTGGGGAAGCGAGATGGAGAACTTCTAATCGGAATGTTTTACTACTTTTGAATCAAAGTTTAGACTCGAGGCGTTTGGGTGCAAAAACCCTAAATCGTGAGTCGAGACGACCTTTGATAAGATATAATGCATTAGCCATCTATATGGAAGGAGGGTTGTCAGTAGACATCAGGACACTTTAAAAGATACCGATGAGCCTCCATGTTTCATTGAAAAGAAGTTCAAACCTGGCTTTTTCAAACGTTTCTTTAGTAAAGCTGAAAAGATCCAAGATCTGCAAGAACGATCATATACCTTTGCAACCGTAGCAGGTGGTATTCAGACTCAGTAACCAACTTATTGAGAAATACGACGGAATTCTCGACCTCCCGAATCAGCTTCAACAGAACTAGATCATTCCATAGTTTATATCTGAGAAGAGGCTCCTTCAGAGATAGGAGCATGTCTAAGACTCAAAGAAAGACCAATAAAGATTTGATAGGAAGTCCGGAAGCTTTAACCAGAAACGTTTCCAACAACCACATTAACACCAGGTCTTCTCCAAGAGTAGGTATGCACGAAATTACAGATCTTTACCACAAGATTAGAAGCAAGAGCACTTCATCGAGCTCGCTTTTGACATTTTCACGTACGCTGGAGAAGCCTCCATCTCCACCACCTCACGGCACTACTGAGCATTTCACTTTGAGTGAAAGCAGTTTCAACTATAGCGAGTCGCAAGTACCGAGTGGATCACACCCTTATAGATCGATAGTATTTGGAGAGGGTGAAAGGCCGCAACGTAAGCAGTCTTCTTTTAGGTCGACTGAAATCGCCTACAAGCATGTGGTGTCTACAAAGGCTGCAAAAAGTGCACAGGAGGCTTTCGAAATGGGTATCTCTGGCAAGGATCGCAACAATGACGATTCGAAGGACAAGAGACAGGGCACTGACGAAGAGGCACACAACACCAGTGTCCTTCTGATCCATCAAGCAACCTCAGCAAGCTCCATGTCAAACAGCAGTAGTGTTGAACTGCTTACAGAATTTCAATGTTACATCGATTACTCTTTCGATTAGAGATATCGCAGGTGACATACAATCGGAACTAAATCCCTTCTATACAATTTGTTTATTTTCCATATACTTTAGGATGCAAACAATAACATCATAAGATTGGGGTTATCATTTACTCAATAATAGTAATACGTACAAGAGAAAGGGAGAGAGTCTGGGAAGGGCAACAACAGCAAAACATGCTGTTAGACAAAATCACGAGCATAACCAACTAGTCAATAGAAGATTGATGAATGCTCGCATAGTGTCTCTTCTATCATAGAAAAGGAACCATAAAATTAGTATAATAATAAACTTAAAGGGAAGTAAAGTGGAGGCGAATAGTTCCAAAGCACATATTCATGACAGGCGTACAACTGAAATCAAAAAAAGCCACTATTTTGATTCAAACCGTCCAAGTTCGTATTGGAGGTTTTAATAATATCCAGGAAGAATTCATCTGGGTTGAAATGATTATTTTCAGGATTGGAAGAATTCGAAGCCACATTCCCAAATTGATCATATGCAAGTTGTTGAGAAGGGGTATCTGGACCCAAATCAGGGAAGTTATTGGAACTTGTTGAAGATGTTGGCGCAGGAGGAGGGTTGAATGAATTTTCGTCACCATTGTTATTATTGTTGTTGTTGCCACCACCGCTGATTTCAATTTGAAGGATTTGAATCTTTTGTCTCAATATTTCTCTTGCCTTATCCTGTTCTTCCAAGACATATCTTAAATGATTAATATAATCCACAGACTTATTTAAAATAGTACTTTTGTTTGGTTTTGTTTCCTTTACTTTGATGCTTGATATCAAATCACTCACCTCGCTAGCATTAGGATTCTTCAGTAGCATTTGCACAGCTGATAGTTGAGGGTTTAGTAAAGATGGAGGTACAATCGAACCTAATTCCTTTATTCTTTCCTTTATCAAATCACGCCTTCTTCTTTCAACAGCATTATGGAATTCGCGTCTTCTCTTTAACTTTTCCTCCTTGCTTAATTGTTTGGTAGGCACAACGTCCCTGGATAAATTAGTTGCATTAGGCACAGAGGAACTCATATTGGATGTATTTGGAGGAGGAAGTGCACTTCCTTGATCTTTCACCATGAGATTATGATTAGGTATACTGGTGCTCAAATTACCATTTGTGGGTACTCTAATGTTTTGATATTGAGGAGGCGAGTTCAAGTATGATTGTGAAGGAGACCTCAACGTGTCAAATGAATCGTATGCGTTTGGAGACACATATTGATTTGCATGTGGAGATAAATACAATCCAGATTGGATATCGGGAATAGACTTGAAACTACTGCCGTATTGATCTTGCTTATTCCCAGAATTGTTGAATCCATTGTCATTGTAGATGTCATCTTCTGCTATGGAATTTAAGGAATTGTAATTACCACCACGATTCGATGGAGGAGAGAAGTACCTTGGATTCAAGAACGTGTTGTTGTTTCCCGTAGAGGTATTATTATGTGGAGATACAATTTCATTTAAATTCGAAGCATTGGGGTATTGTTGATTTTGGCCAGTTTGCTGTTGAATCTGGGGCATTGACAGGTTAATTTGCTGTTGAAGTTGGGCCTGAGGACCGAACCCAGGTTGCAATTGATTCTGAAAGGACGGTGATTGCACGTCAAAAGCTTGACCTATCGAAGGTTGGTTATTCATCTGGGGGAAATTCAAATTATCTAGATCGTCGAATGGATCGTTTGTATAGGAGTTACCAGTGCTGGTTGGTAAAAGATCGTTTGAACTTAGGTTTGGGTCACTTAAGAAGTTCGAGTTGACATTTGAATTGAACTGCAATGGACTTGTATATAGGTTGTTGTTGCTGTTGCCACCGTTGTTTGAATTGAAGGTATTATTAGCAAAAGCTAAATTATTGTAATTGTTTGAGTTTGAGTTGGTGGTGTTGGTGATGGATGTATTTGAGTATTGGCCTATTGTATTCGGATCGGCATAATCCAAATTTAGAGAGAAGTCGTTCATGGATGCAGCTGTGGAGGTATTATCGTCGATATTTGATAATCCACTAGTATTTCCGCCAAACTGTCCACCTCCAACAACATTCATATTGAATTTAGGATTAGGGGTGGAGCTTGCATTCGAATTGGAAATGGAGTTCGCTTGATTATTGTACTGATTGCCACCATTGATGTAATCCGTGGGACTCTCATTCAAGTATTCTTCCATGATAAGTGTATAAACCTTTCAGTTCTATTTTCAATTTTTATTAATATTAGTCAAAGGGGGGAGGATATGGGAGGGGTTGTGTTTTGAAGGGTCCAATGATAGACCACCAAAATCACTTTAATTCTAAGTCGAGCCTCCTAATTATGATCTTACCGTCAACAATTGATAAGATTTAATCGAGATGGATTCTTGAATACAACTCAATTGAGTACAGAAACGTGCTTTTGGTTATGCTGGTGGAATTGGTGTTTGGAATGTTAAATTTGGAGTTGGAAAGTCCTTATTTTTTTTTTGTATTGAGAACTACCTTTGGATGAGTTACCCGGATTTTGATCACGACGGTGATAGATAAACTCCGTTGGAGGGACAGATAGATTGGTGTATCAGTGGGACGAGATGGGAAACATGTAGAATTAGGCAATTACCCTCATGATATGGTGGTAAATAGGGGGTTAGAGAGGTGATATTCGAAAAAATCGATACTGATTGTGCCTTTTGTTCTATCTCGTGCTCCAGCTATCTCCTCCTTCTATCCCACATAGTTAAGGATTCTCTGCGCATGAACGCAAAGGCAAAATCGTAATTAAAAGTGAATACGCTTGTGGCTCATTTAGCAAGAGGAACGCTGGTCTTTTTGCCTTAGATACAAATTAAAGTAGAACGAAAGAAGTAGGAAAGACCAAGAAAGTAGGACTGAGAAAGATCTACCGAAAAGAAGAACTAAGAAAGAAGAACGGGGAAGAAAGAACTACCCGAGAAGAATACCAACAATTAATCAAAGCATTCTTTCAAACCCCACAACATGACTGATTCGGAGAACTTATTTCGTCAGCTGTTCAGCAACTGGAACACCAATAGAACCAATCGGGGCCTGACGGATCCAGGCTGGTCCAACGCAAGACCAATACTTTCTGAATGGTCTGATTATGTCAAATCAAGTGCAAATAACCTTTACACATCGTTGCCCACATCAATCAATCCGTCCTCGACTCCAGATCAAGTACAAGAACCATCATGGTTCCAGTTAAGCAGATTCGAGCGACTTGTAGGTTTCGTGTGTTGTCTCTTTGGGTCGATTCTCTGTTTCACACTTAGTTTCTTTATGTTTCCAGTGTTAGCATTGAGACCTAGGAAGTTTGGGATGATATGGTCCATGGGCTCAATCTTGTTCTTGGTCTCGTTTGGTATATTGCAGGGTCCCAAAACATATATCATGCATTTGATATCCCCAGGAAGGATATTATTCACCAGTGTATTTGTTGGTTCTGTTGTTTTGACGCTATATTCCTCCATGGTGTTGAAGAGTGGTATATTGACTATTTTCACAAGTATCATTGAGATATTGGCAGTGATGTATTATTCCGTGAGTTACTTTCCCTTTGGAGCGACCACGATGACATGGGCGACGAGCTATGTGGTTGGATACCTTGGGGGCTTCATTGGAGGCATATTGTGATGGAGCTATTGCACGAGGAAGGTACAATTGATGTGTTCTGAGAAGAGGTAACGTTTTGTAGAGAATGACGGTGAGGGTTTGTCTTGGAGATAGCCTTTGAAGAAGAATGCTTTGAAGTAGAAAACTTGAGGAAACACTTGAGAAAACACTTGAAGAGAATACCTTGGTGCGTCTTGCAAACACACTCTGAAGCTCATCCCATCAAGATCGTCAAAATCTAGAGTATAACATACCCTTGACACCCAACGCACTCTACAGAAGAGTTCCCTTCGATACACCTTTTGAAGACTCTTGAATTTAAGCATAACGAATAAACTTAATGATTATAGCTATTGTAGCACAACCCAAAACCTCTGTATGTAATATCGCAAATCGTGACCTCCATGACCTATATACTTGTATACCACCTACATTCATTTAATTCATTTTTTATTCATGATTCATCATCTCTTAACTCATCTTTTATCTCCACTTAGCTAGCTTTCTGGTGTTAACCAAAGCTACAGCTTACAACTTCTCTTCATTGCTCAAGTCCTCTAACAATTTCTTGTGCAACTTACCCAATGCTTCAAAGTCAGTCTCTTGTGCTGGCCACTCAACACCCAAGCCAGATTGTTCAGTCTTTTTGGGAATCAAATGGAAATGAACGTGGTCAACCAATTGGTGTGCAATCCTACCATTATTCTGCAAGACGTTGTAGCCTTCACCATCAGGAGTGTCATTCAAGTCCAATTTCAATACCTTAGCCAATCTCTTCACGACTGGCAAGACATCGGCCAAATATTCATCAGGGATGTTGTGCAACTTGGCACCATGGTACTTTGGAATCACCAACAAATGGGCCTCAGTAGTTGGTTGAATGTCCAAGAAGGAGTAGCTCAACTTGGTCTCAATCAACTTGAACGAAGGGATTTCCCCTTTGATGATTTTGCAGAAGATGCAAGAAGCGTGCGAAAGTGTTTGAGTAGACATCGCTTTAGTGAACCTTTAGATATCTGCAAGTGGACAGTTGCTTAAGACCTTCTCCCTAATAAAGAGTCTCCACTCTCTCCACTCAAAGCGAGCCTCATTTTTCACCAAAATTGCAGGTTGGCAATGTAACCTGCAATGCTACAACCCGCGATCGCTCGCGAACCTGCAATACCCTGCAACTCGCAATCCTCATTCAACCTGCAATCTCCTCCAACTTGCGTCTTCTAACTTGCAATCTCCCTCCTATTTGCATATGCCAACCTGCAATACCCAAAACCGCAAACTTTGGGTGGCAAAACTGGTAGTGCTTGTCCAACCCATTTTTTTTTTGTTCTTCCAACTTCTACACTGTGTGATACGTTACATGCTGTAATCCATACTATCGAGTACGCCCTTTATAAAAAGCCATTGATCCTCTTATTCGGCATCGAATATCAAATATTCGATTCCTTAACCAATTATTAATCTAAAGCTTCGCCTTTATTAATCCTCCCTGAAAATCTCACTAGGAACTTCCTTGAACTCCCCTTAAATCTTTCAACAAGCACACTGTTCCTAAATCAAATTGGGAACTCACTTTTTTTAAAAATTTATAAAAACACTCCACACCGTTCTTTCCAAAGAAAACGATAAAGAATAGGAATCCATAATAAACAACATCCCCGAATACTATGGCTCCAGCAGACGAAAAGAAGCCTCTTTTGGATGGATCAGGATCTCAATCAACAGAAGACAGAACAGCTACCGCAATCTTAAGAAGAAAGAAGAAGGACAATGCTCTCGTTGTCGATGATGCTGTCAACGATGACAACTCGGTAATCACCATGTCCTCAGAGACGATGGAATTATTGCAATTGTTCCGTGGTGACACAGTCCTTGTTAAAGGTAAAAAGAGAAAAGACACCGTTTTGATTGTCTTATCAGATGACGATATGGATAAAGGTGCTGCCCGAATTAATAGATGTGTTCGTAACAATTTACGTGTTAGATTAGGTGATATCGTTACCATCCACCCATGCCCTGAAATCAAGTATGCCAACAGAATCTCCGTCTTGCCAATTGCTGACACCGTCGAAGGTATAACCGGATCTCTTTTTGATCTTTACCTCAAACCATACTTTGTCGAAGCTTACAGACCCGTCAGAAAAGGTGATTTGTTCACCGTTAGAGGTGGTATGAGACAAGTTGAGTTTAAAGTGGTGGAAGTAGACCCTGAAGAAATCGCAATTGTCGCCCAAGATACCATCATTCACTGTGAAGGTGAACCAATTATCCGTGAAGACGAAGAGAATAACTTGAATGACGTTGGTTACGACGATATTGGTGGTTGTAAGAAACAAATGGCTCAGATCAGAGAATTGGTTGAATTACCATTAAGACACCCTCAATTATTCAAGTCCATTGGTATTAAACCCCCAAGAGGTATTCTTATGTACGGTCCTCCTGGTACCGGTAAAACTATAATGGCAAGAGCCGTTGCAAACGAAACTGGTGCCTTCTTCTTCTTAATCAATGGTCCGGAAATCATGTCTAAGATGGCTGGTGAATCTGAATCCAACTTGAGAAAGGCATTTGAAGAAGCTGAGAAAAATGCTCCTTCCATTATTTTCATCGATGAAATTGATTCTATTGCTCCAAAGAGAGACAAAACTAATGGTGAAGTTGAAAGAAGAGTTGTATCTCAATTGTTAACTCTTATGGATGGTATGAAGGCAAGATCCAATACCGTTGTCATTGCTGCCACAAATAGACCTAACTCTATTGATCCTGCCTTGAGAAGATTCGGTAGATTTGATAGGGAAGTAGATATTGGAGTTCCAGACGCAGAAGGTCGTTTAGAAATCTTAAGAATTCACACCAAGAACATGAAGTTAGCTGGTGAAGTGGATTTGGAATCCATCGCCTCTGAAACTCACGGTTTCGTCGGGGCTGATATTGCCTCTTTATGTTCGGAGGCTGCTATGCAACAAATTAGAGAGAAAATGGATCTTATCGATTTAGACGAAGATACGATTGACACCGAAGTATTGAACTCTCTTGGTGTTACAATGGAAAACTTCAAGTTTGCCCTTGGTAACTCCAATCCATCTGCATTGCGTGAAACCGTTGTTGAAAATGTCAATGTTACCTGGGATGACATTGGTGGATTGGATGCTATCAAGAATGAATTGAAGGAAACCGTCGAATATCCTGTATTACATCCAGATCAATATCAAAAATTCGGATTGGCTCCAACAAAGGGTGTTTTGTTCTTTGGTCCTCCTGGTACCGGTAAGACACTTTTAGCAAAGGCTGTTGCCACTGAAGTATCTGCTAATTTCATCTCTGTCAAGGGACCAGAATTATTAAGTATGTGGTACGGTGAATCCGAGTCTAATATCCGTGATATCTTTGACAAGGCCAGAGCTGCTGCTCCAACTGTCGTATTCTTAGATGAATTGGATTCAATTGCCAAGGCTAGAGGTGCCTCCCAAGGTGATGCTGGTGGTGCTTCAGACAGAGTTGTTAATCAATTGTTGACTGAAATGGATGGTATGAACGCCAAAAAGAATGTATTTGTAATTGGTGCCACCAACAGACCAGATCAAATCGATCCAGCTTTATTGAGACCTGGTAGATTGGATCAATTGATATATGTACCCTTACCAGATGAACCTGCCAGATTATCAATCTTACGGGCTCAATTGAGAAATACCCCATTGGAACCAGGTTTAGACTTGACCGAAATTGCGAAGATCACGAATGGTTTCTCTGGTGCTGATTTGTCATACATTGTTCAAAGATCTGCCAAGTTTGCCATTAAGGAATCTATTGAAGCCTATGTCAGAATGAAGAAGGTTAAGGAAGAAGCTAAGGAACAAGCCAAGATCGAAGAAGACGTAGACATGAAGACTGAAGAAGATGGATCCGCTGGTGCTGCTCCTGCTGCTGCTGTTGAAGAAGAAGACGAAGAAATTGAAGATCCAGTTCCATTCATCACAAGAGCACACTTTGAAGAAGCCATGAAAACTGCCAAGCGTTCTGTTTCAGAATCCGATTTACGTCGTTACGAAGCTTATGCTCAACAGTTACAAGCCTCAAGAGGACAATTCACCAACTTTAGATTCTCTGAAAACGATGGTGCTGAAGCTGGTACTGCGGATTCTGCTTCCGGTGTTAATTCTGGTGCTGCTTTTGGTAATGTTGAAGAAGATGACTTATACAGTTAGGTAAGAACAAGCTACCTGAATCTCTCGTATTCCTCTCGTATTTAGATGTACTTTCGTTTGTTTTCCTCTGTGTTGAATTAATTGAAACGATAAATAATAGTAGTGAACTAGTTGAATTCAGGAGCGCATAATGAGCCCAAGTATCCATATTGTAGGTTTCTTGGCGTATATCTCTTGTGCTTGGAGGACCACTGCTTGGTAATGGTCATTACAAGGAGTTCCTCGAGCTAATCCTCAACTATATGCCTAAGAATACCGTCATGCTTGATGTGGGGTCGATACCTTTTAAATCCGATTATCGATCTCGGGAAGCTTAAAATTTATTTCTGGAGAGCAACGAAGTGAAAAGTTAAATCAAAAATTTCTAAGTCATCACTCCTACCCCAACAATAAAGGAATATAGTACCCTTACCAACTCATCAAGAGACATATACTGGATATACTGCTCTTTGATCAATAGCATTGTCAGTGGACTCTCCTTTTCGAAAAGTCCCATAAAATATCTAAGCATACCCGTACTATCTTGTCATATATCATCCGTTATATCCACAAGATCGACAATTTTACAAACTATATCATTACTTTATTATGAAACCGTTCACACATGGAGGATTGTTCATGTTAGCCCCAGCATTCTTGATTGCTACTGAATTCGTCGTATCTAGGTTTTCGACCCAGGGTCCTAAGAATATCGTGAAGAATAATAGATCATCCAACCAACTCTTGTTCAACCAGAATACCAGATCTGCCTGGATTAACTATGGGAGCGAGAAGTGATTGAGGTCGTTAGGGTAGTTTACTGGGAAAGATAGTGAAAGTGCTTACTTGTCTAGTGCGTACATCTTGACAGAGTGCTTACATCTAGACAGACCTCTGCATGAACAACTTCATTTCCTCCAGGTAGAAGCTCAAACTTCCGCCTCCGCAACAGGAAACCGCCACCCAGGATACACCCTCGACTTAAAGAGATTCTTACGCTAGACCTGATAAACACACTGTCTACACTTAACTAGCCAGCTGCTACTTAATACCGACTGTGAATTGGCACACCTTCATTTCTACATTCATTCATTCACTTGCATAGCCTCTTCGAAGCACGGGTTCTCACGATTACCCTTTTTACCCATTTGACCCACCTGATACACTCATTGCATCCAAATGAGTACTCACGTATTCATTTGTACTATTCATGAACCGTTCAATTGCACTTTTTGCACCCAACATGGCATCACTGGTACATTTACTTGCACGCACTTGCCTTGCACTCGTTTACCTCATTGGCATTTCTTACCATCATATCCCACTAATCCCACTCGTATATACGCCCTTAAATACACTCATATGCCCTCTCTATCCACATAGTATCTCATCCCGTCCTCGTAGCATCCCCATACCTCTACTCACCTCGTAAATCATCATTCTTGTTGCCTGCATACAACTGTCTTTGTATTCTTGGCCTTTTCATTGGCTGAAAGATTTTTTCAACTCACAGAAAAGCATAGGCATAGATATAAATTTCGAATTCAATACATTTGTTTAACAGGTCCATAGAAGTAGAGATGTTTGCTAGGGTCAAGAACACACCATCGGCCATGAGGTCGATATCACAATCGTTCAGAAGATACAATTCTGGGCATTCTCATCACCATGTTGAGGAAACCAAACCCTTTGAAATCAACATCACCAAGATCTTTGGTATTGCTGCCGTTGCTGGTGCACTCTTGGTGTACAAGAACCGTGACATCTCAGACAAACCTTTGATTGCCACCAAATTATACGAACAACAAGGCAATGGTGAGCGTAATGACTTGAGAAGTGCTAACTACCAAAAGAGATATGACGTTTCATTCCTCAAAGCTTTCATTAGAGATAAGGGTGGTATAGGGCAAAGACAGTATAGAAGAATTGCCGATGCTTCTGCTGTGCCAACCAACTTAATTCCATCACACTCTCCAAACGGTAACCAATTTGGTGCTGGTATAAAAACTAGCAACTTGGGTCCAAGAAAGGAGAGAATTAGAGTATACGCTCCTATTGACACGAGTGCTTGATTTGGCACAGGAACTACGCATCCACTCCAATGAATTGACTATGTGATGATTTAAGTAGACAAGCTCATAAAGTATCAAGCTTTCTATGATATCGTGATATGCCTGTCAAATCCTGATAAACGTTCGGACATTTTTATCAAGTATCAATACTTAACAGCTTCGATAACCGAAATATCAAACCACAACCTCCTCCTTCAAGAAATCAAACTAACCACAGCAATATTAACGAATTGAAGTAATTGGAACAAGTATTTCACATCACATACTCCACTATTACAGCCTCTATCGCTTCAATTTGTCTAACATTCAATACCTTGCATTCATACACTACTAGTACTAGCACTTCCTGGCTGCACAGTCAATTATTAGCACCACTAGTAGTAGAGAGTAAATGTAACTCCAAGCAGAAACATGTTTCGCTGGGGTTACTTGAATGGAATCCATTCTGTTCAACTTCATTCTTTTTATACATTTGCGGAGTTACCTCCGTTTTTAATACATACATTAGTTAATATGGACTGTAAAGTAGGTGTATTCCTTCTCCAATGGTGTTCACCAGTCGAATTGAGGCAAGTACTTGTGTATATTGCAACTCAACCATCGTCTCACGTGATCCCAATTCACCATTGCAAATGAAAGATTTCGTCAGCCCCGTTGGACGTTATCTTTATCGATATCTATGAATCAATTGGTTAGAAAATCGTTGATACCCAAGCCAACACTCAGATTATTCAGAAGAACGATGTCTACAGAATACAACGTCATTATTTTTGACAAGCCAGGAACTGACAGGACATTGATCAGGCCTGTGCACTTGAAGAATATTGCACCCACTTTAAATTCAGGAATTGTCAAGTCTGCTGGAGGCCTTTTCACTGACGAATCCAAGACCAAGTTCGCTGGAAGCCATTTCCACCTTGTTGCTAACAACAGGGATGAAATCATTGAATTCTTGAAGAAAGATGTCTACTATAAGGAAGGGATTTGGGACATTGAATCTGTCCTTATCCATCCAATTGGTGTTGCTGCCCGTTTACCAAAGGTATTAGATGGTGTCAACCCTGAGTTGTATAAGTAAGGGTATTTACCTTCAAGGTGTTGTTAGCTACTTAAACCCCAAGATTAACTACTATGACTACGGTATACATAAAACATTACTATTATGGACACTGGCACCATGGAGTTAGCAACTAAAAAGATGAAAAATAACCAATGCATATGATATGAGACTAATCCAAGCAGCTCAATGTGAAACAATACAAGACCCCCTGTAGAACCTTTTCTGTAAACTCTGCGCTTGTAAACTACAATAGATACTGAGAATGGCCCAGTCCACATACATTAAAAGCTAACTAACCAACTCCAAGGGATATATTAAGAAAGGTTGATAGAATAAGCAATCAAGCCCCATTGACAAGATGAGTAAACTAGTAAACTCCTAGTACCCAACACTGATCAAGTAATCTGCTAACTTTTCAACAATTGATGTGGCTTCTCCTGCAACAACACCGGCTGGGTAGTGGGCAATCAAAATCGCTTGTTTAGTTCTAACTGCAATCACACCTTCAGCCTCGTGTTTACCATAAATGGATCTTTCATCAGCTCTTAATAAAAAGTACTTTTGGCCTTGAACGTGCAAGCCATGAGCTTGTAAGTTAGATGCATCATCATAACCTTGGGCAATCGAGGTGATCTCTTCCAGCTTCAAATCAAAGTTCGAGGATTGTGCCCACAAGGAATCACCTGCTCTTGAGTACAAAGAAGATTTGTCGAGTTTGCCTGTTGCAACTAGGTTGTCGGTGTATGCTTGCCACGACATTATAATCAATTATCAGTAACTGTAGTTAAGATATCCAGAAGAAAGAGTTGTACACTTTTATAATTCTAGTTCGTTTAAAATGGATCAGGACTACTTTTTTTTGGGCCTTGGGTCTGGACCACAAGAAGTGTGCTTATGTAAGGAAGATAGAGTGCTACGCTGGAGCTAATGGCATACAATGGTATTCACAAAGATATTGTGGATGAATAAGAACTGGCTGTCTGTGTTGTGGTTTGATGAAGAGCAAATAGTAGAGTTGAAGAGCTAAAAATGCTGTGTAGTGAACGATGTATTTCGAGTTTATTTGAAGCTGATATAGTATAATTTGCAGCTAAACAAGGAGAGGGCTAGTCACGAAAGGTGTGAATGTGCTGGTTTTTAGACAGAGAATACATTTAGGAGGTTTACATGCTGGGCGGGTGGTTGTGTTCCAGTTTATGTGGGTATGCCTTCCAGCTCATCAGCAGTTCATCAGCAGTTCACCAGTACATTCTTTACTGTTCGATAATATATTCCATAGTTTATTCCTTAGTTCGCCAACATACGCTTAAAGTCATCAACAATCACCCTCATACCCTCCTCTTCTTCAATGCCGGCTCAAGGTCTAATATCGAGTCATCCTCCATTATGATGTCATCCTCGTCTGCGACAACAATAGCCTCTTCTTGCATGGTTAAATCTCCATTCTGCTTTGACTCCTCCTGGCCATCATCTTCATCTTCATCCTTTTCTTTAGCAAACACTTTCTTAGGTCTCAACTTTATGCTTGGTAGACTTTCCTCTTCTAAAACTTCACCTTCATCTAGTATAGTGACATACAATTCAAGACTTTCTAGTTCATCATTTTCATCTTGAACAAGTATCAACTCACCTGAGGTGAACCCAGGTAATTCCGCCAACTTTTTATCTAAGTTATCATCGAAATCAGCATCATATATCAATCTTGATTTACCCAATATTATTGAGATCCCTTCATCTTCAAACCCATAACTTTCTATCAACTTCTCCACAAACCACCTCAAGTCCAACGTGGACAATTGGTGCTTTGACAAGTTGATAACTCCACGAGACAATAACGAACAAGTTGCACATCTTTGATTAGGGCCCACCAAAGTAGCTGAGGTAATGTACTTGTTTGGCCTTATACTGATGAATGTGATTGAGGAGTCCTCTGCAATCGATGAAAAGTCAGTTGATTTTCCACTGTCATGTTTGAAGTAATTAGTTCCGTTTAAACTTGAGAATCCACTAATGATTGCATTCGTGGTGGCGATTGCTGGTATAATGTTTCCTGCAATTTGCTTCATATCAAACTTGCTCATTAGTTCAATATTAAATATCGATGATCTTAAATTTGCTGCTGCAACAACAAAGTTCAATGTGTCATCATCGTCTTTATCGAAAGGTATTATAGATTCATTCCCTGACATGATTCGTTGTTGTAAAGACTTTGATGATTTGTACAAAACATACAAGTTTTCCAAAACAGTCCATGCCTTAGTCTCGTTCTCTAAAGAGACATAGGAATTTATCATCTCTTGCAATTGTGATGAGAAATTGGAGAATTCCAATGGAATTGGCTTGGTTCTAGTTTTCCATAGTGAGTCTATCAATAACAATCTTTCGATATCATTCTTAAAGATCTTCTGGATCAACTCATCGATAAACTGGGACGATGGGCTGCAAGACGAGGATAAAAGATTGCGCAAATCGATCAATTCGTTAACTTCTGCGTTCATATTTTCAATCTCTTGGTCATCATCAGTTTCATTCTTGATCTTCTCTGCATCATTCAAAGCTCCGACAGCTTCATTTTCATCAAACAATTGTTTATACAAAAATTCTTTGGCCCATGTTATACAATGTACCGGCTGTGAGGGAGTTGATCTGATGGTACACACTGGAAATGATTTGGGAGTAACTTTAGTGCTACAGTCAAAACATTCACTGTAGTACGGATATATTGGTTGGATTTGTCCATCAAAGCCAGTAGTACCACTTTCCATGAGTGGTTTCTTCAAGAAGAGACACATCTTGTTGACATACCTTCTAGCTTCTATGTTGTCTAAAGCGTTGAAGATATAGCTGAACTGACTCCACCATTCACTAGGGAATTGGTCGGTATCCATGATATTTCCATGGTGTGGAACCAATTTAGCACCAAAGTAATTAAACGACTGCACAGCATCAGCGATAGTAAGTGATTTGGACTCATCAATATCTTTATGACGGAACAAGAATTGTCTATTCAAATTGGATAAAGTGACCGTATCGAGATCAACAATATGAATCTCGCCATATCCAGTTAATAAAAGGTTCTTTAACAATTCACATCCGATACCACCCGCACCCACCATCAAGATCTTCGTCTTTCTGATCCTGTCGAATGCTTCTTCGCCCAATATTCTCTTCAAATAAGTATCTTTGGCCATTGTATCGTGCTTTTCAAGTTGGTACAGTGAATTATTTTTCTAAGTAGATTTCACTTGAGATTTCCCATTTCAAGATGGGTCCAAACAAGTGGATGAAGTGAATATAACAAGGCAGTAATCAGATAATATAAAAACACCACAGGCTTGGAGCTGCGTGCTTCAAAGTTTCCAATAAGAACAAATCGGGGGGGGGGGAAAGAGTGT
>JAJMSH010000055.1:0-96766 GCA_030558315.1 Kodamaea suecica
AAAATTTCTCTATCCTTCCACTCGTGATAAATTTGGTAGAAAAGCTCTGATGAAAAAAACTGGATATGCCAAATCAAAATATATCCTTTCGAACCAATCGTTACAAGAGAAATAGAGGTCCTGACGAGTGTCAAGAATCTGAAACCCCAAGTATAGCAGCTTCATGATCATAAGGTGAAAAAAACTACAACCTAGAGCACGGTATGAGCACAATAACAGAGAAGTTACGACCTCAACAGCCATCGTTGTTGAAACTAGATACATGTCTAGAAGTTGCAGAACCCTCTAACGATAAAGGGCATTCGAGGGGTGGGAGAACTCCGTCTACCACTGTTAACAAAGAGCTACCCCCGACCTATACAAAGGCCAACGTACGAGAGCATCATACGCCAGATGACTTATGGATGATAATCTACAACAAAATCTATAATATAACTGCATTTTCCGAGGACCACCCTGGAGGTGTAGAAGTTCTATACGACTGTGGGGGAGTCGATGCAACAGAAGCATTCGAAGATGTGGCGCATTCAGACGATGCTGTGAATATGCTAGCTCCCTTTTATATTGGAGATATAGTACTTCTGGAACAGAAACAATATACCAAATTAAGAATCCCAATCTCATTAAAAGAGGATAAGCCCAATAAAACCATACTAAAAGCAAAGCTGCGAAGTTCTCCACTAAAATGGGTAACCAGGAAGCGAAAGAAGAAGATAAAACGAATGTTGGAGAGTATCACCTTTTATTCGCTTGTTCTCTTCGCATTGATTGCCATCGGTTTATGTATTGGCTTGCAAAAGTTCAAGTGGGCCCAACTCATTCAATCAGCATAACCATATTGAACGTTCTGAATGTCCAAGATTGTTCATTCGTCGACGAATACTCTTCTGCACTATAAACCGTTTTCCATGCTAATTGCTGACTATAGACTGGCTTTCGACCTGAAAATAAATTGATATTCACATATAATAGATCTTGGCGGGCTAATGTATATCTAATACAGCTCAACTGCATCTCAGAATGCAGAAAAGGTTGGACAAATAATTCACCTCAAGTGTGGGGACCATGCAAGAAACAATGCTGTCATGCCACGTATAATGTACACTTGGTACTCAAGGAGGTGCTTTTAGCTTAGGTATTGGGTCCTTACCAATGAATTTTGGCGTTATCAGCTTGGTTCTAGATTTATTATGTCATTCCTAAAACAATCTCCAACTTTGGCAGATTTTGCAAGCTCTCAGCTGCATTAATGAATTAAATAACTCGAGGTGATTTCTTACTTCTCCAACCAGCTGGGCAGCATGATAAAATAAAACGACATCTACATTTCAATTGAAAAAGTCCAGGGGACTTCATAGTTATATAATTGAAACCTGACAAGTGGTATGGTTTAATGTGCAAAATCATACGATGCCAAATGTAGAGAAAATCAGCTTCTGTGTCATCTGTACTAGACAGAGGTTGACTAGATAAGAGTTGTGCGAAATGGATTTCCAGCAGTTTTAGGGCCAATTGAAACAATAGACAGAGATTGAACGAGTAAACATGAAGTTGAGGTAGTAAATATCTGGCAAGAAATCAAATCAGCCAGGGTCAATATAAGCTTAAGCCATTCATCATCATTGTAGTTCGAGAAAGTGAAATTTTTGAAGAAAGTATATCCCCTGGATATCTTTCATCTTCACAGAAGTTTTGCATCTCTTTCGGATCCACGTAAGCTGCAAGCTTAATGGCAATTGTGAATACAAGGAACATTAGGACTTAATCTATCACTAAACATAGTGAAGCTTCAAGAGGCGAGGGATGGAAAAATAAAACCCGACGCGGGGGTCGAACCCGCGACCTTTCGATTAAGAGTCGAATGCTCTACCGATTGAGCTAGCCAGGCAATTTCTTGAGATAACGAAGTTTCAATATTACCCAGTTATATTTATGATGCAGTGCCATGGTCGAAGAACTGAATCAACAATCACTTTCGCTCCTTTCCTGTAACTTATGCTGGTTGATACATTTATGTCAGATACCAAAGGCAGGTATCCGTGATCGGATTATCATCTACTCCTATTAGATCCATAGGGCATGGAATCCAAGATAGTGTTTATCATGCACCCCATATACCAAGACAAGTTAGCATATGTGTATGTCTGCCAAGCGTTGCAGCTATAACTGTTAAAAGTATACTGCAGACCATTGTGTGCTTATAACAATCTCCCTAAAGAGAAAGTGAGATTTGAATGCTAGCCATGGAGCTAAAGCCAAACTTAGGAGAGCATACTAGAAGAAAGTCTATGAATACTGGAGTAAGATCCCACTGTTTTCCTTCTTCTTTTCCCCAAATCGATCATATATTTCCAATAGTATTAACATTTGTTTAGAATACAAGTCTCTTGCACTCAGACCGAACAGCAGCAGACATAACTCACTGAATACCTAATCTATTCAGCGCAAAGGTATTCTCTCTCTTCCAAACCAAGTCGAGTCTAACAATTTGCAATTTATCTTCTCCGTATAATCTTAGGTTGAGGGAAATCATTATTGACAAAATTCAAGTTATATTAGCACCACGAGTAGTTATCCACTATAAGTCTCTACATCAACACCTACTCTAAGGTGAGCACACCCCCAGCTTCAAAAAGGAAACAATTGCCGTATTGGAAACACTACTCAAAGCTCTTAATCAACGAAAGGGCCACGACCATGATCGGTACCAATACCAAATATCGTTGTGTTGACTGTTAAAAATTCATGTTGTGTAAAGTCTCTCATGTGTAATCATTTGGGTGCAATTTTCTTCGAGCTATTGCGGTCTTGTACCCCAACAGGACCCTTGGCCAGTAAACATTGATGGTACTTCAAGCGAATAGCTGATGGGGAATTTCAACCTACTTAAGTTAACATTAAATTATTTGAACATTAGCTAGTTTCATTTGTCGATTTCCAACCCAGGAACAAGCAAGCGCATTATCAATGCGGTATACTGAGATGGAAACATCAACTACATCATTGAATAACACACATTATTATAAAGATCAGCTATAAGGAAGGGAAATTAACTATTCAATATCATGCAAACCGTATCTTACCTCAATATAATCTCAAGTTTACCTCAAGGGTTATGTTAAGTCGTAGGACTCTTGGGTCATTTAATACACTGTGCAAGTGCCAAAAAATTCAACTAGAAAACCTTCAACATTACTATTATATATTTCAGACAATTACAAGCAGTTATTGAGACTCCCATTCATCCAGAAGGCTGCTTCCAGTTCTTACGAACAATTCTTGTCTCCGTCGATTTACAGTGTCTTCAAACGTTGTCTCCATCAAACTACCAGCAATTTCCTGTAAAAGACCATAAAAATTACAAAACAAAATCAAGAGATTGCTTTGGATATCAGCAAATCGAATTGCAAGCCAATAATTCAACTCACTTAGCAAAGTCTCAACCTCTATCCCCATTAAATTGGTTTTTGCAGTCGTTTCCAAGTGTGCAGCACCCTGAACTTGCAGCATCAAAATAATTTTTTGAGTGAGAAAGCTTTACACCAAAATTACTTCCAGCAGGAACCTTTAAAGAATGTCAGACGAAGAATTCTACAGTGAAGAGTCGTACGAGTTTGAATTTGAGGATGAGGACGGAGATGAAGTAGCTGACTCAAACTCTAATGAAATTCAAAAAGATAAAGAGGAATTCAACCTAGAAACAAGATACTACACTGCGAAGGGGTTGAAATATGATGATATCAATGCTGCCATTGATTCATTACGCTCCATCACACAATCCCAAGTAGAACTACCTGAGGACATTACTTGGATCTTTAAGTCACATAAGCAGTTGGTCAAGATAGCTTTCAATGCTGCGAGGTATCAAGAGGCATTGTCATTCTTGAAGGACTTGATCATTGTCTTGCCCAAGGTTGGAGGTAATTATGGCGAAGAGTCATTGACCAGAATTGTCCATAACTACTCAACTTCTGGAAATACACAGTTTGTTAGTCAATTGTATGACATCGTGTTGAACTTCTTGAATTCTGGAGTTGGATGTACTCCAACTTATGACAGATTATGGCTAAGAATTTGTGTAAACCAGTTGAAACTGTACTTAGAGAATAGAGAGTATTTTCAATGCAAAGCCTTGCTAGATCAGGTGCATTCAAAGCTTGATACTGTTTCTGAATTAAGTAAGAAATCCTATTTGTTGGATGTGACGGCTGCTGAGATTGAGTACCTATTCCTGATAACTCCCTTAAACCTACCAAAATTAAACAAACTATACAAGCAGAGTTTGAAAATCACAACTGCAGTTACCCATCCTAGACAAGTAGGAGTCATCCAAGAGTGTGGTGCCAAAATCCAATTCTATCGAGGTAACTACGAAAAAGCTCGTCTTGAGTTCTATGATTCTTTCAATAGCTACGATGAAGCTGGTTCTTCATTGAAAAAGAAAATATTAAAGTATTTAATTTTATGTTCCTTACTAACTGAAAATCAATTCAATCCATTCGAATCTCAAGAGACAAGCACCTACTCAGGATTGCCTGAGTATTCCTTGCTTCTATTGCTTATAAAAGCTTACGATGAGTCCAACTTATTGCAGTTAGTATCGGTGATAGACTTGGTTTCCAAATCAAAGGACCCATTAGCAACTGACGAAATCTTCGAACATGCATCAAGACAAATTATAATCAATTTGCGTGCAAAATCTATTAAGAATTACTTGAGAGCGTATAAAACCATTAAGTTCGAGTTCCTAAGAACTAAATTGAACTTGTCTCAAACTGAGTTGGAGCAATTATTGAAGAAGCTAGTAATATCAGGCAAATTAACCAATATTAAACTAGATTATCAAAATGATATTGTTATTTCCGAAGCCAAAATCCAAAATGCCCTTCCTTTGACCTTAAACGCAAGAGATATTTATTATAATATGAAGATATCCGCCGCTACAAATGTACAATCGTGTCTGCACTACACCTCAAATGATGCTATGGATTTAGACCAGCCTAGATCTTCGAAGACGAATGGGAAAAACCCACCCACAGCATATTCGAGATTCTTGTATCCTATAGATAAACTTGCTAGTGATTCAGAACAATTCAAACTGGTGGATAGTTGGTTCATGTATGTTCATTCATGTATCCCACCAGCCGTGAAATACGAATTGAGCCAAAAAGATCAGATAGCTTTTGAGCAGAGAGCAGAGTTGAATGATTTAGGAAACATTAATGTCCGTTACGACAAGATGAAGGAAGAACTGGACCAAAATACACAGGCTGGAATTTTAAGTTCAACGCTAGAAGATAATGAGGTGGAAGATGACTCGGGGCCTTTAGAAGTGATTAAGAAAGTGGACATATTGTCCAATTGGCTAAAGGAATTGACTACATACTATAATGAAATCCTCTAGGTATCATCTACCCTTTGGATACCCAGGATACTCGATAACGGTTTTGGTAAAGTTACATTAGGGCTTGTGCTTTTCAGTATGTACGCGTAAATTTCAGTCCTATTTGATTTTTGCAATGAGCTTCGATGAATATTTAAAGAAACTTTAAAATCTTTAGTCTTTTTCTTCTTAGTTTAGAAACCAAATAAATTGTATGTCTTTACTATTAATCCATATATGATTAGCATTATTGCGTTATCGTCATGATTCGTCCCACCAGGACAATGTCCGGGATGTAAACTGAAATCAACCAACACGAAATGAAGTGGATATTAATTGAGTGAATATTTTACTAACATACTCAGGATGCCATAGTATGAGCGATTATTTTGGACGAGTTAAGGATTGAATGATTGTTTTGCTGTTGAAGCTTGAATGATTACTGACCCTGCGTGAAGCATTGAAGTGTAGTTGTCTTTGGTTCTTGAAACCTTTGTGTTCCTTGAGTATTCTTTGCTATATTTCCCTCGGAATGGCATACTAATTCCCCCTAAATTTCTCCAAGAACTCTCTCTTGCAAGCCTTTTGTCCTCTCAATTGATAGTGATACTTGAGAAACTTCCTCTTTCTTATACTATCCCGCTAATCTCTACTTAATCCATCTGAGATCAATGGTGAAAATTTTGATAATGTGTCCCTGTATACAATGTGGCAAAGAAATCGTTTTGAATCTTTCCTCATATAGTATTAGTAATGTCTCGATAGCTGGAATTAGAAAGCAAAGTCTATCTTGGATGAGTGGTATCGTAAGATACGACTGGTTCCCTAAGCAATTAACCTTGGTTTAAACAATTAATATTGGGTTGCAGAAGTTTTGACGGGGTATATGGTGAACTTTGCAAACTTCAATTATTTGTTATCAAAAATAACTACAGACAGAGGGCACTAATAGAACTCTCCCAAAAGAAGTAACCCGATCACGTATCCTTTTTCTAGTGTTTCCCATCTCAAGAGAACTCTGCCTGGTGGATTAAAAGCAAGATTTACTTGGCAGAGGCCAAATTTCAAGCGCTTTAACAGGATCAATGCAGAGCATGCTGTTTAGCATTCGCCGAGAGGATAATTAGAAGTAGCTTCGAGGAGAAATACTTACGAGAGCAATCCGGAATATTAACAATTCGTTGGCATTGTTCATCGCAAGCCATCTAAGGTTCTTGTACGTTTAGTTTCCAATTCCAAGGGTACATGATGTGGTGAAGATGATTTCGATTTCACATTGTGAGTTTTGGTGCCACTCATGTGTCTTTATTGCAAAAGAAGTTCCCCCAAGTTATTCTACAATAAGTAAACATATCGTTGTGGACACTCTGACCTAGAACGCTTGTGTGAGGCTAACTACAGGTTCAGAAAGTGACATGATAGTTCTAATAGAGTACATTTGAAGACATGCAGCTTTCGCAAGCACCAACGAATATAGAACTCTTTGATGAGAAACCGGATCTGCTAAAGATTGTAGGAAGTTTCCATAAAATAACACTTTGCATCATATATAACCGTAGTCTTAGATCCCTGGTACACTCGATTCCAAGTAATCTATCTGGCCAATGTGAGTCACACTTGTTTTCCATATTGTCAAAGGTTTAGTTGTCGAGGTACTTCATGGCTATTCATCTTTATAAACTTGAATTGAGGCGAACCTTGCATTCCGATCTTTATTCAACTTGACCGTGTGGTGGAAACAATGCAATGCCTACCCCAATCATATTTACACGATTTTTAAGGTCTTCATATTTCATAAGAAGCTACAGAATATAGTTTAAAAATGAAAGTTCCAATTTTATTGAACTGGTATTGGCCTAGAAGTGAAATAGCTGCAAAAAAAAAGTGCTGCAAATTCCGCGAAATGGGATGGCTGCAAAATGTGAGGACAATCATTGATTGAACAAAAACACCCAATAAACGAACATAAACCCAGCATAGTAGTATAAGATACACTTGCTAAAGGATCGAATTTTGGGAGGACGAAAGAAGAAACTAAGACAACCAGGTAGGTAAAAGGATTGGGAATGATAAATAATTTTTTGTTTTGATAGTATTGGTTTGTAAGTGTACGAGTAACTAGTACTACTGAATAATTGTAATAATATTCGATAGTCACTAGATCAAGTAAGCCAATGGGATCAAGGCAAAGGCGTAGACAGAAACACCCATGAAATTGGCAGAACCAGCCACGACGGAGACAGCAGTGGTTGGGAAACTGTAAGAAGCAGTGGTCTTGTTACCAGCAGCAGTGGTGGTCTTAGCCAAGGTGGTAGTGTTTAATGCTGGGACGACTGGAGCAGAAGAAACAGCAGGAGTAACTGGAGTAGAGGAAACAGCAGGAACAATGGAGGCAGCTGGGGTGGTTCTAGGAGAAGCAATGGCAGATGCGGGGCAAGTGACGACAGTAAGAACAGATGTGACGGTGACGGTAGCACTTTCGGTCTCTGTGACAGTAACAACTGAAACAGCGGGAATGGTAGAAACTGGGGCGACAGAAGGTAAGGTGACAGTCTTGGTGATGACAGTTGAAGAGTTAGAAGCAACAATGGTGGGGACTGGGACTTCAGTTGAGGAAACAGGAGCAGCTGAGGAAATGGAAGCCTTGGTGGTGGAGATTGCAGTTTCAGTTACTGGACAAACAGTGGTGTAAACAGAAACAACGTCATTGACGGTGACGGTGGTCAATTTCGAAGTCAATGAAACTGGGGTGCTTGAAGCTGTAACTTCGGTGACTGGGCAAACTGTTGTGTAGACAGAAACGACGTCATTGACGGTGACGGTGGTCAACTTTGTAGTCAAAGCTGCAGAAGAAGAAGAAGCTGCTGCTGCGGTTTCTGGACAGTAGGTGGTGTAGATGGACTCAACATCGTCAACAGTGACGGTCTTGGGTGTTGCACCGAGGGAAGAGGTTGAGTTAGTAATCGAGTACTTGGCAGAAGCCGATACGACCAAGGTGGCCAAGGATAATAAGGTAGAGTATTGCATAGTTAGCGAAAGTAGTGAGTTGGACGGTGAATAGTTGGAAGAATCAAAAGGGTTTAAGAGAAGAAAACAGGGCAGATTTCAAGGTTATATATACCAAAGAAGACGACCACTTCTTCAACAGATCTAGTGGCGGTTATTGACCATACACAAAAGTTGTCATAGCCCTATAGCCCGTTGAACAAGCTCCACTAGAACAATTCTCGTCTAAATCATAGAGGCCTTGTCAAGAAATTTGCAACAACGGAGTATTTTTTAACTTTGACACAGGCATCGAGGAGTTGAAACAGGTACCATCCGCATTGAGTCTCGAGGAATCGCAGCATTTTCTCCATATTGCTTCGCTGAACCTGCTGTCCCGAGTTTAATGTAACATACATGATGAGATGGTGTGTGGGAAGCTTGCAGGGAGAGGTTGGATACTGAGCTAGTGAGGTCTTGTTGAAGTGTCGTCATTGGCGAGGCTAAGCATTAGGATTCGCCAAGGTTTGCATAATAGCCGAACACTATGGGCACGATGTGGAGAAGACTTACTACATGGCGAATATATAGTGGATGCGATTAGATCAAAAGACTCCGTACAATAAAGGTTATTGGGCTATGATGTGGCATTGGTGGGGATACCTGGAAATCATTAGGTTGTGTCTGGGAAGTGTGAGGAATGGGAACTAGTGAGACGAGAGGATCTTCGCAGACGAGTGCGATATCGATTTGTGGCGTACAAGACGAGAGTGTAGTAACAACAAGGCGTAAAGCAGCGAATAAGGAGAGGATGGACTTAGTATATGAGCAGTGGGAAATGTAGGGAATTCGCTTTTGAGAAGGGAATTGTATTTCAGTGGTAAGCACTTCGACTGTGAGTCCGTTGGAATGATAATATTAAAGGCGGATAGTTCTATTTGAGTAGGCATAACGGGTGGATAGTGATTCTTGCGTAAATTGTGTCTAGCACAAGTGTGGGTAAGTATCTAATTGGGGCACTTGGTTATCTCAGAAAGAGATAGCAGAAGATCGCCTGATTGGCAGTTCCCATGTTGCCAATATCCTAATCACACTCGCTAGTACTAGCAATACAAAGAGCTACATCATTCCAATCTATACATGTGTTGACTAGCTAAAAACTATAGCAAACAGCACATTTCATCCAACAAGCTTCACTGTAGCATTTATGGCATACAACCACACACCAACTAACAATAAAAAATACAATAACGAAGCTAATGTCACCAGGAATTATAATGTATTAAAATATCTAAACCGAAACACCTCCGCTGACAAACAATACGCTCAAGAATTGCACTATCATCATTACCACCGCCACAACAAGTCTCGTTAAGGCAATCTAATGAACTCGTTAAGCTATGGCATGGGTGCAAAACTTTCAGCTTATGTAATGTCATCGCCATCTTCGATTAAGAAGTCGATTTCCAATACGAAATGGAATTAGTCGAAGAAGCCACGGCCCCTATTCAAATGAAGTTGAAGGCTTCAGCGATGGGTGCCCATGTGTAGCATTCCACCAAACGTCTTTCTCACCGTATCCTCGATGCACCTCCAACTTATTTTGTGGACCCCCGGCAGTATGGACTAAAATGCAAGATCCCTATATTTCAGACGATCTGGCTGGGGTGACTGAAAACAAAACATCCCAGGTCCAAGCAGTGCTTGCACCAATCCCGTGTCTTCTTTCCCTAACTATATTTCTTCTCAGCAGCTGGTAACATAACCTCGTCACTTTATTACGCATGTTGTTTATCTCACATTTCCTCGCGTAACTCATCATGTAGGTCGTAATACGTGGACCATATTATCTGAGGCACTGACCTACATTCCCTACTGAAATTCTGGTAGTCGTGGTGCACGCATTCTCGAGATCGATTCATCGATCAAGAATGTAGAACAAAACACGCTCAACCGTGAAATTCATTGACGTTTGACAGGTCTAGTGCATCTCGTGTTTGTTTACAAAGGGTTGAGTGCAATTCTGAAAGATGATTCGGGTTGTTCATGTTTGAATCTTCAAGGGGCTCCTCATACCGACCAAAAACAAAGGATTCTAAGAAAGATGTCAACTCACGTAGTCTCAAAAGGGGCCCTTCTTCTTCAAACTAAAATACCCATCATCTGCAATTGCATAATCGATGTGGTCAGCTGATTGGCTGCTGGTACTCGCAATTTATTTTCTCGTACCGCATTTATTTTTTGCTGCTTTGACAAATTGAGTCTTTTTTGCAGCAATGGCCAACAGCAGTCAACAAGATTTAATTACATTGGATACAAACCTTTTGACTAATTAGTGTTTAGATTATAATGTTTATTAAAGCTCGAAGCACGAAAAGGAAGTAGGTAATTCTAGAAAGGTATAATGTGGGTCTCCACATGAGAAATAATACAGGTGTTTAGGAATCAAACACTGAATGGCGAAAAGAAAAATGGAATAAAACCGATAGCGATGGTAGACTATACTGAAAGCATTAATATTTCAATAAATTGGTGTACCAGCAGTACAGAATAATTGTAATAATATTCGAAAGTCACTAGATAAGGTAAGCCAATGGGATAAGGGCTAAAGCAAGTAAACCAGCCTTGTTAGAACCAGCCATGTTGGCAGAGTTAATAGTGATGACACCAGTACTAGTGGCAGTAGCCTTGGTGGTGGAAGCGGATGCAGAAATAACTGGAGCAACAGTAGTTGGGAAGACTGATGGGAGGACAGAGGTAACCGTGATGACACTTGTGACAAGGGTTTCAACACCGGAAACAGTGGAGGTGTAGGCAGAAGTCCAGGTGGTTGGAACGACGGCAGTACCAGTGGTGGTTGGAACAACGGCGGTACCAGTGGTGGTGGTTGGAACAACAGCAGTACCAGTGGTGGTGGTTGGAACAACAGCAGTACCAGTGGTGGTGGTTGGAACAACAGCAGTACCAGTGGTGGTGGTTGGAACAACAGCAGTACCAGTGGTGGTGGTTGGAACAACAGCAGTACCAGTGGTGGTGGTTGGAACAACGGCAGTACCAGTGGTGGCGGATTCAGTAACTGGACAGTAAGTAGTGTAAACAGTTTCAGTACCTTCAACAGTGGTGGTGACTGGACCAAGGGTGGCAGGAACAGTGGTTTCGTGACACTTGTTGTCCTTGCATGAGGTAATGGTGATGATCTTGGTGGAAGCAATAGTGAGGGTTTCGGTGGCAATTGGAGCTTCAGTAGTCAATGGACAGTAAGTAGTGTAAGTAGTAACGACACCTTCAACAGTGGTGGTGACTGGACCAAGGGTGGCTGGAACAGTGGTTTCGTGACACTTGTTGTCCTTGCACGAGGTGATGGTGATGATCTTGGTGGAAGAAGAGGTAGCAGTGACGGTAGATGCAGTTTCAGTGGCTTCACCAGAAGAGGCGGAAGAAGAGACTACAGCATCGGCAACGGATAAGATACTGTTGGAAACTTCAGTACCGGTGATTTCCTTCAAGGATGCGACGAAGTCGGATTCTTCGTCTCTCTTAACTGGAATTTGTTGTCCCAACAATCTCTTTCTGATTCCAGAAGTAGAGTTGGAAGCTGGGGTGTGTTCGACGTGGACTTCAAAAAGACTCAGTGGGGAATGATTGTACAAGGCGGAGGCTGGAATCTGGATAGTTCTACCAGCGTTGACGATATCTGGGAAGTACTTGACATCGTTGGCAATGACGTATTCGAAGGTAACATCGTAGTCATCAAGACCGCTGAATTCGAAATGAACTGGCAAAGTGGCTGGAATTGGGAATGGACAGGAACCAGTATCTAAGTCAACAGTGGCAACGGCAACACCATTGAAAAAACAGCTGACATCCTTAGCAGTAGCAAGGGAAATGAGAGCAGAAGTAGCGATAGCAAGCGAAGATGTGAAGGAAACCATTATAAATATTATCTGATACTTTAGGGCAAAAAAAGTTAGTAAAGTACTTCAGGTCAGGAGAGATTGTGCCCTGCTTATATACTTTTTAGACAGTCAGCCCAGCAGGAGTGAAGTCTGGTTGACGATGGCAGATACAGAGAATTGGAAATACTGCAAAAAACTAAATTGAACTAAAAAAATTATTCAGAGCACAGAAACAATTCAAAAATCATGCAGCCAAAGACGCAACCGGAAGGCATATACACCGCTGGTGAAATAGAGCTGGGGACGGATTGATGATTCGCCCCCGGTACTTAAATACATAAAAGAGGATACAGTAGTGCTTAGTATACGAGAAGAAAGTCTGAATATACCAGAAGAAGTCTAACTTGAGGTTTTCTCAAGCTGCGTTTACATTTCCATCGTGTTGGCCGTGATTGCAAAAAGCTGTAGGTGGTAATAATTTTAGGGGAGGGGTGGATAGCAGAGCAAGAGGTGTTGAAATATAAATGGATGGTTATGGACGTACAGATAGGAAATGGTATCTCCTAGCCCTGGAGTCTTCGGATCTTTTTGGAAGTCGACCCAGGAATTACAACCATGTCGACGTAATTGATACAGAAGTATCTGCCGAGCGTACATAACATATCCCCCCCTAGGGATGTACGTTACATTCCAGTTTGCTAGGGATAGGTTTACGCGGATGAATAGAGAGTTGTTGGGGCTGCCTACTATTAGGAGTAGAAGCCTTTATCTGCTGAGATGAGTTGACTGCATGACTTGGTACATGACTGGCTAGGCTACTCACTACACAACAGTTAAACGCTTACCACAATGTGCAACATCTTCACTTCGTCCCTTATTCTGTATGGGAGCCGGAATATGATAAGACTCAGCTATAGCTTGCATTTATGGTTCCTCTAATTCAGCGGGAGATGCTCGTAACCAAAGCAAGTACTGACACAATTGCTGCAATCCGCAATTTTTCTATTTCTCTTTGCACGCTATACATAATCTTTTGGTGTATGCATTTAAATAATTCTCTGAAGGAAATCGCGACAGTTGGAGTTCATGTGTTACTTTAAAGTGTGGTAGTTATTGGCGAGCAAGAATGTCCTTGTGGGTGAACTTCTTGGTTACAAGTTTGCTTTGAAGAGATGTGGTGTGATTGAGGATAAGATGCTAGGGTTGAAGTGGGTTAGTACTCCCCATTACACCCAGTACCCTGAGTGCTACTCTTCCCTTTCCCTTTCCCTTTCCCTTTCCCTTTCCCTTTTCCTTTCCCTTTCCCCTACATTGTAACGCAGTATTACTATTCAGAACCAGCAAAGCATCGCAACTTCTGTGCAACAAAAGGTATGAAACAAAGTGGAAACCAATTTATCCGCCAGGAAACGTGCAAAAGCTTCTCTTTGTGGGCGCTGGATCTACGTCACAAATCTACTGCATTGTTTACTTCCACCAGAAGGGTTTATCTTGGCCGGTTTAAGCTTTTAAGCTTTTTGGCATTTAGGCTTTTGAGATCATAGTGTTGCGAGCGTTGCAGAGTGTTGACTTGACATGCTCGGAAATCGCCCTGATTACATTGAAGTTGACACTACCGGTGGTGTCTCCTCTCGAAATGGGTTGAACATGGTTCTGGACCATAGTGCGTGCGGGTACACCTGTCAACTCTCAACGAAAGTCGACTTTGCACCTTCTTGGATGAGGAGGGGTAACCACCGAAGAGTTTGATTAGAGCTTAATTGATAGAGAATACAATGCAAGTCTTTTGTTTAGGGGAATTTGAATTCCTTGAATTTGTCACGTTGGCGTTGGTGGCGGTGAGAGTGAGCTGTTCATGCGTGTTCAGTCGTTTTGCTGGATGCCTTTGTGAGCTTAACGAGTACGAGATGGTGAATCCGAGTTGATGGGGCCAACCTCCTCTGCAAAATCAAAACTCTCCCAATGATAAAGAATACGAGCATCCTACATAAATCAACCACACACCAATGCATACTCTCGAATGTCGAATTTCATAGTAGACTCCAACATCCTTTCCATGCTGCAACTCTCAAGGCTGTGGCATTTTTTCTATTTGCAATTTTCATGCTGCAGCTTGCTTAATCAGGCTGCTTCGACAACAGTGTCTCCCTCTGGTCGTCTGTTTGTGCAAAGCCTTTTGCTGTTAACTACACTAGGCGATCTGGTGTTTCTTAACTTGTTTTAGAGAACAGTATATGGCAGCCTAATCTGATTATGAATAAACCTCTTTGATGGGCTGGAGAATGTGCACCGTGCAATTCGATCATAGAATCCTGTAGCATACCCTTCCATTCTTGCGAATTACGAGCATTACACGAAATGCTATACCACGCATGCCCATATCACATATCCCCAATTGACATAATCTTCCGATTCATAAACAAATGCCTTCCCTTGGCGCCGATCCAAATTAAACTTTAGTCAACCTCCAATAGTCTAAAGCTTATTATTATATCGTTGAACTAAACGAAATTTCAATTCGAAAGAAAGAAGAGACCCTTCGCGAAGAGTTACAAATTAAAGGCTGCACCAGGAAGTTAAAATGGCAAATGATAAACAGTATAAGCACGAGAAGAGGTGAATGAAGAGTGAACACGACGAACGAGAGTTTGGGCGGGAGGGTATACGTGAAAGTGAAAAGGTTGTTCCGGTAATTACGATAACTTAGGTACAAGCGAGGGTAGGCATTGTAGAAACTGACTCTTCTAGAATTCATAAGGACCAACGTTGGCAACTGATGGAATGAATGTGCACTTGCAGAGAGCAGGATAGCAGTTAACGAGTTGAATGTGCGTTTGAGTTGTGGAAGTAACTGCTTTAAATGAATTCAATATGCAATCGGAGAACAAGCTTTGCTGCACGAGTGGCCAAGCTTCTTCAATTCGATTCTCTAAGTCAATTCATATCGCCTTACAATCCAATATCACGAAGAATCCTCTACGTCAAAGTAGCCTTTCTAACTAGTTGTTTCCAGTGTCAAGTGAATCTAGGCGTTCAAGCATTGTGATTCCATGCCGAAGTATTCTGCACGAAATGGTTGACACTCTGTCATGGACTGCATAGCCAGCATGGTTCTATCAGGTGGTTGGGGTATGACGTAGAGCATGGTGGTTGGGTTATGACGTAGAGCATGGTGTTGGCGAGTTGGAAGAGGCTTGACCGTCATGTGATTGAGATATAAGGGATCGGTGGTTGGCGGAGGGTGATGGCGATTGGCACTGGCATACGTATTGGCATTGCACCCATAGCACACCAGCCACTACCCACGGCCTCCCCCCACCAATGGTGAAATCTGCTCCTCTGGACTCGCTACCGGATTTCACCCCAAATGACTACATCCACCTCCACCAACAACAACATACATCCACCCCTATCCCACAACGCTAAGTTCTCCCAACCGATTTGTCAGGAAACGGTGCCAACGGAATACCGCTACTTCTTTGAATCCGCGTTGGAAAACCTTCTGTAAGCACATAATTCCGTTCCCAATCGTTAGGACCCCTCGATATATTAATTTGGCCCATGCGATGTGACAACTTCCGAACTAATTTGACATGAAGAATCGACTTGCGCTACCTAACCAAATGGCCTTTCTTTTAAGCCTACTTGCAGTGGGACCACAGATCTACTGGAATGAAAGAACGAGGTATCATGCCCAAAGTAATCTTGGAATGAAGGTACGAAAAGGTTTAGGAGCTTTTGGGCTAGGGCTCTTGGGAGCAACTCCTGCGCATTGCATTACGTTAATTGTACTAGTTGGTTGATTTAAGTTTTGGATAATATACAAACTAGTGCTCAGCCATGCGTAACCAGTCAGCAACAAGCTACGAGTGCCATGCGTGCCATGATTGCCAACCCTTTGTGGTGCTGGCTAATATTAGAAAATAAACGCTCTACCCACTCTTTAGCTTCTGGGTCGTACCAGCCACTCAGCCAGTTATGTTCATGAGTGGATGGGTATTTTCCAACCTGGCCTTACGCCGTTGGGATCATCACAACCACTCTTATTCTCTTCCTGTAACCTCAAATGCACATTTTACTTGCTTAACTCAAAATGCCTGACCCTTGCCATGAGCTATTATTACCTCAGAAAACGAAGTACTGACCCATTCCCATGGACTATTATCTACTTTGAACTTGGCCCATCAATAGGCTGGGGTTACGTCTCTCTCAAACCCTTCGATTGTCCATCTCCATAATACTGTTTTATCGTATGCATTCATATGCTTGATTGGCATGAAATTTTCAGAGGGTGCACACAAAGGTGTTCCAAAATATTGCCCACGAGTCATGGGCGCTCGCGCTGGCAGGCCTTGCATGTCCCTCTTACAGGGGAGATAAGGTAATGCAGCTTGAGGGAGTCGTCGACAGTTTGTCTGGAAGAGGTAATGCAACGGTGAAATTCACTAAGAGCACCCAACAAGAACAAACTAGCTAGCTCTCCACTGGTCCCTCAACGATATGTTGAGACATCATGTCTCAATAAATCGTGTGTTCGTGGTGTTCAATGAAATCTTATACTAAAACCGTTGTAGATCAAAATATGAGGCGTTCTTCTCTTAAGGCGTCCGGCCACATCAACAAGCACGATAGATAACGCAATCAGTTCTTCCTTTCGACAGTTACAAATGCCATGGTACTGGATTCAGGTAGTTACCAGGGTGCTACATTGACAATCAAGAGATGTTAAATGAGAGCTGTGATAAAACAACCACAATGCCAAGTTGAAAGAGCTGATAATGCGTACTTCGAAGACACTCGATGATAGTGATGAGAATAGCAGTTTGAATTGCAATAAATGCACGTTGGGACTTGATAGAACAAATGGTGGCTAGAAAGGATGCTCGTTAGGAGGTCAATGACAGCGTAGACACTTCTACCGAAAGCATGCTTGGATTATACATTATGTACTTAATGTAGAATGTCTTAATTACTTGCATTGGTGCTCAACTTGATTTGCAATGGTTCTGAAAACTGTTCAAACACTACTTGCGTGTCTACTGCTTCTCTTGCACCTTTCTGCTTTTGTTTGATGGTTATATTGCATCACTCCAACTACTTCTTCCTATTTTTAGAATTATGATCTTCTGGTATTGCCCACCGCTGCTCCTACTCCTTGTCTCATAGTCAACCAGCAGGTAGTAAACCAATATGGAACTCGAATATGCGGGCCGTTCTGTGAAGAGCTTGATGGCTCATCCCTTCATAAGTCGAGGTATAAGGTCGCTCAGATGGTAGCGAATGTAGCTGGTCCGTTCATGGTGGTGGATCTATTTATATGAAATTATGTCTTGTTGATTAATTCTTCTTCATCTAATTGCAAGGAGTGATACGATATGGACATCCCCTTGGTAAAGAAACTATTTGGGTAGATAATTGTATTGTCTGTAAATCGATATCATTGTTGCAGTTGTATGTTAATTCACATCCTTAATACCTTTATTGTATGTTAATCCAAATCATTGATCTTATCCAAGCTTATTTCTTTTGCTTGAACCAAGTTCCTCCTATCTTCTTTTTTAGTGAGATATGGGGGATCATGGAGCACGGTGTATCAAGGAAATGCTGGTGTTACTTTTCTCCTATTGCTTAATCCTCATATTTCATGTGTCAGGAGGAATCCAGCGATTTCCGGCATTCATATGTGACATCTCCATATTAGAATTCGTTATGGCTACATCTCCATGGTGTTTGTCCTGTTACTGGTGAGAGCATTACAATATGACGTTTTATCCACCTCACGATATCTTCAATTAATAATATCTTCATCTTCATGTACTGACCAACTTCACATCCTCATTGATCTCCAGCAAACTACACTCCATTCCTTTACTACTAAAACATTCAAAATGCACGTTTATCCTTCTGCTATGGCAGCCTGAATGTATTCCTTTGCTATAAAGATACAAGTTAGTCTATTATGTTGGTATGTTTGGTACTCGTTCTTATAGCACTAGCAAATTATGTTTATTCTATCGTATTTTCACAAATTCTATGGATTGAAATCAGCCAATTTCTTGTCTTCTGGTTGAGAAGCGTCAATCTTGTAGTCATCAACATCACTCCAATCAACTTGCACCTTCCTCAGGTTAGACATGTCTGTGTTCTTCAAAAACAACACTCTTTCTCTCTGCCAATTATCTTGGACGTCATTGAAAGCCTTATCCCAGACCTTGTCGTAAACCTTTTTGATCTTGGCCTCTTCTTTTTGTTTGACCTCCTCTATTGCCATCCATTCCATATGCTTCAAATCATCCGAAGATGGTTCATAAATATGCCAAATAACATAATGTGGCAACCCAATTACAGAGTAACCCATGACTTTAGAAAGTTTACCAAACGCTTCTGTTTCGGCATGCTTCTCGAATGAAAATGCTGGAAAGTGTGATCCTGAACGGAAAACCCTAGCTTTGGTTAAAATTGAAACACCTCCAATACCATCTAACTCCATTTCAACTTCTGGGTCACCATAAGGGTCACGCAAATAAGCTAAATGTGGTCTCCATGTTTGATATTCAACATATCCTTCGACAATACATGCATCATCATCTAAGGTATCAGCTAATTGTAAACCACCATCGGATTCTTGCCATGAATTTAAATCATATGGCTGTTGATTTCCTAACCAATCGGGCAATGGTCTCCATACGTTCGGAACAATGACATCCTTATCGTGATGCATCAAATCTTCCAATATTGTTGGTGGTACAGTTTCGACATCGGCATCTCTCCAATACACAAAGGAATGATATGGTTTTATTGCTACGGACCATAACCAGTTTCTTGCTCTTGCCATTAATTTTCTACGAGGACCTTGAGCTGCAAAACCATGCCTATCGGAGAATCCTTGACCAATGACCTGACCGAAGTCCTTTTCAAAGATCTCGATCTCCCCAAATCTCATTTTATGATTTGGATCGGTTTGGATTTCATTCAAGTGTCTTTGTAACTCACCCATGGTATCATCCAGCGAATCCGAAACCAAAAATGCCAAATCAATCAAGTGATGTGGATACGTCAAGTTCTTCATGTGTCCAAAAAACATTGGTAAATGAGCAGCAGCATCTCTTAAAGGTACGCAGAATAAGACTCTTTCGTCATATTGCCAACCATTGGCCGAACCAATGTAGTGGCCCAAGTCAAAGTATTGTACCTTTGAATTGTTGCCAAAGTCTGGAGTGTATAACTGTCTCAGTAAATCAAAGAACAACACACGCACTAGTGATAGTATTATTATGAAACCACCAACTATGGCTATGAGTTTTGCCCACATCGATTGAAAATGGTTTTTCCCTTCGAGGATTGATCTGGAGATGGAAGTGAAGGTTGATCCAAGGGATGGCGATGATTTCTGCCTGGGACTGTAGTGAGTTTGCGAGGCGTCCCTTTTCTTTTCCTCCTCGTAATCATAAGGAGTCATTTGCACTGAATGTGCCATATTATACTATCCTCTTAGAATGTAAATAAATAAGACGTTCACTTCGGTGAGACGGTGAGGACCCCCTTCTTGCTTTTGCACGGGCTTGGTTGTAGTCTTTAATGCTATAATAAACTGACGACAAACGCTTGTGCTTGCTAGATCCGCTATTCGTTATAGTTCAAATGCACTCCCTTGTATATTACTCGAGTCAATTGGAGTATCAATGCAAGGACGTGTTAAATTTTTTTCATGTTTGATTTCTTCCAGATTTCGACTGTCAAATTTGTCGCAAATCTCACGAAGTAATTTCAGATTTGGCGTGGACGTTGTGGGCATGATAAGGGAGGTTAGTCGGTGGTGCAGCAGGGACGGTGTGTTAGTTGGTATTGCTTGGACTTGCTTGGTATTGGCTATTGATGGTGGAGATGGTTTATTATGCTATTGGGTGTTTTGCCAGAGCTTTACAAAAGGTGTGGTGAACAAGTCTCATCTCTACGCTGAAATATCAATAGCATAGGTTTAACTGTGAACGGCTTTCAGAACGTTTCCTCCAAACGATCTCCGATGGAATTCATTTCAATGGTGGATTATACGATGCATTGCGCGCTCAAGAAAGCAAATTTATGTGCCTAAGTTTTATAGGGGTACACCTTTGTAATGTACGTGAATTAACCTACATGCTGACAGTAGATTGTACTGGACCAGAACATACTGAATACAATGTCCTTACGAGTATACTTTATTAGTTCAACTTGATTTGGTTGCCCATCAACAAGCTTGCTCATCAAATCAGAATCTTGTTATCGTATCTTTCTGAGCATACTTCCTTTTTCCTGCCCACGGCCAGTCTCCATTCCCTTCGTTAAATGGGATCCTCCAGAATACTGTTCAATTACCGCAAAAACTGGACAATATTGTTTACCAATAAAAAAGGTCTTGCAGCAAACTACTTTGGGCTAGACAAAAGCCTCTTTATCTCCTCTTTCTTCATATTCTCACGTTCAATCAAAGTCACTGTTCGTTTATCTTTCTTACCCCCCTTCACATGCATCTATCACTAGCTTGATGTTCCCAATCTCCATGGCTGCAGTATTTTTTGTCAACAGACGAAATCTATTCACAGATCAATGTTCAGCTATCACCTTTGAAATGAAACAATACCTGCAATGCTCGATTCTTCACCAAAAACTCGATTAAAAAGCCTATTTGTTGACATTCGGAGTCTAAATTCCAATCTACCTCTAGCCTGCTCGTGTATTTGAGTTGCCCTAAATGGATTTGGCATCAAACACCCTAACTACAATACTTAAAACGCGATTGTTTGTTTATATATCTGGAGGAGTATATAGCTAGGTTGAGCCATGATCATATTTGATGCACGACCGAGTGCCGGTTGCAAGCTGATTGTTCAAAGTTTATGCAAATCGAATAGTGATACTCGCTAGACTTGAGCCTGAGGCGTATGTCATTCGGTGGGTGATGCTACTACCGGCATTCATAGGAAATACGACCAAGTGAGTGAAAATCTCGGTGATGACATCACCAAAATTCGTACATCTCTGAATAGACGCATATACAATAATGCATTGTTCAGTCTTATTGGTTCTATATTCCAGCTTCACGTATGGAACCTATTGTTCCAATTCTGTCGTTCAAATACACATCTCCTGCGTCTCAAATTGGATGCCCCTGCGTCTTGACAGTTGTATACCTCTACAGCCGTCACCTTGTTCTCTTACCAATCCTTTCGTTTATTTCCCAATTTTGGCTACTTAATCGACTAACGGGGCCCATTAAAACTTAAAAAGGCTCTATAGAATCTTACAAAAAAGTCCCATTTCATTCACATCACAGACACAACTGATGTCCCGTTTTGAAACCTTGTTCTGAAAACACGGTTGGCATTCGTAAACATTCCCTCCTTCAATGATACAACTATGAATTGAGAGCCTTTGAATCGAGTTTTGATCAAGTGTCCAATGTTCTGTGTATGTGATAAATCCAATGCAGCATCAACTTCATCCAAAATATACATCGGGGCAGGTTTGAACTGTAATAGGGCCATAATAAGCGAAAGTGCAATTAAAGACCTTTGGCCACCACTCAACTCAACTAAACTCTCCTTCCACACTTCTCCCAATTTCACTTTAACCTCCAAGCCTTTTGTCACATCCATCATGTCAAGACTCACTAACTTAGCAAACGATCCTGGAAGTAAATCAGCAAAAATAGCTCCGAAATCAACAGACACCTTTTCATATGTCGTGTTAAGTGTATCTCTCTTGTACCCATTCAACTTATCAATGGTGTTGACGATCTTACTTTTATCCTTTTCAATGGTCTTTACCATGTGCTTCAAAGAAGTTTCCTTTTTCTCAACATTATCTATCATGTTCATGATGTTCACATTCACTTTACGCTTCATACCTTGAAACTTTTCCTCAAGTACACCTAATTGTGCGTTGCACTCTTCCAAGTTAATGTTTGGATAGCGTTGGATTAAATTGTCCAAGATGTTTGAGTCTGTCACCCAATCATGGTCGTGGATGATTTGATCCAAGTTCTTTTTCAAGTTGCGTGTTATGCTCTCAGACTTTTCAAGTTCATGTGTGAGCTTTTGGATTGTCAACTTGGAGTCACTGACAACAGTAGTTTTGACTTGTATGATCTGTATAAGCTCATTTATTTCTTCATCAAGACTAAGTAAATTGGCTCGTTCCTCTTCTAGTTCAGTCTTTATGATCTCCAATTGAATAGAAAGGCTTGAAACGTTCTCAACAGCTTTCTTCAACTCAACACTCAATTCTTCAATTGTAGACCTACTTGCTTGCACAAGATCTTGAATATTTTTCAACTCCGACTTTTGTTGTTCACTTTCGATCTGTATTGCTTGGAATTTGTCAGTTTGATGTTCCAAGTCTGCTTGTTTCTGCTGTATATTGCGCTTCATTAGTGCAATATCGCGTTTCATGTCATTTAACTTAGATCCCTTATCATTATGAAACTCATCGATATCTTTGGTAATCTTTTTAATGTCCTTTTGGTACCGTTCACAGTTCACACCCTCTTGGTTAATCTTTTCAGTCAACTCGGCGATCTCATTTTCGTTCGTTTCGTTATTCTTTAATATCAACGATGACGGGTTGTTTGCTAGTTTTTTCTCGAGAAGAGATAACTCGTATTTTTTTAAATCAAGCTCATTCTGTAAGTGTTTAGAACTGTTGGTCAACTGTTCAACACGATTCAACTCCTGTTTCACGCCCATCAATTCCTCGTTCACCTGCTTCAAATTTTCAGATATTTTGTTGAAATGTTGAATCTTAAGCAAGATAGAAGAGTTATTCTTACGTGAGCCACCGGAAACATTCCCCTCTGGGTCATAAATATCACCTTCCAAAGTAATTGACCGTGATCTAATCTGTTGATCAAAAGTCACAGTTTTAGCTGTATTAGGGTCATTGCAAATGAAAGTAGTTCCGAAAATGTATTCCATAGCTTTGATTAACTCATTTTCAAAATTGATTAGATTGAGTGCCAACTCAACCTTTTCAGGCGCAAGTTTCTTAGCGTACTGGACTATCTTGGGGTCTATAGAGCGGGCACTGATCTTGTCCAAAGGAATCATTGTGACTCTTCTTTTCAATTGGCCTCGTTCCAATAGTTGAGATGCAGCTTCGGAGTTGTCGACAACTACATTGTACAATCTATTTCCAGCACAAATCTGTAGTGCCAACGCTTGTTCATTCAGTGCTTCAGGTAAATTAAAAAGCTGTGCGACTATTCCACGTACCTGCGAATCGTCAAAGTTAGGGTGTGGTCTTGAATAGTTAAATCCAATATTGCCTATTTCTCTCTCCATGTAGTTCAAGTCTTGTCGCAACTTATTCGACTGGCAAAGTAACGAGGATTCTCTTTGCTTTAGGTCGTTGATCGTACTTGGATCAAAACCTAATTTTGAGTTCAATTCGAACTCCTGATTATGTATTTCAGTTTTGTAATGCAGAGCACTTGATAAAAGGGTTTCATTTTCCGACCTTGCTTGAATCAATTTCTTCTCATCTTGCTTGATTTGATTCAGCAAATGATTGATTTTCAATTGGGACGTTTGAATAAATGTTTGCGACAAGCTTAACTTTTCCTTCACTTCGTTAAGTTGGGAAGTATAACCTGTGTTTATGCTACCTGTGGAAGATACCCCAGTAGACAATGTCAATATTAATTCTTCATTCTTATTGTAGTCCTCTTTTAGTTGCGATAATTCTTGGTTAGACAAGTTAAATTGGGATTCCAAATTATCATACACATCCTTGTTCTTTTGCAAGGTCGCGTTGATTTCTTCAATCTGTTGTTGTAGGTTCTCCCGTTTAGCAATTTCTTCACGTAAATTATCATCAATAATATCCTTTGAGGTGCTCAACCTAGTAATCTCATTGGTCAAACTTTGCTCTGATTGTTCCAATTCTTTCAATTTACCCTCATTGTCCAACTCAGATTCTCTTTGAGATTTTACTTGATTTAAATCATCATTCAAATTCCCGATTTCAATATTCAATTTTTCAATTTTGAAGTTCAATTCTGCTAATTGGGTTTCATGTTGTGTCAAAAAGTTTGTATGGTTTGTGAAGCTTTTAGATAATTTCAAATAATCATGGGCAGCAACTAGTCTCGAGAGCTTTTCTAAATCTATTTGAGTCTGTTGGTATTCTAGGAAGTTTCTCTTTTCACTTCTTAACTTCTCAAGTTTTGGTTCTATTTCTTCCTTCAACAAGTCTCTTATTTCCGTCAATTTGGCTTCCTTTTTGGCCATAGTCTTCTGTGCCTTATCTTTACGCTCTTCAAAAGTTCTCGTCCCTGCAGCTTCTTCAATCAAAGATAGAATCTCAAGTGGCTTCATATTCAATACCTTGGTAATTTTACCTTGCATGATTAAGAAATTCGGGTTATTGATGTTCAATTGGACTGATTGGAATAAGTTCAAGACAGTTTGTTGTTGCGCTTTATGACCATTGATTAAGTATTTAGAAGATCCACCCAATATGATTTGACGTGTGACACTTATTGTAGGACAATTTTCAAATCCAATAGGAGATTTCGAAATCTCATTGTTATTGAACACGATTGTGACGCTTGCTTTGGTAACACCAGCTTGACCTCTTTTGTAAATTAGATCCTGTAAGTTGGATGCTCTGACAGTACTCATCGATGCTATACCAAGGACAAAACATATAGCGTCCAAAATGTTTGATTTGCCGGACCCGTTCAAGCCAGTAATGGCGTTAAATTGATGGTCCCACCCCGATATCACCGTACGCGTGGCATACGACTTGAAACCATCAATAATCAACTCGTCAACCTTCATTACAAGTGCTGACTTACAAGGAGCTCAATGTTTTTTATTATGGATTTCGATTTTATTTTGGATCCACGCGTCGTAGATCTGAAATTTCGTTTGGTCTACTGAAGAGATGAACAGATGCAGAACATTGGTATTTCCGGCTAGTATTGAGCAAGATTATGGGCTTTATTGGTGCCATTCTGCTTTCATCCTTGCTGTACAAGAATTTCTGTCTAAAACAGCTTATTGCACCTTGTTTCATTGGGTTTATCTTTGCTCACTTATTCCCAGGAGTATTATTGAAAGAACAGCTTACTGATGAACTCCACTCAAAATCTATCAATTTACCAAGTAACGCCTCTCTCAATTACAATATTGTATCAAATCTAGTTAATGAGCAAGATTTTCTTATTATTTCCCTGGTTTGTTCTTCCATTCGTACCCTTCTTTCACAACCTTCTTTCCATGATAGCTTGTTACCCCGTACTATCCTAAACTTTATACTCACGGTTGACTCTTAATCTATTATGTTAAATATCACCATCATCATCGCAAACTGAATTAATTCAACCCACCACCTCTTCTTCAAGATCAATACAAGTTATCAAATACCAGCACATTTGCACAGACTAAGCCAGTCTCAAAACTCACAAGTGTTTTACCACGCGACAGCTATACTCAGTCTATAAAGTGCAAGAGTTGATCTTGTACATTATACATATTTGATTGAAGCTATAATGTTAGTCGCTAGGCTATATCGTGCTACAGTTCGAAGAAATGTGCGATTGAAGTCCACTAGAACCACAGCGTCTCTTGAAACATTTCCAAAGAAGCTTAAGCTTAAATCGAGCTACACTGCTCCTAGGCAAGTTCAGCGAAGAGATACAGTTGGTGAGAAGGAGAAATCAGTATCTGAAAAATTGAGTGAAGTAAGAAAGATTTTAGCAAATTCCAAAAGCAAGACAGAACCTGAGTTTCATTTCGATCCTTCAAATACAAAACTCGACTTAACTTTAAGTAATCCAGTCTTGTATTCTCAGATAAAGGGTCAAGCAAGAAATCGTACAGATAAACGATTCATCAAAGCGTCCGAGAAATGGGAATCTAAACTACAGAAAATGGCCAAAGAGCAGGGAAAGAAAGCAAACCAAATTCGAAAGGAGATACTGGGCTGTATAAGTAATGCAAACTTGGCTCCTAATACTGTCAACGAATCGGTTAGTATTGGTGACTTAGTTACCCTTAAAGACGAGAATTTAACTTTTTACCTTGTAGTTGGATTGCCCGACACTCTTGGCTCACAATCATATACATTTGTGAATGATGAGGGGGAGATAGTATTTGGAGGAAGAGCTTCCATTAAGCTCAGGTTTCCTCAGGTGGTACCAGAACAATATCACAGCATACTTGATATTCTAGTGCAGAGAGAGACCAAATATTTGGATATTGCCCCAATTGGTGTGTCTGACGACAAGTTCTCTCGTTCATCTGATTCATTACCGATTCTGTTGAAGAAGAAGGGTAAGTCCGAAAGAACAAATGAAGGTGGAGAAAGTGGTGCAGAGGTTGGCGATTTTCTTGTAGCACAAGCAACTTCCCAGTTCTTGACAAATAGTAATGTCAACACATATCTGGTTCCTATTGCCGCAAGAAGACTATTTGGAAGTGCTTTAAGTGGCCTTGCTATTAAAGCGAATGATGAATTATATGGAATGAACAACCGTTTGATGTGGTTACACCAAATTTTACAATACGATGAGAACGGCGATCTCTTGAAATCTCCAAGAACCATTTCAGTGTTTGAGCTTTTACATCTTGCATTTGAATATAATTTGTATTTTCAGGAGAATCCTTCAATGTTAGATGCCATACCGGTAAGCCAGATGTTTTCGAAATATCAACGCCCCAAGGATTACGAGACTCAAAGATACCATGTCTCGAAAGTTCTAGCGTTTATTAATATGCTTCGAAAACATCAGAGGTTGTACAATATTGATAAGCACAGTGTAAGCTTCAGTCCTACAAGTGTTACCATAATTCCACGCTCAAATTTGAAAGCAGTATCATTGTCAGTGGATTTTTTAAAGAAGAGTGAAAATATGAAGGCATTTGTAGAATATTATCTTAATATCCTCAAGGGTAAAACCGAAGATCCACCACAGTACTATGAAGATGTGATTGCAATGTTCCAGGATTACGTGATTGGAAATTTCACGAACGATTATGCTGCTGAAACATGCCTTGTCTCAATTGTACGTCTTGTTGATGAAGCCATAGGTACAAATGGAAACATCGAGTACTCCTACGAGTACCTGAGATCCAGAGCATATCAATTACTTAATGATTTAGAAGTAACCAAAAAGTCTACGAAAGTCTTACAGAACCCAGTGTATTGGTCAAGGTCCTTGAAATTACCTAATGCAAATGTGAGCATGATGTCTGAGTTGAGCAAAGAATACTTTAATTATGTGAATAAGAATGGGGGTTTAGAGGGTGTCGCCAATATTACAGGTGAGAAAAATGCTCCCCTTGAGCTACTTCTCACAGAAGAAGCTGTCGGATCCAATGGTTCAGGCTTGGATGACTTTTTCATTGAGGACCGCCTTGCTCAGATCAGAGAAGATTTTGGTGATGTACCGGTCTATTGTATCGACTCGCCAGATGCACACGAAGTTGATGATGGTCTCTCGATCCACGAAGAAGAGCAACAATATGTTATATCCACACATGTGGCAAACCCATCGTCTTACGTCAAACCATGTTCTCGTTTAAACGAGATAGCACTTACAAAGGGTAGGACAACCTACCTTCCAGAACAAGCATCTTTGATGTTGCCCGAATACATTTCTAAGATTGCAGGACTTGGCAGTGATGGAAAGCCAACGAGATCTTTCGTGGTTCAGTACAGAATTGACAAGAATTTACTAGATGATTACTTGAAGAATAGCGAGATATCAAAGAATGCCCTAAAGACCATTTACGGCCAAGTAATTAACTCGATAGCTGTTAAGGTTGTCGTAGCTCGTAATTTTCCAATGAATTTTACATATGAGAAGGTGAATCAAGTTTTACTGAACAAAAATTTCTTAGAATCATTCAACAGACAAAGTTCAAGTGGCGATGTCCACTTTGACAATTTATACAAAATGTTTCATCTCGCTAAAATCTTTAATAAGTATAGATTGGAAGTGGGAAAAGGAATGCAATTTGATATACCTCGAGGTTTAGTAAAGGTGAAAGAATTGGAAGCAACTGAACCAGTGGCAAAATTCACTAGGCTTGAAAATGGGTTTCAACTCATCCCAGCGCACACAAATAAGAGTATAACGATTTCTAACTGCAGCGCACAATCTGGCAACTCACTCTCCCAACTATTAGTTTCTGAGTTGATGATATTTGCTAACCACTCGTGTGCTAAGTTTGCTCGTGACAATAACATCAGGCTCATTTTCAGGACACAAGATATGAAGTTGCACCCCGATGTTAAGAAGGAAATTGGTAAAATTATCGAAGGAGAAATGTCCGAAGAAGACTTGAGTAAAATGTTTTCTGTTTTGACCAGTGCTAAGACCCAAGTCTCACCAAATAAGCATCAGTCGATTGGGCTCGATACTTACACGAATGTCACTTCTCCATTGAGACGTTACACTGATATATTGAACCATTGGAAGTTTGAAGACTTCTTAATGGAGAAAGCAGGATACTTTTCAGAGCAAACTGTGCCCGATCATCAATTGCAGTACATTGGAGACCATTTACAGAGTATGGAAACGGTAAATGCATGGGCCCAAAGGTTCTCCACCAAGTTTTGGGAGGGTGTTTTCTTGCGTGAGTATGCTGGCTTGCTACAAAAAGGAATGATTGAGACCAAGGATAAAATTAATTTCAGATTGTTAATTAGGTCAAACCCCAAGTATGGCAACCATGTAGTTGTCGATATGCTTGGATTTAATAATTTGAGATGCAAATTGGAAATTGGAGAGACATTGAAAGAGATGTTCACAAACGAGGTTGTTAAAGTTGGAAGTATCTTGGAAGGTGATCGTCTCAAGATCACAAGAGTAGATTATTTGGAAGATGAAGTGACTTTTGAGTATACTTAGGGAGTTGTGTGTAAATATGTGCAATAGAATGTAAATAGATTATATATTTAGAAATGTAAAACGTTCTACAATAATAGGGTATTTGTGCATGTAGCCGAAGTCAAGAATGAAACTAATTCAGAGTGCTGACTATAAAATTCTCTACTCATAATAGATACTGCAATCGAAATCGGTGTACTTGTTTTTTTATGGACATGTACATTATTAGTTAACACTCTGGATTTAATTGCTGCAAATTTATTTCCGCATTTGATTATCAGATTCAGACTAACTAACAGTTACCTTCTTGCGAATAAAGCTAGTAAAGGTGAGCTTGAACAAAAGGATTAGTATGAATACTTGGACATGAGCCATAAATTATTTATTTGAGAATTTAACATATAAAGAAGAATGTATTCAAAGGCGTATTGTTATGCCCATCTTCCAATCAAAGCCATTGCAAATGCCCCCAAAGACAAGAAAAAGAAAGCCAGTAGCATCCTCAGAGTTCCCAGAGATTCTTCTGTTCCCTTAAGGTCTTTCGAGTACAAGAAATCATATGCCATTAGCTCTACTAGGGAATTGTATATCAAGATACCAGAACAAAGTCCATTGAAGACACCGTTGGTAATTAACGCAGTTCGAGACCCTGGAGGGTAAGAATGTCTTACACCAATACCAATAGCGATAGCGATAGGAGTAGTGAGAGAGTATGCCAAAGAAAGTAACCAAGGAATATAGGGCTTATCTTCAGGCCATGGAGTCATTGCAAAACGAGTTCCTAAACCCAAGCCTTCAAACAACTGATGGAAGGCAATAGCTACGTAAAGTGTTCTAAATTCGTCCCCAGCAACGGCTAGCGAAAGCCCAACAAAAACAGAATGCAATACGATACCACACTCAAGCATTAATGCATTAAGGATTTGCAGATATATACTTTCTGTTTCAGAGCAGTCTGCCATGTTGACACAAGGAGTTGTAGTATCGCAGCACTCAGGTGAAACTGTAGAAGGTTTCACATTAACAATTTGAGTTGTTGCTTTTGAATCTTCTTTGACTTGGTACATGCTCTCATTGAGATGTGTTTTATCCAAAGGAGAAGGTTCTTCAGACAACTGAATCCTTTTGATTTTGCCCTCTATCTTTTTATGGGCAATGATATCGAACAAGAACGTCATGAAAACTCCTACCAAGCTTAAACCTGAAGCCCATGGGTACAAACTCCACGTACCTCCCAAACAAGGATTATCAAGTGCCTTACCAGCTTCTGCTAGCAAATGGATAAATCCGGTAGCAACGATTACTCCACTACCAAAATACCTGGTGATAAAGAAGCACCATGCTGGCACCTCAAATCGTGGAGATCTGTTAGCCAATAGAGGCAAGAACGAACCGATTGCAGACACAGTTAATATCACAAATACTGAAGATATTCGAGCATTCATATGCTCTCCATTGTATGTGATTTGCAGACTACAAGTGTCGGCCATGGTGGTATGAATAATTGAAGCGATGTTAGTGTGACAGACTTTCGCAGCCAAACTTAAAAAAGTGGAAAATGGTGTCTATTATATACTAATATTTGCACCCATAGGTTATACTCATGGAGGGCCTAGTTGCATGTAACTCATCCTAAATCACAATCGATAGTGACCACAACGGTGTTGAAACGATGATAATGTGTTGGTCCAAGAAGGTTATGCACAAGCAGAAGTACATTGGGTTATAGGTATGTGCAACTACCTTACAAGTCTAGCTTGGCAAATCCGTTTATGATAGAAGGAGGTGCTCAATGTAACAGATGCTAACCAATGTACTGTCTTCCGTGCCAAGTTAAAGCCAATACAATGGTGATATGGTGTGAACTACCATTTGAATGGTGTTGGGGTGAAAAGTTGGATGCGGCTCACATGATTTCCTCATTGAGGTTTGCCAATATCAGAATTGAAATTTGTAACTAAACAATCGCCAGTCAGACATTGACAACAGTGATAGTATACACATGGAAATAGTACGAAACTTCATTTCGACAGTTGATCATTTGCCGTGTGATATAATTCGATCGATATGGCTAATACAGCTGTGCAGTATCGTAATAGACCAGCAGAAACAACGACTAGATGAGATCCTTAGGACGATACAGCAGGGAGCACCCCAAGAAAACTTTATCAGTGAGATCGTCATGCTCGAGCAGGTTATCAAAAGACATTCACTTGAATCAATTCTGGAGGCTCGAGCCTTGCAAAACCAGCTAATCTCGCATAAGGCATTCTTGGACGAAGAGGTACAACAGTTGGAACTGATGAGTGAGTTGAGAAAGAGTACTCTTGACAGCGAAGAACAACAGAAGGTACTACGTCAACAGTTGAAGGAACACTATGCACAATACCCTCTAGCATCTCAAAGAGAAGCGATCAGAGAAAAAGAGCATGAAGACAAAATCGGAAGCACTGGCTTGAAGTTGATACTAAAAATGCCAGGCAAGAAAAAGAGAATAAAGTTTAACGAAAATGAAGTCTTGAAGGATGGGGTTAGGAAGAATCGTATGAAGAAAGAATTGTTCAAGAAGGATGGCCACACGGTAAAGAGTGAAGTGGCCAAAGTTTTGCACATCCTCGAACCGACCCCACCGCCGAAATCACATAAGAAGAAAGTGAAGGAGGTAATTGAAGTGCCAGAAAATGATGAAAAGGAACAACAGGAATTATATTGCTTCTGCAGACAACCATCTTTTGGAGATATGATCGCTTGCGACAATTCTAGCTGTTCTGGTGAGTGGTTTCACTATAAATGTGTTGGAATGCTGAAATCAACACCTCTCACCGCACGGTGGTTCTGCTCTGACACTTGTAAGGAGGCATATAACAACAGAAAGAGGAAGAAGAAGAGGAAGTGGTGATGAATGTAGTTTCTAAAGAGAAAACTCTAATCTCCTATTGCAAAGCAAGGATAATACTTCAATGTAACCTCAAGCTCAAAAGGTTCTACCATCAATCAAGATTCAACCTCACACACTACATGGCAATCAGTACATTATATACATTTGAACCTAAATAAATATACAAGTACTTCTCTGCACCGTATCTATAAAATTAAACTGTAAGCAACTCCAACATACCAGCAATCTCGTTTGCTTCTTTGCACTTTCTGACCTCGAAGTTAATTCTTTTGAGTAAGTTAGCAAAGGACTCTTCCAAGTCGACGCTCTTGTCAATCAAAGGTCCATACATCTCTAATATGATCGCAAGGAAATCGCACACGATGTTTATCGATCTCACATCATCTAAGCTCTTAGTGAACCATTGCAATATTGGCAATAATGAAATTTCATCTCTTCCATATAACGCAATTCTGATTTTACCACGCTTCTTCAATTCTTGCAACACAGTCACAGTAAGTTCCTTTTGAACACCAGGGATGAATGCAGCATCCAAGGCTTCAGCCCAACGGAATCCATTCAAATGTCTTTCGAAAGGCTTTAACTTTTTACTGTGAGGGGCTGAAGTGGCATTTACGATACGGTGCTCTTCGTCCCCAGTGTAGTCCTTACCACGCATCATTCTTGCGTATGCCTTTGATTTTTCTTGCTTAACCCCTTGCGGAACCGTTGGTTCTGTCTTTCTAGTACGAACTGAGAGTAAACCGGAAGTTAAACCAGTGACGAAATGTTTGTGGTTGTTCAGACCTGGAGAGACTGCACAGCGCAAGACACCTCCACTGCCAAATTTCCAACCAAACTTGACGTCCCAGTTAGACGTAGTATAGTCGAATATCTTAACATGGCCATCAAGGGATCCAACAAGCAAACCACGGTCACCAGTATCATGTAAAGTGGTGGTTGCTTTGGTGAAGTTGTTCAATTCATGTATTTGAGAACCTCTAGATAAGTCCCATATTTTAACCACTGGACCACCGGCACTCACCAATGTTGTAGGAGAAATAGCCAAAACATCTTCAACTGGGTTCTGTTGATCGAACAGTGCAACCAATTGTTGGTTATTTGCCAGAGAGTTTCTGGTATCAAAAAGCCTCACCATTCCGTCATAACAACCTGTGGCAAGTAAATTAGGATTTCCAGGTATGAAGCTGGCACTTCTTATATAATCACCATGATACGAGTCGTCCAACTGTATAATTGGGCCCTTTGTGGTTTGTGAAATATCGTATAATCTAACAATTCTATCATCCGATCCAGTTACCAATTGGTTAGCAATAGTCAGATGGAACTTGGCCACATGTGTAGGATGAGACGAAGGACTCAAACTTACCAAGATATTACGTGGCTTATAACTATCGTAGATCGATACTAATCCCAGAGCATCGGATGCCACAAGTAACTTACCATCGAATCTGTACTCACCACTGAAAACAGTGTCTCTGAAACGAGAAAACGTCTTAATGACCTGTCTAGTCTTGGACAGGAAGACTTGAATTCTGGTTGATGAAGTGACTGCGAAGTCATTTGGAGATGCTGGGTTAAAGTGAATGTGTGTTATAGGATGGTTTTCTTTCACCAATTGTGGGTTTGTATATCCTCTCCAGTAACGTTGTTCCGGTGTGGTTTGTCCAGGCAAGGTCGCATTCCTCACTTGAGCTACTCTCTGTCTGCTGGCTGACATTGTGATACGCGAGTTAGTGTTTATATGAAATAGAGCTGTGCTAGTTGATAGTGCTACTGGTTTAGATGAGATGAGGTTGAAATTTTTCATGGCTAGAATTTAGTGCGCTACCATATGTTACTGACTGCATATAATTTTTGCAGCCATTGGGCTTTGAAGAGTGGTATCTGGTGTAGAGGCAGTAGCTGTGGTACGGTGTGGTCGGAGGCCATTTGCTTAACGGAGGTCAGGAGGTTAATTAAGGGAAATCATACCTACTCTTAGTTGTAATTCAAAGGGTTGTACCGCATAGTGTTGTATTGCAAAGCGATTGCTATGGAGTGAAGAGGTAAAGAAACCAATTGATGAAGTGAAGGCAGTACTTGGTCATGAAGCATGACACTTGGGCTTATTAAACACACATTCATGTTTATTTTATTCATGTTTATTTTACACTGAAAGCTTGGGGCTAATGTCCCTGACCTTGACCAAGAAGGCATAACTTTCCCAAAGATAGTTGATTTAACCCAATACTGCAATTTTGTAGACGAAGATTGAAAGTTGTTCCAAAAGTGGGTGATTACAGACAAGTTTATCTGTCGTTCGATGCCAACTGTCTATTAGCAAGTATCCACAATCCGGAACCAATCGATATAAGGTGAACTGGAACTATCCAAGGTTTTACCTGTTCTGGCAAAACCACCTATATACAATGCCATCGTATTCATGGTCGACAATTAGCATAACAGCATGGTAAAACAAAACCACATTTTCATCTGCATACTCTAAAGTTGTATTTTATTCCAATGCAGTGTGTTTCTTCACCAGGAAATACTCTTTGAAATGAACGTTCTTATCGAAGGGTAGATTATCAGGGATGATAAACCGTTTTAAACTAGTGGATTTGGAGGGGAGTGATGAGCAGTGGTCTCAAATGTTGGCATACCTGGTTCAGCAGAATTCTCAGTCACGATATGCTTATTCAATGGCTTGTGTTTGTATTGGTTAGAAAGGAACCACTCTGGAAGGGAAGAGTAGCAAGGCAGTGTTTAACAACTTGTTAAGCACAAGGAGTACCTGTCGTTCACTGAGCTTGAACAGTGGAGGAGAAACTTCGAGGTCATCCTCATCCTCCAAGTCCACCGTTTTCTCATACAAGGTGGTGAGCTCTTCCTTTTTGCTCATATTATCTCGGATTACATTGAAGCTTTTGATGGCAGGGCACTTGGGTCATTCTACTTTTTGAAAGGAACCCCAATTACAAAGTCATTTGCCAAATCTTGATTCGTATACTTAAACTTTAACCGCATCTTCCATCAGAGTTCGACACTACATTCACTACACCTTTGTTCACTAAGATGTCATATAATTGAATACTATTGTAAAACTATAAAACCTCTCCACCAATTAGATTGACTTATTGCAAGTCCTTCTTCAAGGTACCCATGAAGGCGTGCTTTTCAGCTGGGGTTTGGAATCTACCCTTACCGAACTTGGAGGCAGTATCGATCCACTTCAATTGAACTTGTTCTAAAGCTCTTCTGGAGGTGTCAACGTATAAGGACTTTCTCAAGGTAATAATTCTCTTCTTGGTACCTGGGATAGAACCCTTCAACAAGACGAAATCGTTGTTAACCATACCGTATCTGACGAAACCACCCATTGGGTTGATAGTCTTCTTGGTTTTGTCGTATTCGGTGGCACCGTTAGATTCATCAACACCGGAACCAACTCTGTAAACCTTGTGGTTAATAGAGGTTCTGTGGTGGAAACCGTTTTGACCGGCTCTGGCAACGGTCCAGTTAACATTGGCTGGATGCCAAGCACCAATACAAGCAACCTTTCTTAAACCTCTGTGAGTCTTTCTTGGTAACTTCTTGGTACCCCATCTGTGGGTAACACCCTCGAAACCGTGACCGGTGGTAACGGCAACAACATCGATCATTTCGTTTTGTTCGAAAACAGAGTCAACGGTAACACTCTTTTCAAAGTGTTCTCTGGCCCATTGAACCTTGTCGGCAACGGAACCACCATTGATTTGGATTTCAGCCAAATGAGCCTTCTTTTGGGCCAATGGAGTCTTCTTGACTTGGGTGTGAGCTAAAACTCTGACAACAGAAGCGTACTTAGCGATTCTGGCCAATTCACGTTCAACTTCAGCACCTTCAGAAGCGTACTTGGTGGTGTACTTGGTGAAAGCCTTCTTCTTGGACTTGTACCAGTTCTTGTAGAATCTTCTCTTGACTTCTTCAGACAAGTGTTCAGCCCAGACAGTGGTCAAAGATCTTAAACCTCTTGGGGTTTCGACGTAACCAACAACACCAACAATAACTAATGGTGGAGTGTCAACAACAGTAGCGGCTTCAACAACTTCTCTCTTGTGCATCTTAGAACCTGGTCTGTCCAAGTCTCTAACAATGGTGGTCATACCAGCCTTGTAACCTAAGAAAGCGGTCAAAGCGACAGGCTTAGACTTGACATCCTTTGGGAATGACTTACATCTACCTCTTTGCTTAGATGCTCTCTTTCTTGGTAAGAACCCAAGGGAACCGTGTCTTGGTGCTTCGAATTTTCTGTGGGACATTTTCGAATAGTGTTAACAACTGGGTAAGAAATTTAAGTCTAGTTTTTCACTTGGGAACTCTCCTGCCTTTATACGTTCGAGCGATGTGAAAAATTTTTCACATCGCTGAGTCGTGCGAGTGTTCAAGACATCTCAAGGGCTTCGATGGTATGGTATTTACGCTATAAAAGGGTAAATGTGGGCCTGTGGAGAAGTGGTATAGCAGCATAGGGGAAATGAGCACCATGGAGTAGTACGTGGCTAAGATGGGAACGGGCCAGAAGAGAGTGTTAGAGTCATTTCCGGTGTGTTTTAAGTCTCAAGAGATTCCTCGAGACAAAACTTACTCGAAAAATGCTGGTTGGTGTAGGTCTTGTAGTACTTAGGATCGCATGAATAGTCCCAAATTCAGAAGCAGATGGAAGATCAACTGGGAGCGGTCCAAAAGGGGTATTTTAGCTACATTTGCAAGAACTGAACTACCGATGTGATGCATTATGGATATTCAGCATATAGAGTGAGCTTCGCTCTTTTCTGTTGGATCGAACTGGATTCTAATTTTGATTTGCAGCCATTGTACACCATTCTATTGATACGAAAATCAAGATAGCAGGTAGAGCTAAAGTCAAAGATAAACTTATCACCAAATATGCCCAAATCCTGCCCGAAGGTAGGAAAGCCCAATCGAATAAGAGTTGTTTAAATACAAACTTAAATGGTCTTAATCATGCCCACACACTTTCCACATATCTACAAATAATTGTCGAAATTGGTAAATATACACCCAAACAAACAATATACATGTAAAATATATATTCAAACTAGAGTGAGTGAAAATATACGTCTATAAATGTCCAGCAGGGGTGATGGAAGTGAAGTTAACAGGTCTGGCTGAAGATAGAAGGAAAGTAATTTGGTGTTGAAAAGGAATTGGGTAGAATCGAAGATCGTAATAAAAATAGACCAGAATAGAAGTTGAATAAATATAAGTTTGACCAATACAAAGACTTAATGACCTGTTTTGGGGTTTGTCTTGACGTGCATAATATTCTTCAATGCCAACCGGGCATCTCCAGAATCATCTTCGTCATTACTCGACGAAGCAGAGCCTCGAACAGAGGAAGGTCCAGAAGATGCCGAAGATGCCGTAGAAGCTTTCGACATATGTTGCTGATAACTTGTAGAATCAATATCCTTCACACTCATATTCATCAACTCCCCCATGTTCATTGTAGGTGCTTCCAGCGAGTCTAGTTGACCGCTGGATGCCATGAACATGTCTTGGTTCATGAGGTAAGAGTTAGCACCCTTTTTGAGTGGACTCATGCTCATCATTGAGTACATTAACGAATTGAATTGAGGCGTTAAATTAAGGCCAATGTTGGAGCTACTTGGTGTGAGACCTGCAGCGGAATACAAATAGTTTTCTCTGTAGTTAGGTGTTTGAGGGACATCAGCCATAAATGTCACATTAGAGCTCAAGTATCCCTTTGGTTGTTCACTAATTGAAGTAAGCAGCACAACGCCTTGACCAAGAATAGACGAAGCAGAAACCCCCGTGAAGTCAGAATTATGTCTTCTCAATAAGTTGGGTCCTGGGGAAGCCATGGCAAAGCCCATCAGATCGTCATTCTGTTCCCATTGAGAATAGTCTTGCAAAATTTCCTCTTGTTGTACCATATGTTGACTTGGCTTGGGCTCCTCCTTCTTTGGCTTTTCTGTTGGAGGCAGGAAGAAATCGTTTGAAAGGACAGCTTTTCCCAGGTCATCAATCGTAAGCTTCAACAGGAAGTTCGAGTTTGAAATTTGCGAGTTTTGTTTTGTTCTAGAAAGTTGAGCTGGCTTGGTTGGATGTGGAATGTGTGAGTTGGAGCGAGTGTTTTGTGAATTGAAAGTCTGTTGATCTTGGGATTCCGGAATGGTTTGGGATTTCTGGGAGTTTAAATTTGAAGTATTCACAATAGAACTATCTCCATAATTTTGATTCATCGGATTTATCTGTTGTCGAATTTGTTGGATCATTTGTGGTTGCATCCGTTGATTCACCTGTTGATTCAGATTCATATGGTGATCCATTTGCAGGTTCTCTTGGAAATTCATACCCATTTCTGAAGGAACACCTCCAGGCTGTCTGAAGTTAGCAGGCAGAAGTAAGTTCTTGGTACTTGGAGTTGGTGTCCCTGTTAAGAAAGAATTCACTGGATACAGGAAAGTGCTCTTAATAGCCAGCGAAGGAGGAGTATTATAGCAAGTATCGCTCTGGTCTTGAGTAATAATAGAAATATTATCCAATGTCTTTGAATCTATTTGATAAGGAGTAAAGTTTGTAGCTGTAGCTGAGGATGTGGTCGGATTGTTTATAGAAGAAGCAGCCAAAGGAGTGGCCAGACTAGAAGCCGAAGAAGCAAGGTTCTTCGCATTGTGCTTTCTATTAAGAACAGGCAGCGTTCCTAAAGGAGAAGAGCTAGTACCAGACTTTCTTCTTCTCTTCAATCTTGGGTTTGGAGAAACTCTCATCAAAGGAGTAAAAAAATCAGGTTGACCTCGTTTGACGATCTCATTTGAATTGTCCTCCGCTGTTGGACTGTTTGCAAGTGGCAGTGTATTGACACTTATGTTGAGAGTAGTTGAGATTTTATTTGTAAGGGAGCTTGGCTTAGGTGGTCTGCCTCTTTTCTTCTTCACTACTGGAGAAGCACTTTCCGTGGAGGACGAGGTAGGAGCGTGGCGGGTTGAGGAAGAGGAGCCAGAGGGAGTTTGACGAGATGAGCTCGTTGAGTTCTGGCGGGATGAGGATGAGGACTTGCGAACCGAATTCAATGATCCGATTGAAGAGGTTCTTGAGCTCAAGGGACTATGATTGCTCTCTGAGTTTGAGTTTGGTGTGGGTATCCCCAGTTGGAGTTGTTGATGAAGCTGGAGTTGTTGCTGCTGGGGAGCCTGATGTGGTGTCATAGTGTAGTCCAAGTGAGGATCTCCTTGTGCCATTTGATTCAAGTTGAGTTGGGCTTGCTGTTGAACCATTTGATTCAAATTAAACTGTGTTTGCTGCTGGAAGTGGAACTGTGGTTTTTGGCAATAGCTCGATAAATTCTGGTTGACGGGTGATTTGAAGTTCAAATGAGAGAAGTTGGGCTCTTGGGCAATGATGTTGGTCGATGATAACGAAGCGTTTGGCGTGGGACCAACCGTAATAAATGGTTGCATTTTCAAATGAAATCCAAAAAAATAGTGAATTTTGGTTGAGCTTTTGTTAGTGTGTGTGAGTGAAAGCAAGTAAAGGGCGAGGAGGAAGTGGGTAGAGGTTATGGGAGGTATGGGAGAGCTGAGTCAAGGGGGACTGGCGAGCGCGAGGTGGGGAGTGAGTTTTCAGTTTGTCAATAGGATTGTGTTGAGCGGGAAATGGTGTACTTCGGTGTATTGGTGGTGCTTTGGCACGGTGCTGGTGGGTGCCTGTTGAGTCCCGTGAAAAATCGATGGGAATGCCACTGTCAAATAGTATCAAAACCTCTGTCTTCTCTGGTGTACCAACGATATAACGCTCGAATACCAACAATCACAATTCAACCCGGATCTAACGTCTATTTATCAAATCTCGATAAAGAAAGGATCCTGAATTGTTCACATTTATTGTCCTCTGTATAAAAGGAGCGTGAGCATGATGCCTATGCGAAATTTTTTAGTGTCTCTTCGCAATGTTCACATGCGGTTATCTATGTTCTGCGTGGACACACCAGTTAGTGTGGTGAAAATGCGTTGTGTGTTAAAACTGGTCAGTGATACCAGCAGTATTTGATGAGTGGGTTGTTCTCGGGGAGGGAAAGGGGGAGGGAGGGGGAATCCTTGAGAGAGGCGGATTCGATGCGATTGACCTGGAACTGAAGAATGGACCACTACATAAATCACAGGTGGGTGTAGATTACGTTATTCCATTCATATTTCTCTAGTCTTGATGCTAAAAGCATTCACCCTGCTCCCCTTGTAAAGGATCGGCTACTTTTCGTTTTAAGCTTTGCTAAGCTTTTCTGTGGCCTTGCAGTATCTTCGATGCGATGCTACTTCAAATGCGGCCTTCACGTACCTTCATCCCCCTCTCCCCCATACCACTCCAAACTCTCATACATTTCCTTTCATTGACAACATATGCCAATCGAACATCCACATCCTCCAGCGAACGCCTTTATGACGTTCAGCTCCATCGCCTCCACAGAGAACTTCGCCCTTTCCTTTCCTGTTGTTGTATGTTACACGATTCCACATCTCGAGTGAAAAATGGAGATCTCTTTCTAAGGGATGAAATAAGGGGATCGTTCATAGAGGAGTAACTTGTTACTGGTTCTTCTTATCGCACACCGACTACACACTGTATAGCTACATAGTGGGGTTTACTACTTGTGATCTGAGATAGTTCGTAACGAGCAACGTATGGAGTAAAGAATATTTTTTGATGGAATGGACTCTTGCACCTTTTGGCAGCCACCATACTTGAAGAGCCACATTCCTGCTCTGTTTCTGTGTTCTCTTTCCTCTTAACTACACATCCCCAGTCGCTCTTGTGACCCTATCCTTATCACTATTATTCGTTCTTTCTATTGATTAATCACCCTCAATCTTCTCTCATCTCCTTCTATCTCCTCTCCATTCATTCCATCATAGACGCGTCTCATTTATATTTCCCAATTGGGCTAAATTGTCATGCACATGAGACACTTCATAAATGTAACTGAGCTGCGTAGCTAGTACCACTTTAGCACGGCCAGTCCTCTTGTATTTCTGCCTCTTCTATTTCTGGCTTTGTTTGTATCTAACTCTTCATTGTCGACCAAGAAGTTTCATAATTGTTGTCATGAATCCAACTGACTGTGGTGTATTGTGGAGAGTTTGTATAATCGATGTGCTACTTTAATTTACATCTCCTGATTATGCTATCTCCAGCTCAATTTCACTTCTTCAGATTCTGTTGAACAGCTCCTAGAACTTTGTATCGTTCCGCTCTTCTCGCCTTATGCTTTGAACTGATGCATCTCACTCTTGCCTTTAAGAGCTCATTCATTCTTGACAATTCCAGGCGCAAAACTCGTCTGCCTTCGCTTCAACCTTTCACCAACCTCCACCAACCTCCACCAACCTCCACCAACTATCTCTCCACCAACTATCTCTCCACCAACTATCTCTCCCCCACACCTGAACCAGCCATCACACACTGTTAAATATTCTAGACTCGACTTGGTTTGGAAGATAGAATATACCTTTGCGCTGAATAGATTAGGTATTCTTGAAAACGGGATTCAATGAGTTGTAGATGATGCTGTTTGTTCTGAGTGTAAGAGATTTGCATTCTAAACAAATGTTAATACTATTGGAAATATATGATCGACTTGGGGAAAAGAAGAAGAAAAATAGTGGGATCTTACTCCAGTGTTCATAGACCTTCTTCTAAGTTTGGCTTTAGCTCCATGGCTAGCATTCAACTCTTACTTTCTCTTTAGGGGCTTTTTATAGCACAAAATTGTCCGCAGTATACGTTTAACAGTTATAGCTGCAACGCTTGGCCTACATACACATAGTTGTTTCAGCACCTACATGCGAAGTATCAGTGAAATGTATATATAATATACTTCGCTGCGAATTATCGGATGGAGTATTCTATGGACAATGTAGTGAGTTATGTGGAGTTATTCATATGCTGACTTGTCTTAGAATATGGGGTGAATGATAAGCACTATCACGGATTCCCTACCCTCTGGATTTAATAGGGATAAATGATAACCTGATCACGGTTACCTGCCTACAGTATCTGTTACACACGTTACCCACTGTTTCCATTATTTTCAATGCCGTTCATCAAGTAGCCACGGCTAATATCTTGAACCTCTTACAAGAACCTGGAATTCCTTTTACTCGTGGAATTCCTTTTACCACTGGAACTCCTTTTACCACTGGAACTTCTTTTACAATTAGAACCCCTTCACCACTGGAACTCCTTTTACCACTGGAACTCCTTCTTTGTACAACACTCTGTATTATACCCAACACATCGTTCCTTCATATAAATCCCTCATACAGTGTCTTAACATAAACACCTTGTTATTTCATGAAAACTCCCCTTGAATGCTTTCAAATAAACCTGCCGCACTTTAGTTTCTTCTAACTCTTTTGATACTATCTCATCCAACATTCTCATTAAACTCATACCTATACTGCTTCCTATTATACATCACTCACTTCTAATTCGCTGCTAACTCCATGAGTCACATATAAATAGTTGGCATCCCTTTATTGGCCTCCTTATCTTCTCTGTCAATCTATTCTAATCCCCTTCAAATACTCATACAATACCTCATTAAACAGTCGTTTGCAACATCATCCTTCGCATGCGTATATTTTTCTGCAGTTGTTACTCAATATATATAATTTCATGCACGCTCAGTTGCAAAAAAAAGCGGTCAAGAAAAGGGTCCTTTATTCAACCAAGCAACGAACTGTAGAACGAGGCAAAAGCATATGGATAACCACTCTCATCTGTAATATCATGCTACTATCTCAATTGCACTTGAGTACAAATCGGAATTACAGGGAAATAGGACAAGGGATGAAAAGTCTTACAATTCCGTCGTTGGGGTGTTGCTAGGGTTGTGTTTCCTCGTGAGGTTACAACTTAGATTGTTCGCCAAATGACGGTGATTTATAGAGGCTCGTGCTAAGCCATTACAATTCTGTAGGAACACTTGTCAGTATTGTAAAAATCAACATCTCTCAAGTTAAGCGCTATTAGGTCCGCTTGCGCAAATATTCACGTTAACAGTGTCAACAGTTCACATTTTCAAGGTTTGTATTGAAGGTTTGTATTGATGGTTTTCATTAACTTATATTCACGTTGATTTCACATTAAATGATACGCAGAGATTGTCACTATAGATGTCAAGATCCGCAACGGGAACTCCGAACTTACCAAATCATCATTTACTTGACGATGCAAGATAGTCAATGGCCTTGAAGCATAACTTGAATAAACTAAGAAAGCATGAGTTGGTTTAAACTCAGTAGTCATGTTGTTAGTAGCATGATACTGTAGATTGTGTAGTCCACAATATACTAGTCAACGTCAATGTGAAACATTCCAAGTGTTCATTAGAAGGTTTATTTTACTGGCTTTTTCGTGCTTTCTTTACTCTTCGACAGCTGGCCACTTTATTCTCTTTCTGGTTATTGATTGCACTCTTTCGTCTAATATCTCCTCCTTTGGGAATCCTTGATATGGAATCTTAACCGCACTTCTCCAAATTGTGTATGCCACCGATCTAATTCTACATTTATGCTTCTTCTCTCCTTCGGTACTCTCCACTTATTATTGAACAACCAGTACTCCCGTTCATTAAAAGCCATCCTTCATCGTTCCACGGTAAAAGGATGGAAGTTGATCTTGATATTTGAATTAAGTAGAACAATATTAAATATAAGGCACTGATTCTGTAAAGTGGATTGGGTTGCATGCAAAACAGTGCAAAAGGTAGGTCAAACGATTAACATTGAACCTGCCACCGGTATTCGTGGAATGGAGTAAAAATATATGCAACCTTAAGCATATGCAAGCACTTTCCCTCGATGTGCATCTTAAGCAAGCAAGATATGCATGTGCCAGAGTTAGCCAAGCATCTATTTTCTGAACCTGCTTTCGAAGACAGGGCCTAAACTAACTGTGCAATGGCTTATCACAAATTCGCTATTATTCGCTAGATTTAATATACTATTCGAACAGAGGCCCCTTCTCAGAGTTTCCAATAACCTCCAACTGACTGCAAATGGTAATACCGAATCGATTCACTGAGCTCAATTTGAATCACCACCATGGTTCGCATCAATTCGCCCTTCATAACCTTTGTATGGAAATGTTGTTTGACTCTTAATTTATGATCATGAGAGATTTGCTACGTTTATTCGAGATGACCTCAAGATCATCAATCGCCTCGCCAACGAGCAATGGTTATGGGCAACAATAACACTATGGTACAACGTATCGCTCATATTTGTCAATAAACAGTGTGCAGTAAACGATAACTCCTAAGCAAATTTCCTTACATGAGACTTGAATAATACTTGAAATAATTCCCTATAACCAAAGGACCACTCGTCAGAACCGTCTATCCTCTTAGGTCCATCCTCTTAAGATTTACTACGCTACGCATTGGTAAATGCTACTTCAAACAATGTACACTCACGTACAACTCTCACCCTCCCACCAGAGTTAGGTTGCTTTAAAGTCTTAATACTAGCAATCATTAAACGACTCTACCTAATCCAAGGTGAGATGCATGACCGCATAATAAGAATTAGGCACGATTCTATCTTTTATCCCTCATTTGAATCTAATTCTCTTTCTAGTAATCCTCTCTGTGCTTCTCGTTCATTGCTCCGCCAAACTTTTCATCGTATAATTCGCATCCATTTAAATCTGAAAAATTGATCTACTTTTTTAAATATTCATATCGCTTCTCCAACAATGATCAACCCCGTCAGTACCCATAAAGAATTTCTGGGTGTTCCTGGTGCTATTGGAATCACCGTCGGTCTACCATTGGTGATTATTGTATTTGCTTTTTTGGTCAATGATAGCTATTCCCTTCAAGGTATCAACCTTCAATGGGGCAAAGTACAACAGTTGATCCCTTCCAATGCTGCTGAATGGTGTGAATTGCTCTTCGATAAGAAGGTTTGGGCAGCCTACTTGGCTTGGTTTTTTGGTTTGGTATTAGTAGATTTGGTTTCTCCCGGTAAGAAGCTCTCAGGGTTACTTTTAAGAGATGGAACTTCCTTAACTTATAAAATTAATGGAGTTTATGTGGCCTCTGGTTTGTTTGCTTTGCTTGGTGCTCGTGTTTACGTCTCTCCAAATTACTATTTACCGGAATTGGAATTCCTTTATAACAATTTGACTAAGTTGACCTTCGTGATTACCATATTTTCATTTATCTTGTCGGTTTTTGTTCACATTTGCTCTTATATTCCTTTGAAAGTACCAAATGGAAAGGGAACAAACGAGAGAATTTTGTCATTGGGTGGTAACACTGGCAATATTATCTATGACTGGTTTATTGGTAGAGAATTAAACCAAAGAATTGGTCCATGGGATATTAAATTGTTCTGTGAATTGAAACCTGGTTTGTTGCTTTGGATGTTGATAAATTTGTCTTGTATTCACCATCAGTTTCACCAAACTGGAAAAGTTTATGATTCATTGATATTGGTTAATGTATTACAAGGATTTTATGTTCTTGATGGTGTATTGAACGAAGAAGGTGTTTTAAGTATGATCGATATTACCACAGATGGTTTTGGCTTTATGTTAAGCTTCGGTGATTTGGCTTGGTTACCTTGCTCATACTCTTTACAAGCCCGTTACTTAGCTCTTCCTGAAAACCATTTGGACTTAGGCTGGAAGAATTGCCTGGCAATCGTTGGACTCATGACTTTAGGTTATTACATTTTTCATTCTTCCAATCAGCAAAAGTCACTTTTCAAGCAGGGCAAATTGGATCATATGGAGAGTATTCCTACGAAAACTGGCTCAAAATTACTTTGCGATGGATGGTGGGGTGTTTCGCAGCATATCAATTACTTCGGTGATTGGTTGATCGGGGTTCTGTGGTGTTTAACTACTGGATTTCAGACGCCTTTGACTTACTTCTACGCCATTTATTTCGCATCTTTGTTGATCCATAGACAGATTCGTGATGAGGCAAAATGTTCTGCAAAGTATGGTGAAGCTTGGGTGGAATTCAAGAGGAGAGTACCATATAAGATTATTCCATTCATTTATTAACGTAAATTGAAGATGTGCTGGAAGAAGAAGAGTGCTTCTTGATTTGTTAAATATGATTAACGAATATGAAATAATGTATTAATAGCATTGTAGGCAAAATAAAGATAAACATGAAACCGGTACTAGGCTCAATATTGACCTTGAGTACTAAGGTCACTTCTTTGTACCGAACTCAAGGTTCCGCCATTTCATACGATACAATACAATACAAAAAAAACTACTGAAGAAATATAATATTAATTTGTACGAATAGAAGAGTGTTAGACACCCATTTCATACTTATCTACTCATGCTTTTTTTCAAAGTCGACCTGCTTCTCAAAAGACTGGTAAGAGATCTCTAAAGCGGAGATCCAAGACAAGGCTCCATATAAAATGGAAGCAAGTGCAAGGGATACAATTATGCACATCCATAATCCTGGGGTGAAGAATTGGTACTTCGTGAATAAACCTGTAGCATGGGGACCCTTTGAGGACGGCAAGGCAGCAACTGGGCCTGACCTTTCATCGTTGTCATCAGCAAAGTAGGCATTTTCTTTACTTTCTTTTTTGATGAATGATTCTACATCTTTAAAGTCTTGTTCCACTTCTCTGAGTAATTCTTCATCATTATCACCTTCGACTTCCTGAGCTCTCTTCTTACTGTCGTGGTTGAATAATTCTTTATAAACGAATTCTAAAGGATTCCAAGATTCGGTGTTGACAAACGAAGGCTTGACTTGGATGAAATATTGGTTCGGACCATTCGCTTTGATTCTTTTTTCTAATTCGTTACTTGGAATATCAAAAACCACAATGGGTGCACTGGTATTCATACCAAATCCAACATCACAGTTATCAGCAAATAGCAAGTCCAATTGGTCGTGGTTCAGATAATGAACATGCTTGACGTAAGTACCGCCTCCTATTTTAAAGCCTTTGGGAATAGAGTCAACTCTGAATACGTGCAATGAATCTCTTCCATTTGATTGGCAAAAAATATTAGTGTATGGTTTTAAACCTTTGGATAATTGGGCAACCTCAGTGATATAATCAAAGCCCACACCGACATTGGTGGACGAATAGAATGAGCCAGTGTCCGAGAAAGCTGCCGCAATCGAGGCAATGAGAGCAATTCCAAATACTTTCATCTTGTAGTAATGATCTTAGTGTTCGTTGGAGGTGGTCGTTGTAATTTCGACTTTCATTTCAATTAAAATTCAAAGTAAAATTAGATTAGGGCAATGCACGACATTGATAGTAGTAGGATACGGAGAAGACAAGAAAGGCCAACGAATATTAGACTAAATAGTCGCTTTTAATGGGAAAAGTAGTTTGATAGGATAAATGACGTATTAAGTGCACATTTGATAACTTTGTTGTACCAATAACATCTCTTACTGGGGTTATACCAATGCCGTTATCTATTAATATTATCTCCACAAGTATCGAAAATGTCGCTGATTATCAAAGCAATTCTGCACCAAGGTTGAAAATATGAAACTGAAGCTGAAGAAAAGATATATCGATAGGAGTCGAAAGAAGGTGCTAAACGAATATCAGTTGCCGATTATTAACTGTTAAAATCCTTTGCAAAGATAAAAAATATGGCGGAAATCCCAAAGTAAGTAATATTGATACGACGCACGGTGTCACAGAGTACCTATTCTAGAGCTTGATAAGATACTAACATTCATTAGATCAGTAGTACAAAAGCTTGTATTCTTCACAGGAGCAATGATTGTATTCCCAATCTTCACATTCTTTGTGTGTGAATGGCTCTTTAACAAGAACGCGATAATAAGCGGAGGCATTGCTGCCTTAGTTGCAAATATAGTACTTATTGGGTACGTTGTAGCTGCATTCATGGAAGACACTCTGTCTGAAGTAGGCGAATCCAAGAAGGACATATAATGTATATATTGTATAATTATGATAATGTTTGTTATAGATGAGATCAAGTGTAGAGCAGCACGTATTATTTTGGCCCCTCAACCTACACTGGGTAGCTTGGTGTATATCAGTATCGCCATTCCAGGGTCAATATGATTCTCGCAAACTGAACTGAAAAATTATGGCCATGAAACATCATCTCTTCCTAAACAACGATATACAATAGTCGTGAGGAAATGGTCCATCAGCTTTCGTTTGTATCGCTGATACCTCACAATAAGTACATTCAGACCGTTTCAACCCTACAGGCACTCACAGGATTGCTATCACCACAGCCAATCTCAACGTACTCGCTTATAACTAAACCCCACAATGTTTTCAAACCAAAGTTTGAACCTGGTAAGATCAATCAAATTGAGCAATACTATATGAAATGTACTACTACGTGGACCAATAATGATTTACTTAACATTGCAATTCCATTTTTGGAGAACGATGAGTTGCATGTGGATCGTTTGTTCGATCAAGAAGCAAATCGAAGTTATGTTCGATTACTGAAAGACTCTTCTACTCGCCGATCATGGACTTTACAAGTATCTGACATTCCAATTGCTGGGAAGAATCAAGTCTGCTCTGCTCAAACTATCTATGAAAGCACTTTAGTCCATACTCACACCGTTGTCCGAGATGAGGAAGACGGTATTACCAAAGATTCGTTTCTTCAATTTCTTGAAGATTTGGGATACGATTTGGTCAACCAATTTTGGGTCAAAGGAATTAGATTCTTTCACGGAGATGTAGTAATAGAGATCCTCAAGGTGTTTATTAGAGATGATACAAGTGAAACAAAAAAGAACAAGATTCGTCTTAAGTTGTTGGATGAGCTGAATACTTTCCAAATTAAGATGTACACGAATGTTGCAAAGGCTACTGACGTGGAGCTAATCAACCAAGGGAACCGAGAGTTGTTAAAATTGCAGGAAGCTTTGAAGAACTTGTTTACTTTAGAAATTCCTGATAGGATGTTTATGGATTCTCGATTGAAGAAGTGAGTTAGAGTGCTGTGAAGACTTTGCTCAATTATTTTGGGTATTAAATTCAAAGTTGTATTATTTTATTTAAAAAGCCTGTAGTTCTCTATTACTCCCAACCTATAGTTCTCTATTATTCCACACTCATAATTTTATATTGACAAGCTTGATAATTGATTTACATATATATGAGCATGCGAATACAATATCAGCTCCATGCCACAACAATTACCTATTTCGGTATCTTAAAATACTCCCCCAACTCGTAAGTATCACCCTCTCCTTTTTGATCATCGGCCTTCAACTCTTGAATATTCTTCTGTAACATGGCCAAGGTCAAAGGCGTTTCTGGGCAATGATCACTTGCAATTAGTCTGAAGTGGGAATTGTTCTCGCCCCCAACATCTGCTTGTTCTTCGGGGCTATCGTACAAGTTCTCAATCAACTGGATTTGGGACCTCAAAGCACTTAGGAATTCAGCATCCTTCTCAGGCAGTATATCCGTAGGTAGCCCTGAGAGCTTAAGGATCTTGCGAAGTGTTGATGGATCCACTGATTTGACATTGCTTTCTTTAAGTAGGTCATGTATTGACCAAGTTGGTTCGTTCAACAACTTCTTTATCTCTGATTTGTTTAATGACCCATTTGAGATGTGTCTTATAGCGAATCGCTTAGTACAGGAGCTTACTCTTAGCATTACTTGGTGATGGTGTCTTTGATGTTAAAAATCGATTCAAGATCTCGATCTTTTCAGTGCCGCAAATATGTCGCAGATGTCGTTTTGCAGCAAGAAAGATACCATCATACCAGTCTTGGTAAGTACTTCAGTTTCTACTTCAGTTTCTACTTCCTCAGTTTATTTCTTCTTCTTTATTTTACAATAGTATTATATACACAATTAAGACAACTTGCTCAATTGGGCCTTTGCCTTATCGATCTTCTTTCTCTTCTTGGTCAAGTCCTTTTGTCTGCTTGCTTCCTTATCCATACCACCTTGTACCTTATTGTACATCTTACGTTGTTTGTTGGACATCATAATCTTCTTCAATTCCTTTTCTTCTTCTTCTTCGTTAGCTCTCTTCTTTCCTTGTTTCTTGGTCTTCTTGGCATCTTCCTTAGCAACGTTTGCGTATTTAACACCCGAAGCCTCCAATTCCAATTCTCTTTGGGCCTTGATGTCTTCATCTTCCTCTTCTTCTTCATCTTCTTGGTCGGCTTCGTCCTCAGAGTCCGATTCATCGTCTTCTTCTTCTTCAATCACATCACCGACCTTGTCTGGGTTGTAGCCACTGTCATCGCCCCATGGTGATAAATGTGGTGGCAATACTTCACCTGGGGCGTATTGATTCACTGGTAAGATCTCGATCTTATTAATACAGTCAAAGATCCATTGTGGTTGAACATATGTTCTACCTGCAACCTTTTGTGCCAACTTAGGTCTATCGACAATTTGATGGGTGATGTGAGACAAGTCAAGCTTGGCGAATTCTTCAGGTTGGTTGATCTTTAAGTCATCCAATGCAATTTCAGAAACAATTGCAGCTCCACATGCAACTATACACAACTCCAAGATATCCAATGAAACTTCACGACCGACAAAGAATACAAACTTGGAGAACAACGTAGACGAAGGAGATGAGAATTTGGATGGTTGGTTCAATAAGTCACCGACAGTCTTGTTAGTCGCATCGAATCTATCCAATTCGATTTCTTCAACGTTTTCTTCCTCAACAATGTCTTCTTCAACTTGTTCATCATCAGCTTTAATAGCCTTGGTAATTTCTTCACCAGACAATTGAGTACCTTCTTGTTCTGGATGAGCATGCTTGGTTTCTGCTTGTGGCAACAAAGAGTTAACACCTTGGTCCTTTGCCTTTAAGACGTATGAAGATAAACCACCAATGGACTTCAATTGCTCAATGTCAATAGGTGGAGGGTAAATCAAGTTGGCTTCGTTGTATAATCTGAACAAAACAAAGTGCAACAAGGTTGAATAAAACTCTAAGAATGTCAACATGATTCTGAAATCGACATCTGTAGGAATATTGGTTGGGAATTTGAATGGAACCAACCATCTTATATCTTGACCCTTGACAGATGCTTGATAATAGACACCCTTAATGGAAACGAATACTTTCTTTAAGACACGTTCTTTAGCAACGTATGCCAACCATTGGTTACACAACTTCTCAGCTTGCTTGGTGACTCTATGACTGACGGCATCAGTAGCTGGCATGTTGGCAAACAAGAACAACATGTTTAATGGATCGTCAATATCTCTAAGAGCATCCAAGAATGTTGGATATCTTTCCTTGATCACATGGTCTAAGGTATATTTAGGTCTATTCTTTTCCAATCTTTGGGCATCTCCAATTTCACCTCTACCAAGTGCTCTCTGCAACTTCTTAGCAAAGGTCTTATGTTCTCTGAACTTTTCTAAGACAGGTTCATGCATTAAGTATTGGATATCCTTGTGATAGTAGAATGTGGTTGGGGCAGTAGACCCCTTGTTGGCCTTTCTCTTGTGTCTTGGTTCTCTTGGGTATATACCTTTAAAAATACAAAGACGACGGAAATCAGCAAGCGAAACTTGCAACTTCTTGACAGCTTGCGATCTGGTAATGAAGTTTCTGGCTGCACCAGTGGCACCTCTTCTCTTAATTCTAGCCATATTTGCTTAAGTACTTGAGTTACTTTAGAGAAGAGTTGGTTACTGGAAAATTAATTTTTCATAATCAAATCGAGATGGCGATGGGCCAAAAAAAAAGTATTTATAAGAGATTATGTAACGCTGATATGGCAGTGTACGAAAAGGGTCTCTAGATTGATCTGGGTGCTTTGTTGAAGGTGCTAGGGTAGGGTAAAGAGAATGATTGAATGTATTATCTTTGTTGTTAGCACATTGGCTAGGGTGAGATGCACTTTTGTTGATGGGATTATTGGCAGTTTGAGATGAAGACAGACTGGTAAGAAGGAAGTTTTGCCAAGTGTGTGTACTTGTACTCAATCGTTGATGACAAGAACACTGGATTTGCAGTAAATATGGATATCTCTTTGGTAATAATAATGGAACTTCCGTAAGTAGTCGTGGCCTAAGGGCCATGATGAGCTGCAAATTCTTGTATACATTTCATTTGAGAAGTACCTTCAAAAAGTTCGAATTGCGTGAGTTTGTTAACTTAATTAGAGGCATAGTGTATTTATAAATGGAATAGACCCGATACACCCTCCAATACATTCCCCAGTCCATTTAAACTCCCACTGAGCACCACCACTATCAAGAACATCAACAGCTAGCAATGTCTCCAAGACGTCGCAAAATAAAGTCGCTCAACAAATTTTTTCTCCAGTAACCAGACCGCTTCTGCTTAATCAACGTGGGAGTACTTATCATTTGCCACCAAAGCATTGCTGTTGAGCTCAAGCTATAAGTAAATCTCGAGATGTCCTTTGAGAACGTTTTAAAGCGTGGAGATGAGTTTCTCTCGGACTACCCAAGAACATCTGTTTGGTGGAATTATGCTTCGTTTGCGACATGCCTGTTCATGACAATCAACACCAAAATCATCATGAACTTGTTCTACAAGCCATATTTGCACAACATAGAGAAACTCGATGCAGCATTGGCCAAAGCAAGGTCTGAGAATAGATCTTTATTGACGGTCATGAATCATATGTCTGTAGTAGACGATCCTGCCTTCTATTCTGCCTTACCTTTCAGGTTTCACTTTGATATCGATACCGTTAGATGGGGTCTTGGAGCTCACAATATTTGCTTTGCAACCCCATCCTTGTCATGGTTCTTTAATTTAGGTAAGATATTGGGCACTAAGAGATTCGGAGAAGGCCCATTTCAAGGTTCCATTGATGCTGCCATCAGAATCTTGTCTCCAGATGATACTTTGAGCTTGGAATATACTCCAGGGGTAAAGGAAGTTGAGAAACCAACATTATTACAAGAAGTGAACAATTTGAGAGCTACTGAGACCTCGAAGGAATTAGTAAACTTTATCAGACCAACAGCAGAAAGTACCAATGTGCTAATGTCCAAATCACCGTTCATACGAACAAAAACTTCATGGTTCCATGTATTCCCCGAGGGATTTGTATTGCAATTGCAAGAGCCGTTCAATAATTCGATGCGTTACTTCAAATGGGGTGTTGCCCGTTTGATAATGGAAAGTACGAGGGCTCCAGTGGTAATTCCTATCTTTTCGTATGGCTTCGAGAAGGTTGCTCCGGAAGATGCAGCTGACGAAGGAATCAAGAGATTCTTGCCTAGTAATTATAGGGCTGAGATTCACATTTCAATTGGAGATGTAGTGGCAGATGAAAGGATTGAATACTATAGGGACAAATGGAGACAGTTATGTAAGAAATACATCGACCCTGCAAATCCAAAGGATTTATCAAAAGAGTTGAAAACCGGAGTTGAAGCTCAAGAGTTACGTTCCAATTTAGCTGGAGAATTGAGATCCGCAGTTTTGAATATTCGTGATTCAATGGGAGTGTTTAATCCAGAAGACCCAAGATTCAGAGACCCCAAGTACTGGAAAGCGTACACCAGTACTGAGGGGTTGAGTGACCCAGAAGTGGAATTCATCGGAAAGAATTGGGCCATCAAGAGGTTGCAAAAGCATCTTCCGGAGTACGAAGAGGATATGTAAATAGAATTGTGTTAGCGTGTATATATAAGTAAGCGAAAGAATATCATAGATAAACAGACAGTTGGTAGATATTTGCTAATAGAAGATAACAGATAAGGGGAATATATTAAGTAATAGAAGAACCGTTAAAGTAAAATAGTTTCGTAACCTATTAGGAGTTTCTAGTGGTTATCTAGTGTTGAAGGAGTACCTGCCAATTGCATAAGCTATCGAATCATCACTTCTCCATCACAAGTAGATGCTAAAAAATAAACCCACGCCGAGAGTCGAACTCGGAATCTTTTGATTAGAAGTCAAACGCGTTAACCATTACGCTACGCAGGCGTTCTACTTTCTCTTAAAGGTTGATGGGTTAATATACAGCAATAGTACTGTAACTTAAAGTGCACACCATTAGGAAACAGAAGCACTTCAATAGAACTAACGTCCACTATAGTTAAGTACTATTATTGGACCATAAAGCCTAATCTGTAGTAATACGACTTTTCCTCACTAAATAGATTTGTTCTAAATTTGAATTCGAAACTTGTTGGATAATATTCAATGTACTATACGTCTTAACAACCACTGAGAGTTCCATGAGATGGTGGAGGGATTCAATCGGACCATAAGATCGCTTGAACTAGTATGGTGATAACAATCTCAGATAATTTCACATTTCCACCTCAAAGTATCAACTTCTCAAGATCTCCTCTTATTTGCATTTCAAGCCGCTCCTTGACATCTTGTCGCATCCAATATCTGAAAAGTTTTAAATTTTTAAGCAGATCGACCATCTACCAGTCGAAACCAAGCCTAATCCTGTTCAACCATATGAAACAGCCATGTTTCGAAGTGGAGTATCAAGAGTTGGGATTCATGCGCTCGGAAGCTGTCGATCTTTACCGAAGTACACACCGCTTCGTTTCAGAACGTGGTTCAATCCATTCAGCAAATTCCACCAAACGAAACAGACCGCTGCTCCGATTGAAGAACCTACAACAAAGCACGAAGAAACAATAAAGTCATTAAAGTATTACGTGCGATCGAATGATATCCCGCATACTTTTAAGAAGAAACTTATACGAGAGAATTTGTTGAAGTATATCAACGAAACTGAGAAGTTGACTCCAGATTCCATCAAGATTGTAAATAAAGCTTTCAGTGAATTATACAAATTGAATGGCAATACTATAGACGACAATCTTTTCACTTTACCTGATTTGTCGACTTTGTTTCAGAAGTCATCAGTATCTTTGCTTTCCACAAACGAACGCTTACGAATACCTAAGTACATGTCGCTATTAATTACCCATCTTTTGAAGCAAGATGATATTCCACCCCAAATTATGGTTTACTTAGTAGATTTGGGATCTTCAATTACAAGCTTTAACTCAGTAATGAATAGCTTAGTTAAATACAAGGAACTACTGCCAGACTATATCAACGCATTAGTGAGCCATTATTTCACCAAAGGTACGCTTGATATGGAAACGTTTGAACAGCTAGTTACCATATTGAAGCCCAGCAGTTTAGACGAACGGTTTTATGTGCATTTCAACAAATACATTGAGTCGTTATTTATTGAATCCTTTCCTGATGTTCATGAGTACCAAGATCTCAACAAAAACATATATAGAATTCAGGAATTGCTAGTGAAATTGGCAACGGACTTGAATGTCTCACAAGCATCGAGTAAATCCATTGCTATCATATTAAAACTATCTTATGAGTTGGTTTCTGTTTTTAATAATAAGCAGTTATCAATTCAAATAGATAGAATCTTGCAGTTCGTTTCTCAAGACTCAAAGCGGATTGAACTACTCAAATATGAGATTTTTCAACAAGATTCTGAAGACGAATCATTAAGTGAAGTTATTCTTGCTTTGACTTGGAAGAAGTACCCGAATATTGCAACTCTGATTTCAAAAATGATTGTGTCTGATGAAATCAGGTTTTCGCCTCGTCTTAGATTCCAAACTTCAGTCTACCTAAAACTATATGAATTGATGGATACAAGCGAATCAGAAAAATATGAGGCAACCATATCATTAGTCTCAGGGTTCGCGACGGATCTTAAACTTGGCAATATTGAGACGTTCAATTCCATAATACAGTCTGCAATGGCTTCAGAATCTGTTTCACCAAGAGGTTACTTCACACAAACACTCACAAACCACTTTTCAAAGGTTTTGGATACTGAACCTACTGTTATATCATACAAATATAGAATTGATAGCGCAATTAGCTCAAACAATTATGTCCAAGCAATCAATATTTTCGATGACAGTGTTGCTAACTTGGTTTCGTGGTCTACTGATTTCGATCCGTCTGTTTCGAAGACATTGAATGACTTGATTGTCGTACTTTGTAAGAACATGGAAGATATTAATGCAATTTTTCCTATTTTCACGAAGATCAAACAGCAAATGTCAACGCAGTGCAACGTTGAAGCTCTAAAGGCTATGGCCCAAAGAATATTGCATGCAGAGTACGCCTCTGATATGATCGAAATGTTAAAGAGAGAGCTCCCTTCTATAAAAAAGGATTCGAAGCAAAAATTGCCATTGTATCAGGACTGGACGATAAAATACCAAGAGCTATTCTCAATTTTGCATACCTACGTAATAACGTACAAGAAGGACCCTACGTTTGAAACGAATTGGGTCATCTATGGGGAACTACAAAAATATTTCCATGTGCCATTCGACTCATACTTGCCAACAATGAAGTTCTTTTGCGAACAAGGTAGTCCAAACAGTGCATTGATAATTTTCCACCAGTTGAAGAAGTTGAATGAGTTGCATGGTAACCATCACAACTTACCACCCCTGCGAGAGATTTATTTGTATTTGTTTCAAGAATTTGGCCACAAACTATATGAAGATGGTGTCATTGACGTACATGAATATCTCAAGATGGATATAAATTTACCTCAACAAGATCTTATGTTACAGAACTCGATATTGAATGCCTATTCGAGCTTACAGGACGTCGCGCGGGCTCGTGAGTTATTCTTATCTATGTCTGCCAACGCAGATGGTATCAATGAAGAGACAATACAGATAATGATCAAAACATACACTTATCACGATATGGCATATGTACAGCATTTCTGGAACAATTTGTCTCAGTTTGGCATTACTCCAAATGAGTCGATATTCAAGCAGTATTTGATTGCACATGTCTACCATGGACTCGTTGATAAAGCCATCGTGTTGACTGAAGGAATGTCCGATTATGATTTAGAGTTGAAACCAGATACTTTATTAAGTTTACATAACTATTGTTTGGAGAAACATGCCCAAGAGAAGATCGTTGAATGGGCTGAGTCAAACCATAAGCTTTTATGGGATGATGCTATTAAGTCTGGAATGCTTATTGGCGCCACCGACTATGCCCCTTCTACAAATTTAATTGCAGAAGGTTTCCCCCAAGCGATTTGACCACTATTTGTTTAAATTCGTCATTCGCTTATGATGATATGTATATAGTGTAATTTTTAATACAAAGTTAATACAATTGTAAATACTACGACCTTGTTTGCCTATTCCATATGTGAAGCAATATGCCTTACTTTTTGAGCTTAGTAGTATTCACCTTACTTGCAAACCTCAAAGAATTTACGGTTTCGTTGAAATTCTTTTGCAATGGGGAAATATTCACAAACATGAGTGTTTTCGAACTTCCACCCAAACTATGTTTCAAAAGATATGTAAGTTTGGAGTTTCTGTAGGGAATGTGTGTCTGCACCAGCAGTTGCAGCAGAGAAGGCAGTCTTTGACCCAAAGCATGAATCACATCACCCAAGCTTGAAAGCGACTTATTGATAGCTTGTGTTTCCTTCAACCTGTCGCCTTTAGTTTGAGACGAGGATAATCTTTCTGAGCCAGCCAAATCGATCAAGTTCAAGGTACCTTCGCTATGTTCACCAGTCTTTGCATTTGAACCTTTTATATTTAATATGAATATGGAGTGAGATCTAGACGACCTCTCATTTGAGCTTGTGAATGCAGTAGATCTATTTCGAGATGCAGTCTCAAGTATACTCCACGCCAATTCTTTCGAGGTAATCTCTACTGAATTTGTGTTTGTAATAATTGTTCTCCCGTTGGCATCATCATGTTTGATCTCATGTTTTGTATCAGAAACATTTGAAGATAATAAGTCGATTATACTCTCATTGTAAATCTCAATAAATTGACCATGAATCTTGAACAGCCAACCATTTGTCTCCAAATACTCGATGTCATTGAATATTTTATCGATTGAAAGTGGGATCATACCACTTTGGGGATGTGACATCGTAAAAGTTTTCCCTGAGCCTGTTTGTCCGTATGCAAAAACGCACACGTTGTATCCATCTAGAGAAGATTGAATCAACTGCGACAATTCTTCGAAGATCTCTGAGTTGGTATCCAATGCTGGAAATATTTTATCGAATTGAAACTTATATTGAGAGGTACCAGAAGCACCACCGAAGGGGGATGCCTCTCTCGTAAGAACAATTTCTTGATTAGAGTCATCATTGAGTTCGTCTTCGTTTGAGATCTTTATTTGGGCAAGAGGACCAGCAATAGAAGGCCTAACTCGACAGAAAACTCTAATATTTCCCTTCAATTCTTGTAACTTGTTGTGTAAAATCCGTCTTTCAGATTCTTGACTGTATATGTATGAATTAATTTCTTTCGTTTTGTTCAGGAAGGAATCGATTTCTCTACCTTTGGCGATACTGGATTCTTCAAGTTGTTCAATTTGCCTCTTTTTCAATTCAATGTTAGATTCCAATACTTCAATTTCACTATTCTTGTCATGATGCTTTCTTTCTATTTGATATTTGATCTTTGATACCTTCGTATTCTCTGAATCTAACTTGGGAACTTCAGTTGACAATTGGTCTAATTTCAGTGACTTTTCGCTAGCGTTTGTTTGAATGGACTCTATTGTTTGTTTTAGCATGTTTATGTTCTCGTCCATAGTAGTAGTGAAGGAAATCAAATTTTTATTATGGTTTTCCTTGAGCTTTATGAGTTGTTGATTCAAGTCTGAGTTGAGTTGTTTTGCCTGATGAGAAGCTTCCAATATTCTATCTTTCAATGAGCTAATTTCAGCTTCAGTTGTAGATATTTCTTTATTTATTATAGTTTCTACCTGTTCACTAACTGATTCCTTGAGTTCATTCAAGTTGGACTCGTGCTGCAAGACTAATTTCTGTTTCTCCAACTTGTATATTTCATCGTATTCTCGTGATGACGACTCACGGTCTTGGATAGCAGACTGGATGTCATGTTCGATAATAGATACTTTATTGTTGATATCGGAATATTCATTGGATAGGATATGTAACTTGAACTCTTCCTTTTGCATTTTGGTGATAAGGGACATTTTGACACTTCCCAATCTCGATAGCTCCAGGTGTTTAGAAGACAACTCCAAGGCCAGTTTCTGTTCTTTCTCCATCTCGACCCGAATTCTCTCCTGATGTCTTCTTTCGAGCTGCTTGCGCTCTTGCTGTGTGATTCTAGTAGATCTTCCTTGCATACTTACCTTCTGCTTCTTATGCAGTGAATCAGATAGTTTTGCTGTATGCTTCAAACGTGTTGGTTTATAGGATGTGTTTAGCACTGACGACAGAGCCTTTGAAAGGGGGGTCATATTCCTGGCTCTCAATGCTTTTGGCGGCTTTAGAACATCGTCCATGTCGCAATATACACGGTGTTTCAACGTTGTTTTGATCTGCCCAGTGCTAAGATGCTGTTGCATTTTTGATAAACAAAAAACAATGCCTAGAGACGTTTGGTAGCGCCACACAGATAAAAAACGGTGCATCAAAAAACGAGATGAGATGAGAGAAGTATTCGATAGAGTTGGTATTGATAACGGAAGCGATGAGTAAAGTTGTGAAGAAGCAAAAGTTGAATAAGGGAAGCGAGAAGACTGTGGCTAAGAGCTTGAATGAGAAGGTGAGTCAAAGCAAAAAGGTTGAAGCTGTCAAGAAGGTACTTGACAAAGAACCAAAAAAGACCATGACCATCAAGTCAAATACCAAGGTGAATACCAAGAAACCTACTCAAAAGGATGAGTCAGATGTTGAAGAAGAGCAAGAGGAACAAGAATTTGAAGACTTGGACGAGCTTGATTTCGACGACGAAGTGGCTGTTGACGAAGTTTCATCTGGCGAATCGGGGTCAGATTCCGAATCCGAATCCGAATCAGACTATGATGAAGATGTCCCCAAATTAAAGAAGAAAAAGAACCTTGACGATGGGTCCAAGTCGTTCGCCAATGCTTTCAGTGCGATTGTTAACTCTAAATTAAAAGCCTACGATAGAAAAGACCCTATCTTAGCAAGAAGTAAGGTAACCTTAAAGAAGTTCGACCAAGACAAATTGGACGCAAAAGCTAAGAGATTATTGCTAGCAGACAAGAAAGTATCTCATGACAATCACAGAATCAAAAGCTTGATGCCTTCATCAACGGAGCCCGAACGTGTACGTGAGATATTACAAGCAGAGAAGAACTTGAAAAAGACCGCACAAAAGGGTGTAGTGAGGTTGTTTAATGCGGTATTATCCACTCAGATCAAGACCACTGAGGCATTGACAGGGGAGATTGGAGGCGAATCGAGAAAGGAGGAGTTAATGAATGAGATTTCGAAGGAGAAGTTTTTAGATTTGGTTCAATTGGCCGGTCAATAAGGAAGTTTAGTGGTTGATCTACCCAGTACATAGGGGTACTAAGAGTATATTTAGGAGTAGTTAGCACTTATTAGATAGTCCTTGCTCAATACGACATAGTTAATAGCACTTGCTCAACGATTAAACTGTAGTTAGTTGGACGAAGTTAATTACTAGGTCTAGTCAATGGACAATAGTGGGTAAAGTTTGTATTTAGCAGTAGTTTATTAGCATCTACTCAGCATCTACTCAGCACCTAGTCAAATGTGTTCAATGGTGAGTAGCAGTGCATTAGTGCCACATGAACCTGCTCGAAGTGCGTACTCGTTCCACTTGCTGAGCTCCAACTATAAAAAGACTTCATAATAGTACACAATGCCTACTTGACAGTACTACGTGCTACTCAAGGTGCCAAGCATTGACTCCCAGCAATGACTCCCCAATGCACCTGCTCAATAATGTCTAGCACTTGGCACGCAATTAAGACTCCATCCAATTACTAATCTCTGATCATTGACCTCCGACTCTCATATCACCGAGTACAATCGCTTCCCCAACCACTATCACTTCCCCAACCACTATCACTAATCGCCATCCTAACCACTATAACCAATCACTCCTTAACCATCACCCCTTACTCTGGCCTCTCTATAGCAAACCCACCCGGAGCCCGCCTTGGATGCAAAATCCACCTGGGCAATGCCTCTCTATATATACCTTCATCCCATCCCCACAAACAACACCCAAACATCCTATATAGGAAAAGCATCCGAATGACCCTGCTTTACTAAACAGCTCATGCGGAATCCACGCAAAGTTAATCGTATTATCCCGTTATGCTGCACTAAGTCAACTATAAATGCTTGACATCGATGCGATGCTCTGTTTCCGCGTTCAGACTCGATTTTGAAATTTCAAAATACTATATTTCTCCGGTGGGATCAAGGGTAACCATGGCACACGTGTCTATAAATACCAGGAGGTTGGTATCACATTCTGACCATAGGCCTTTTCTCTCCTAGAAAGCCAGGTTGATATGGGTACCACCAAGAAGGATTTGCACACCAGAGTGGTCACTCTCCAGAGAAAGGATTCTGATTACACCGGACAACCTTCCCATGTGGCCAATGAGCTGATTGAGTTGTCTACTATCGTTGGTTCAAGTGCTAACAAAGACAATGCCAACAATGGTGGTAATGATGGCAATGATGGCAATGATGGCAACAAGGGCAATCACGATAACAGCGAGAATACAGACCAAGTGGGCCTGGACGAAGAGAACTTGTTCGGAAATACCCCAAAGGTTCCTCCCATGACTTCAAGAAACCCACCAAAGAACTTATGGCGTATCATTGCCGGTTCTCTTTGGACGTTCAGCTTGGGACTCAGTGATGCTGCTCCAGGGGCAATCTTACCGCATATCGAAGCTTATTATGGCATCAATTATGCCATTACTTCGCTTATTTGGATCAGTAATGCCATTGGTTTCATCCTCGTGGCAACAATGGCCCATAAGATCCATCCGGTATTGGGCAGACAATACTCGTTTGCACTTGGGTGCTCTCTTTCTATCATAATGTTCGCCATTGTTGGTAGTGGAACAAAATTCCCTGCCATTGTGGTTGCATTCTTCCTCGGTGGATGTGGATGTGCTATTAACCTTAGTCAAATGAATGTCTTCCTTGCGAGATTAGACAAGCAATCCAAGTATTTGTCTTGGTTGCATGGCTCCTACGGTATTGGAGCAACAGTTTCTCCTTTAATTGCCACCAGTATGGTCAATGCTGGAGTCAAATGGCATTACTACTATTTGGTTATTCTTGGAACCTTCATTGGACATGCTATTAACTTATACTTAGCATTTGATGGCGCAGACGAAGACTTAATGCCATGGGAAAACGACACCCTTGAGAATATAACTGAAGTTGAAGCAAAGGCTCAGCATAATGCCGATATGATCGTGGCTTTGAAGAACCACGTAACCTGGCTTCTTTCTCTCTTCGTATTATTCTATCAAGGTGGAGAGGTTTCTCTCGGTGGTTGGGTTGTTACGTTCTTGCTTGAATATAGACACGGTAACCCTAAAACGGTGGGTTATGTTGCTTCTGGTTTCTGGCTCGGCTTGACTATTGGCAGACTTTTCTTGACAAGACCTTTGCATATGTACATAGGTTGCAGAAGAAGCGTAATTCTCACACTGCTAGGAGCCATTATATTTGCTGCTTTAACATGGGGTATTCAAAACATCTATGCTGAAGCTGTTATGATTTCGCTCGCTGGTGTGTGTATTGGGCCAAATTATCCGTTGATGATTACTTATGCTGCTCTGGAAGGGTTGATCCCAAGAAAGATTCAAATCATAACTTTGACAATTGTAACTGCTTTTGGTTCTAGTGGCGGAGCTTTATTCCCATTCTTGATTGGTATTTTATCTCAAGCAGTTGGCACGTTTGTTGTCATGCCCGTATTCATTGCTTTGTTCTCCGTGATGTTATTCTTATGGATTTGCTTGCCAAATATTGATAGAAAGGGGACCAAGCTGAATTTTTTGATGAGAATTTGGTGAATATGCCTTGGACAAAGGTTCTGTACATGGGTGCTGGTATTCTGATTAGGAGACTATTTGAAAACAGCTGCTTTCCATGGGCAACTGTTCTTTGAGAGTTATAATCAGAAAAGTCCTAAATTATCAACTGCCTAGTACAGAGGCTTCCTTATTTCCATTCAATAGAATCAGGCCCTTCCAATACTCTAATTGGGGGCCATTTTAACGAAATTACGATCTTGCAGCCATTTAGATATACACTTCTACATCATTCGACTGCCATGCAAGTATGTAGCGTTGATACAAATGCATAGAATATATGTCCATTCTAATATAGAATAATTCAAGTCTTCTGTAGTGGTGTTAGTGACCATATGAGAAAGGTAGGTTAAAAGATCTTGCCTAAACTTACAATCGCAGCTTGGATATACCATTTCTCATAGAGTTGGCACTTACAGTACCTCCATCCCTTCGTATTGCATGACAATACAATACACCAAGTTCAATTCCTTTACATAGTCTCTACTAATATACGCTGACTATTTCATTGATATGCCTTTGAAGTTTGTAAACTTTTTGCTGACGATTCACAAGGTAGTACAGCCAATAACCCAAGCCATTGAACACATAAGTAGCCTAGTTCTGAGAGTATCATCTAAGTCTGAACTTGTCATACTCTCTAACAGTCTCTACACTTTCGCATGTTCTCTGGCCTCTTACACTTATGAAACTTGTTGCAGCACGTTCTAGAAATATGAAACTCGAGATAAATTCAGTACAAAAATTCTTCGAATGACTCAAGGCGAACGACTTCAATCAGCCGTAACTACGCAATTATATATAATAAGGAATGGCAATAGAACATAAAATCAATGCTGGAGATGCTTGTCTCAAGCAGGGCGATTTCTTGGGCGCAACTCAACATTTTACGGAAGCAATCAAGGAGAACCCAAAAGCGTTCGTTCCGTATCTTAGGAGATCAACTGCATACCAAAAACTAAAGAATTACGATGACGCTAAGAGTGATATCTCCAAAGCTTTCACCATTGCTCAAGAGCGTGGAAAAAGAGCTGAAATTGGGACTTGCTACTTCAAATTGGCTTTGTTGTATTACTTGGAGAAGTCTTATAAGTTAGCATTGAATAATGTGAACAAAGCAATTGAGTTTGATTGTCAAGAGGCAACATTGCAAATGTGGAAGAATAAGATGGAATACGATGTGAAGAAACACTCTGAAGAGGAGGTTAAGATGGATGAAATTGAATTGTTTGAGGAAGAACTCAAGGGTGATCATGAAAACTTAGAACTCAAACCAGATGTCGAATCAGAAGAAGCCAAATCGAAAGAATTCAAATCAAAGGAGACAAAGTCAAAGGAAGACAGATCAAAGGAACCAACTGTAGAAGTCGAATCAAACAAATTCAAGGAAACAGAACCGATTGTGCCCCCTCCTTCAACAAGCATCGATGCCATCAACCAATATGCGCCTTTAAGGATCAAAATCAGAGAGGATTGGTATCAAACGGACGATTCAATCGTAATCACCATTTATGCCAAGAACGTCAAGAATGAAAATATCCACTTCGACGAAAGAGCAATTGGTGTTTCTTTCCCAAACGGAACCGGATCAGAGTACAACTACAATTTGGATCCATTATTCGACGAAATCATCACTTCCGAATCAAAATACAAGGTTTACGGAACGAAGTTGGAAATAAACTTAGTGAAAAAGAATAAGAGAAAGTGGGCAACTTTGGAAGGTACAGACAAATTACCTGAAGAAGCTGGCGAGAAGGCCAATAGTTCCATGAAGTACCCTACTTCTTCTAAAAAAGCCATTAATTGGTCAAATTTCAAGGTGGAGGAAGATGAAAACGACAAAGAAGGGGATGACTTCTTCAAGAATTTATATAAAGATGTTGATGATGACACAAGAAGGGCTATGATGAAGTCATATGTTCAATCAAATGGAACTGTTTTGACGACTAATTGGAAAGAGGCACAAGAGAAGGAGTTCGAGACCAGTCCACCTGATGGAATGGAAGTGAGGAGGTGGTGATTAATGTTTGGTATATGAGAATGAATTTACTGTAGTTTTAATAGACTGTATGATGGTATGTAGATAAGTCGTAGAAAGTATACCAGCATTGGAGTAGTAAGTATCGGAGCACGTTAGGCAAAAGGACTATGTCCCATATTACCATGCTCAGAAGGTCATCACCGCAAAGATTATTAGCAGAAGTACAATCAAGAGAATGCTCACTAACACTACCTGTTCCAACTAAGGATTAACTACGGCCACCGAAGGTACTGAGCTTCTACTGCTAGATAGTTTGAACAATCAGAATTTGCAGCCATTCGCAGAACTTACCACTACCATCAAACTCCTCAAAACTACTAGCTATTGGTACCATTCACCAATCGACTTCTCATTAGCAGACAGTTACTACCACACTACGCAACTCCCACCAACAACCCTTTCGCTCCATTGAATGAACTCTTCTACTTCTTCCTCTCCATATCCATACCTCACGTGCCAATAATTCACCCAATCAGGACATGACGTAGCCAATTGCTAAGCAGATTGCGATGATAAAAGACTCACCACAGTTTGGATTGCCTCCATGAACAGTGTTATACGAAGAAAAGGCCCTGTATTCTCCCAAATTTTCAAGAAACCATCAAGAGCAATGCACATTGAATCAATTCCAATGAGATGGGGTAGAGGTGATAATTATTCCTACCTCTTGATCGACACTCCAACCAAAAATGCATGGCTTATTGATCCAGCTGAACCTGAGGAGGTGTTCCAATACATCCGTGACAAGAAGCCAAGTTTTGAATTGAAAGCAATTGTCAATACACACCATCATTACGATCATTCACTGGGAAACAAGGAACTCCATCGTAAGTATGCTGACTTACCTATCATTGCTGGTAAAGACTCTCCACTAGTGAACTATACACCATCCCACGAAGAAGTCATTGATTTGGGTGACAATTTGACTATAACTGCGTTGCATACTCCATGCCACACCCAGGATTCGATTTGCTACTACGTGGAGGACTTGAAAACTCGTGAAAAAGTGGTTTTCACTGGTGATACCCTATTCACAAGTGGATGTGGAAGGTTCTTTGAAGGCACTGCCAGTGAGATGGACCGTGCTCTAAATAAAACATTAGCTTCGTTGCCCAAAGAGACCAAGGTTTATCCTGGTCATGAGTACACGAAGTCGAACGTCAAGTTTTCGAAGACTGTATTGAAGAATGCTGCAATTGATAGTTTGGAGAAGTACGCAGAAGAGCATGAACATACTACCGGGATATTTACAATTGGAGATGAGTTGGAATTCAACCCATTTATGCGTTTACAAGATCCACAAGTGAGAGAAGTGACTGGAGAAAGTACTAGTGCTGGATCAATGATCAAATTGAGAGAATTGAAGAATAATTTTTGATGGCTTGTTGATACCCTCGTTTGTGAGGCGACCTGTTTCTTGTTTCCTACAACTGAATATTGCTAGGAGATTTTCTATCTTTCGTTTTACTTGAAGATTAGTGGAGTTTTGTTCCTAGTTGATATAGCAGTTTTAACTTTCCCTTATGGTTGGCATGATTAAAAATGACATCGATTGCGTATGCGAACCTTATGGTGTAATGGAACGATACACAATGACACCTATTCAGATAAAATCGGACCCTGACATGAGAATATCATCCTGATTTATACGTATACGAGTATGAACGATTGCCATAATTTGCTTGTAAGAATCCTTAGACCTTTTGCTCAATCTTAGTGTGTTGAATGGCCCTCTTCTTGATCTCCATATACTACAAATAATCTACGATGGCATTTCTACAATCTAACTTTTAATAGATCCAATCGACAATAATGTCTGCATCCTCTATACCATTAATCTATGTATGCCCTCTATAATACATGTCCAACTCCAGGCAGTCCCTCATAGTTCCTTTTCATTGCGTCACACGCGTACGAACTCAGGTTTCCGACCATCATCCACCCACAATTGTGGTTGCCATAACTCAATGATCTCCAAGTCAAACTCCGACTTCCCCATTGCAAACTTCTCATACTCTTCAAATATACCACTTAAACACCACCCTTGAAGTAATTTACGCATCAACGCTACGAGTAGTCCAGTTCGATGCTTCCCCTTGTTTGAATGTATAAGCATGGGAAAGTTATTTTTATCTAGGATCAACTGCAAAGCTCGAACCAAGGACTCTTGTGATTGTATTAGGATTTCAGCCGAGTTGAAAGGTTCTTGAGATGGCTCCATTAATAACAGATGGAAGGTGATATCTGTTGTTGAAATCCATTCCTGATAGTTTATCATAATCTCCAAGGTAGAGTGCTTATCCTTCTTCTCCTTCTTCTCCTTCTTATCTTTGTCTTTTGGTGACTTGTGCTTATCATGGCCCAAATCGCCCAAGTATATGATGGTCTTAAGTCCCAATTGCTCAAGGAATGGGTAGTTTATAGGCATGGGGAATCCCGACCGGTAAATACCATCCTCAACAAGGGAGAAGTTGAGCGGAGGAACATACTGCGGTTTCGGTGTGAATTTTCTGATAACAGGCTTGTGTGGCTCCTGATCTTCAAGCACATTCTCGGACCGGTCTATCATCTTCATATCTTGCTGTTGCAGTCAACAAACTGCTGAAAGAAGAGTGCTGTGGACTCATTTAGGGGCACGATACAAAAATGAAAATGAAGAAAATTTACAGGATGGTTGGGTGCAGCGACATTTTTAAGTAAGGGCAGGTCTCTTGTGACGATTATGAGTTCTGGAAGGGATATAGCGCATGAGAGGGTTCGAGGAGCCAGTGCTGATATTTACCAGGTAGTTTATCGAGAGGAAGAGGTTTTGGAATGATTTGTTTTGATTGGGTGTTGGTGTCTTAATTGAGTGTATTGGTTGCATGTATTGGTTGCATGTATTGGTTGCATGTGTTGGCTGCAAATTGTACTGAGTGGCTGCAAAAGATAACTTTTATTTAAAGTATAGAAGTATTTGAATGGTGCATTTGGTGTTTTGAATTGGAGAGCTCTATCTTTTGAACATGGTAATGATTCCAGCAAATTGAGGTTGAATGGCAGCACCTGCTATTGAACTTGATTTCGTGTTTCGCCAGGTGTTTGGCCAGGTGTTTGGCCAGGTGTTTGGCCAGGTGTTTGGCTTGGTCTTTGTAGTGCAGCATATCTTTTGGGCCTCAAATTATGGAATGGGCACCCTTCAAGCATAAAGGTCAATATCCTCCCATGGATACCCTCCTGTAAATAACTTTGCTCAAGTTAGGATCATAGTTATGCTTCAACCGAACTACTTCTCCTGACGATGTAATGTGAAACTTGGAAGAATTGTTAGTTCCTTCTGCTGTGGAAAGAGTAGATGTGGTTCGATATCGGTGCATTGAAGTGGCACTGCTACCACACTTCATAAAATTCAAAGAGACACTATTCATTAGAAGAATACTTTCGTACTTCAACGTCTTGTTTACTGTGGCTCTAGAAAGAGTAGAGAAGTATTCTTCATCTTCGTCCTCATCTTCAAACCTAACGCTAAAGTGCGCTTTGCGTCTTGGTAATCTGCTCAAGTACGTTTGCTCATGGACGTACAACCTATGCAAATAGTTCACTAGGTTAGTATTTGTCTTCGCTATCGGGAAATCAGGTCGTTCAGTAAGTGATTTTGGTATTGACAATGTACTGAGAAGAGCTGAGTTTGATTGGAGGTACTCCCTGCTGAATGCTTGGAGTAAGAATAAACTTTCCTCACTTGGAGGCACATACTTTGGAAAAGGTGTTTGATGGAGCACCTCGTGTAGTTGAGTAATTCTGTGGGGAGCAACAAGCTCATCCAGATGCACTGTAGCTTTAGCAAGTAGTTTTGAGGCAACCTTATGTGTATTGATCTTCCGATTGATATCACTGATGGTGATACTATCGACTTGCTTGATGGAAATAGCTGCCTTGCGATTATCCTCATCAATAGTGTTTATATCTTTTTCGTAACCGACCTGGACCAACTTTGCCAATATCTCTATTGTGAGCTTTGCCCTGGGGTGTTTTCTTCTGTTCTCAAAATGGTTAAAATGAAGAGAAGTATCAAAGCTTTCATCAATGAAATCAAGAGACTTCTTCCCTTTCCTGGGGGGAGAAATCATGATTGTAAGACAAGAATAGGAATGGGATATTCAATTACTGAGTTATAATCATTTTTATATTATTTAGTCATACACAATGCTTTGTTGTAATTAAATATGCTATAGTACATGGTGCTTGCAGAGTACATCAGAGTGTGGAATTTTAGTATGGGCTGCGAAATGTGCAACCACAATACGTACTGGTAAGCCTATTCGCAAAGATAATACCCCAACATCGTGCTAACCAAATCCCAGTACTTTCCCGCTTCCATGAGAAGGAACTAATCTTCAAGACTGGAATCCTTGAGATCGATCACCACCAACTGCATTTCATGCTTAAAGTGTTTCATGCTCCTATCAATCTGCCTTTGTGATAAACGTAAACCGATATCGTCAGACTCAACTCCAAAAGCAGAAGATTCCATGTGCTGCAAAACATTCTCCAAATTGGTATGTAACAAGAAGATATTAAAATTGAAGAATCGAACACAGAAGCTTTGAAAGATCCCGTTTTCCAGCAGAACGATTGCCATAGTCCCACCTCTTTTCCTTGTCCTAATGAATTTTAACAGTACGTTAGATGATTTAGAAGATCACGAAGTTCCAGTTTTGGTAGAACAGCCAGGAAGTTGAAAGGAGAAGCTCATACTAGAGATAATTGATGAGGTGTTCGAGGTGCTATCTAAGGTGGTAGTTGAGGTGCTATCTAAGGTGGTAGTTGAGAAGGCTGTTTGAGGTGGTTGAGGTTTGTTAAAGAGTGTAGTTCGTACGTTCTGTTTGAAACAATAAACGGCTGACCGGGCATTAACCCAGCGAAATATGGGTAATCATTTATGTTTATAGACTTCATTGCTAATAAGATAGCTGTAGATGATAAAGTATATGCTGCTAGTTCATGTTTCAGGTGCTGGTCCACTCGAGGCTCCATATTAGACTTGCAAAAATCACTGAAAAGTTGCAGCAGCACAGACCATTACTAGCAAGTCTAAACCAGTTCAAGCACTCGGTTCCATCACTTGGATACTGCAACCAACAACAAAACGAAGAATTATACCCTCAAAAAGTTCAAACTTGGTCTCTTAAACGTTAACTCCTGAATCACTGGCGTATTCTCCACGATCACCATACCCATCTGTTTGTGGGGATGGTCGTTCACAAAGGGGGAAACTTATATCTGGTATTGAGAAGCAATATATAACAGTTGGTTCCGCAAAGTTCGAACATACTCTATTCATCACTTTTACTCCTCTTCTTGGCCTTTCCCAGTGCCAACGAATTGTGCTGATGCAATAAGCTCAAGAAGCTAGTTGAGCTGCGATGATTGCGTTGCTCGTGCGATATATTTTCTGCATAGAACATCGGTTGCAAATTATATACATATGCTTAAAAGGAACCACCCAAATGATAAATTCACCTGGAAATACTCAGGAGAGCACGAATAATGTCTCTCTATCCAATGACTTCTTCAAATTTCCTTTATTCCTATTTTAAGTCCCGAACTGTGTGGGTCTATTCCACTGAGATAATAGAATGCATATAATATAGTTTGCAATGAAACTCTAAGCAAACTGTATTCGTTAGAACCCATTGAAATGTGTAATTGGGTAGGGTGCAGACATTTGAACTTCAAAGAGCCTGTTAAGCAGTTTCACCTCTTCATTCCTTCGGCATAACTATTTATATTTGTTAAGTCGAGCCCAACCCGTGTCTTTTCACTACTGATGAGAGCATCGAGTACCTGCTCCAAAACCAGTGCTCCAAAACCAGTACTACCATCTAGCACCTCCATAGTATACCAATTCCACGAACTACCTAATCTAACAATTCTCCAGCAAATACCAAAGCGTTAACCATCATCCCACAAATACCAACCATCCCACAAATACCAACCATCCCACAAACTACCAACTATCCCCACACATCCCTCCCATTCCCACTCCGCTCTCACGATATGCTACGAACTCAATCATGACTCAGCAATTACGTAACTCTTTGCGAAAAAATTGACATGCAAAGAGGCAATTTTTCAAAGTCAAATGCCTGTTCATCCAAAGTCATAGAACTTCTGTTAATACAAACATGTCGTGGTTATTTGGAGGAAAGAAGAATGACGAAAGCGCTACTGGCGCCAGTAGTGGCGAGTTAAAGCAGACGCTTGGTTTTGATCCAGCTCAGGTCTCGGACGTTTCCACCATCATCAGAACTCCAGGCTTATTCGATACCTCGAGATTACACCCTTTGGCTGGGTTGGAAAAGGGTATTGAGTACTTGGACTTGGAAGAGGAGAAGTTAAGCACCGTGGAGGGTACCACCAATGGTTTAATTCCTTCCAAGGGTTGGACCGACGATTTATGTTATGGTACTGGTGCTGTATATTTGTTAGGGTTAGGTCTTGGAGGTGCTTACGGATTCCAAGAAGGTGTCAGAAACATTCCTAAGAATGCTACTTTCAGATTACAGTTGAACACCGTATTGAATCATATGACAAAGAGAGGGCCATATTTGGGTAATTCTGCAGGTGTGTTGGCCTTGACCTATAATATTATTGATGCTGCCTTGGATCAGGTCAGAGAAGTCCATGACGATTACAACTCGGTAGCTGCTGGTGCTATTGCCGGTGCTCTTTTCAGATCAAGCGCAGGTGTTAGACCGTTAGCATACTCAACTGCCTTGATGGCTACAGGAGCTGGTGCTTGGTGCGGTCTTAAGCGTTTGGCACAATAAAGAGCATTGTTTAGCCCAAATACAGCCCTTCACAAACAGATAGAGTGCTGGGGGCAATATGAATTGTATATAGAAACATATTTGCGGCCTACTTTTTGTACTTTTAATATCTATAAATACACAATCTGTGACTTTATTTGAGTATGCTGAAGTTGTCAACGAGGTAGTTTGACTATCGTTTGGAACTATTTATTTCCATCTTTCTATATGCGTCTTTTTATTTCCAGAACACTGTGGATGAGCCCTTTAGTTCTCATACAAGCACTTTTTGCTTCTTTGTAGATTCACCTTGCTCAAGTGATCTTTTTGGAGCATGAAATTGTTCAGAGGCAGCTTCAAATTTGACATCTTCCTTCGAATCTTCTTTCTTTGATGCCTCCTTCAATTCTGCCTCCTTTGAAGCCCCCTTCTCTAATGCTGTTTCATTCAATTCTGCCTCCTTTAATGCAGCCTCCTTTAATTCTTTCTCCTTTTCGCTATCGAAAGCAAGACTTTCCTCATATAAGCTCTTCATTAAGGTATTTCTCTGATCCATCCACTCCAAATAATCCTCTTTACCTTTCAATATCTTGTGCTTGGTTAAGTCTTTCAAGAAGATACCGTCAAACAAATTCTTCTCATCGTTAGTAAACTCTTCAGCCATGAACTTATCCAAGTCTGCAATACATTTCATACGGGCAAACCTTTGATAAAGAGGAGACTTTCCTGGAATTTGGTTCAAGATTAAGTACTTGGTATTCTGGAAAGCATCGTAATTATACACATTGGATAACTTATGGAAATCAGGTAAGATTTCAAAGGGAGTAAGGGGGATTTCAGAAAACACCGAAGGGTTCGCTTCAGCACATTCAGCAATCATCCCACCCAATTCCTTATTATTGAAAACCTTTTGCAAGTTTTGGAAATCAATCCTTGATTGTAGATTCCCATTTATGATAAGGGAAATACCTTTGGATTGTACAAATGGGATTAATTTCGTCAAGTACTTCCAAATAGGGTCTTCTCGACTTCTCATCTCTCTTGTACGACAGTGGATAGTCAAATTGGTGATCCCTGTGGCGCAAATCTGTTCGATCAAGTTATAGGAGCTTTGGTAATCATCCAAGAGTCTGATTTTGCAACTGATGGACTTATTGTTTGGTTTACCAACCTTCTCTATCAACTCAGTTAAGATCGAACAAAGCAAATCAGGGGTCAGCAAAAGGGCAGCTCCCATACCAGAATGAGTTGAAAATGGTTTAGGACATCCACAGTTGAGATCAATCCCATCAACGTCTTCAATAACCTTAGTGGCAGCTTCAACAGCAAGTTTTGGATCGGATGACCCAAGTTGAAAAATCAACTTCCCTCTTTCTGCAGTTGGGTAACTGCGGAATACAACTTTGTTTCTAGTCAAGTTCTTCTTCTTTATATATTCTTCGACTACGTAGTCAATGGTGTTGGTTTGTTCGTTAACCAAACGTTTTGTCTGGATGATCTTTCGATCCACATATTCCGGGGTCCATACAAGATCAGCACCATATTTGAGCGCTAACAAACGGTTAGTAATCTCCCCAGAGCGCACCATTGGCGCAAGACATAATTTACCAGCAAAGGTGACCATGTTATTGACTTAACTTGTAGGCTTTGTAGGTCTTTCAAATATTTTTTTGAAATTTTGATATGATGCTTTTTGTCATCCGCGATGAGTGAGCTTAGGCTCAATTCTGAGCATGTGCTGAATGTATAGGCCTAAAAGCTGTTCAGTAACGATGGTAATCAGTCAAGTGAGATGGGGGTAGCCATGAAGCGGTGTATTCTTGGCTTCAAATGAAACTTGTTGTATGTGGCCTCCTTCTTGCCTTCTTTCTTGAAACCAGGAGTCTTGTACAGATCAAGTTACGTTTGGTGGCATAGTTGACTAGTGTAAAGATGTATACAGAAGTCTCTTCCCTAGAAAGCTTTAGGTGTATATTTGTGGATACATAAGATCAAGTGTATGGTATGCAATAAGATATTCTGATACTATCCATATGTGAAGTAGTTTAGAGTACCCTTTTTCACGAAGTAATTGAGGTATACGTTAGAGGATCCAAATTGTACCATTATGGTACTGGAGTACATCGTAACTTATAGCGTACAAGCCAGGAGGTGAAATTTGTCAAATTGATGTAGAGCTAGGCTCTTTTCCAACTACCTTTTGAGTCAGTTTCCAATTTCATAAGCTATGAGATCGGGGTATTGTAACGACCATCATATGAAACTGAACAAGGCAGATGGCCATCAGCTCTATCGTACGTGGATATGTGCAGCTAGATATGTTTTCTATCAGTGGCTGCAAAATTCTACGTTTAATTACAACTCGTAGCTGCAAAATGGTGAATTACAAGACATAGATACAAAATGGTGAATTATAGTTGCAAAATGAGACGTTGCATTTAAATAACTGCTGCAAATAAACCCAAATGTAGACATTTGCTGCAAAATGATAAGTCATATAATGAAAAACCGCCCAAGTGGCCGCAGAATGAAATAAACTTTCCAATTCCTGTCGTAGATAAAACAGTACTCTGGTAGATCTCTGTTCACCTTCGAAAGATACTCCACTCCACTTGGCTCACCCCAGGATAAAAATTCATCTTCTTCAATTATAACACAAAGTCTGCAGTCGTAAAATTTTTAACGATCAATGCAGCACAAGAGCAAGCTGATTACACAGTCGGACATTATACAGTGGGTGTCAGATTTCGTTTGGTTCACCTAGCTAAGCTTCATCACCTAGCTAAGCTTCATCACCAAAGGCGCTTCAGTGAGTACATACACTGACCCCGCCTAATCAGTATCGAAGTGCAATCACCGTAACAACAACATCTAGGGCTTCTAACTAGAGGTGGACTCAATCTAGAAATTTTATTATTTTCTTGGTCTGGTGACAATTGTTTGTTCAGGAATTGTAGTTTTAAGGTGGTTTCTGTTGGACAGCCAAGCCAAAGCACGCAAATTTCAGGCAAGCAACTCGATCTTATCAATGCGTACACCCTCCAGGCATTGTGGGAGAGGAGCTCCATTGACAATAGCTAGAATCCCCGAAAGAAACGTCACTACAGGCCATCGTGCAGTATGGGGCTGACACTTTCAGGTCTGTGTTAGTGCTACCATCATGCATGAAGGTAACAATCACCGGTTTTCTTATTCCAGCTCCCACGACAGTCACGGCTGGAGGTGCTATTTTGAAGATAGCAAGAGTCGTAGGGAGGATACTCCTTTTCCGATTGCGTTGCAATTGGCTCGCTACCGCACATGTCTGCTGATAGGATTTCAGTTATTTCTCCACAATCCAACCCAAGCTTTATGCGGGCAATGCATATTCGATTCACCTTCTTCTCTCAAGTAGCCTCCTCACTCTATTACTAGCATTACCAGTTTTGTACCAAATCACGCTATTCACATCCTTTTTCACAGCTGATTTCAGATTGCAGGACTAGGCCAACTTCGGTGACTACTGGCTGCTTGGCCAGTGTCTTGAACTTTCCAAAATGCACCAAAAGGACCCTTGAGCCACGCTCTTTCCGTCAGCATCCCTCATTGACCCCCCACAATCCCACACTTCAATTGCACATCTTCTAATCTCGCGGCACCCACAACCTTTGTTTCCTCTTCACACTCCCTTTGATGATTGCCAATTGAAGTTATTCGATTGGCAAATTTCAACTTCTATGCACAAAAGAAACGGTTCGTATTTCTTTTTGACAATTTTTTTTCTTCAGTCATCAAGTCATCTCTTATCGCTTATACCGATGAGATGTGATTAGAATTTTTATATATAAACACAGATATCTCACGATTTTGTATCATATGTTTTGTTGATACTTTTCCTTCTTACAAGCAATCTAGAATGTCTTCAGCATCATTATACCATCCTATGTCAAGGCCATTGAGTCAACGCGACTTACTGGGATGCTTGACACCCAACCACATTGACTCTGAACTGGAAAAAGAGTTCAGAAAGATCGAATTGAGCAACGGAAGCTCAGAAAGAAGAAAGAGACAAGCTACTGAGATGAACCAAGGTCAATTAACGCAGATCAACCAGTTCGGTGACATCCGTAGCCAATTCAACAACCACATCAACCACATGAGTTCCCAAATCAACAGCCAAATTCGCAGCCATCATCTTGGTGCTAAAATAACCATTAAGAACTCCATTGATACTACTCCAAATGAACCCTCCATCTTGTCGCCACCAATGTCTCCGTGCCAACAGTCTAACAAATCGACTAGCTCAATTGAGGTGGACAAGTCCTTCTTACCATCTCAATTGCAATTCAAAATCGAAAACTTTAAAGATTACAAATTGACCATCGAACCTTGGAACCATTTGAATTCCACTTACAAACAAGCACACTTGAATTTCATTAGCCAGTATTCTATTCAAGATGACAATGAGGATAGATACATCCCTCGTAAGCACAGGCAACGTAAGTTGGAATTCTCGGATATGGAGCTGGAGTCCGATAGAATGAGAACAAGAAGAACACCCAAACCAACATATAAAGTCGATTCAGACACAGAATTGGTTTCTTCCCCTAAGAAGAGAAAGAGAAACATCTCTCCAAACACTCCTGCTCAACAACAGCTTCTTATCGATGAGACCATTCCCGACTTTTCTCCAGATCCAGCTTCGACTCTTCCTGCTTCCAATTTGAAGTGTCTCAAGATTGAATGGAAGGGTCAACCAATGGACTTATCACAGGACCCTAATTTGGATAAGTTACATCCTTCGGAGGTCATCTTGGCTTCAGTCTTGAGATTGCCAGCACTTGTGTACCTCGACTCAAAACGTAGACTCTTCTTTGAAAAGGTTCAAAGATGCAAGTCTGGTAAACAATTTAGAAGAACAGATGCGCAAAAGGCTTGTCGTATTGACGTCAATAAAGCTTCAAGATTGTTCGCTGCGTTTGAGAAAGTTGGTTGGTTGGACGATAAACATTTTCTGAAGTACAAGAAGCAGAAGACTGCTAACTGAGTCCAGTCTTTGGGGGTTTGGGGTTTGTATTTGGATTTTTGGAAGGGCTCTATTTGGTGAGCCCTGCTTGGCGAGTTATTGCCGGACTTTATTTCTTTGATTGGTATTTTTATCTTTGTTTTATCTTTGTTTTATTTTGGGTTATATTTGTGTATATTTGTTTCTTGTGTATCGTTCATATTTATTGTTTTGTTATAATTTGCAGCCATTATTGTAAGATGAATTGAAGTACTTTGTTGGTTCTTTTTGCGGTGCTTGCCGTTAGGGTGGTGGAAATTGAAAGATGTGGGAGTCAGAAGGTGTTTGCTAGGTGGTGGAGTCACTCAGTGTGTTGTTTATATGGTGTTTACCGTAGAGCATATGTTCTAGTATATCCTACACCAAGCTCTCGAAGCTCTAAGAATACAGTGAAATGGAGATTTAAAGCGAGACTACTTTCATGAATGTCACTGGCACCCCATTCGTATCAATAGTCAATAGTAGATACGTGCTCACAGTGAAGTGCTACTAGTATGAAGTTGAATTAATTTGTAAGATATCTGATTTTGAAATTAGTGAAAATTCCAGAGGCTTCTTGCTTAAAGTATATAAGGAAATTGCACGGGTCATAGGATCAGCCGGAGGTATAGAGTTCAAATGAGACTATAACTCACTAACTGCCTTTTTGAAATCTTCTAAAGCACGCAATGCAGACCCGCTGGTAATGGCTTCCTTGGCCAACTTTACACCATCAATCCAGTCTGTTGCCAATCCACTCACTACAGCCAATGCAGCACTGTTCATTAAAATGTAATCGACAATTGGATGGTTTGCGATATCATTGATTTTGAATTCTTCTGCATCTTGTTTCAATATATGCATTAAGTCCCTGGCATTCTCTTCAGGTGTGCCCGACCTCACTTTCAGTAACTCGTGTTCAGGCAAGTTGAAATCGAGTGGAGAAATCAAACCTTTTGTGATCTCACCATCAGCATCGATCCACCAATAACTGGTGACTCCAATTGGCGAGATTTCGTCCAAACCTACTTTACCAAAGACTACCATAGTGGCCTTGTGGAGCTTGTTTTCTTTGGCCAAAAGAGAGGCAGCATGAGCGTATGATTCTCCCAACTTGTCACTGTAAACCCCCAAGATTCTCGAGTTTAATGGAATTGGGTTAATTAATGGGCCCAAAATGTTAAAAATGGTAGGCAAGCCCAATTGTTTTCTAACAGAGGCAACCTTGCCCATTCCAGGATGGAAAGCAGGTGCAAATAAGAAGCAGAAATCCGACTTTTTGAGGATATCCGGCGTGGTTTCGTTTGTAACGTTCATTAAGTCAACTCCAAGGCACTTCAACAAATCAGCAGATCCGGAAGTTGATGTTGATGCCTTTCCCCCATGCTTGCATACAGACAATCCCATTCCAGCAGCAACAATAGCTGAGGATGTCGACACATTGAATGTATTTTGACCATCACCACCAGTTCCCACAATATCTATGTATCCAAGTGGTGACACCAAATCAGGGTTCACCAACTTGGCAAATTGCAAAACCGCATTGACGGCAGCAGCCAAATAGTCAGACTCTTGGTCCAATCCTCTCATTCTCAATGCAGTTAGGAAGGCAGCCACTTGAATGTCAGAAGGTATCCCTCTGAATATGCACTTCAACACCGTTGCCAAATCATCAGGAGTGAAGTTCGGAGGTTCCATCATCAAGGATTTGATGTACGGCGTCAACACATTGGTATTGGAGCTCATTGTTAAGTAGTATTATCTATTATTTTGGGCCTCTGTTGATGTCCTGATTGGCGAATGAAAGTATGAGAACATTTCAACATTTCATCGAATTCGCACCGTTGGTGCATGGAATTTTAGTGCTGATGACACATTCGCGATGATTCACTGAGTGATTCATACGACGACACGTTGGTAATACGATTTGCTCTAGGATGGCAGCATCGTTGAACAGAGGAGTGAGGAAGTTAATAGACTGATTAAAGACCATTCTGCCAGTTTAAGGCGTACGAACGTGATCGTATGCTACATTGGCTATTGGGTGCAAAATGACTCTATCACCATGTACTTTAATGTCAGTGGTGACTAGAGGCTCTCCTAGCTCCAAATGTATAAAATGCTAACCAACTAGAGTGTGGCCCTATACTCTTATATGAATATCTTACAATCACAGCTAAAGGTATTTTTCTCGTCAACAACCACTTCAAGGCTCTTTCCTTATCAATATCCAAAGCGTACCTCAGTCCAAACCTTAAGTTATGAAGGTTAGGGTTAGGCACCGCAAACTCAGCTTTGGTTCTGTGATTCTTTGGAAGCTATTGACTTCTTGATTGAGTCAATTATCTCGCAGTCACAGCCTCAATTACTATGAACCAAGCGTCATTTTCGTTGAAAGGATATAACTCGCAGTAGCATTCAGGCCTTCAACGTCTTCAATGCTTTCGTCTGTTAACTCACCACAATTCCCGGGCCACGTTTGCTATCACTGCTTCCACGAAAATCTTGCACTGTCAATATTTGTATACTAATTCAGACACGGCCATCTTGTTCAATTTGATATCTTCCTCGCTATTGGATGCACCCAAATGCGAATCGTCTCGAATATGGTAATACCGTACACTTCTTCCACCTGCTTCTTGCATCTTGCAGAAATAGATACGTGAAGTATGCATTTCTTCGATGGTGGCACTTGTGCTATTTCAAACATCTTCGACAATCATTTACAATAATTCCAGTACTTGAATAGTGTTAAATGTCCTTCACCAACAATAAATAGATACTAAAACAAATCAAGCTCAATACCTGCTGCAAGGCCACTCTTTGATGTATCTAGAGATCTTGTGGATAATCCATACTTATTACTTAACAACTACAATGATTTAATAAACGGAGATTAGAAGTTTGACCTAAGCTGATCCAACCAAACAGAGAGCTTATCATAATCCATTTTCACCAGGTCTCGTTAGAATTTGATCAAACGATAAAGTGCCATTAACTCAAAAACAGTCAATTTCACCCCATATGCCCAGCTTCGCCACTTGTGGGCTTCTTGTGCTTTCCTCATATATACATGGACGACTTCATCAAGTGATCATTTATTTCTTTGATTTAAGCAGCATATTCAGGGGACTTCTTCCAGGACTTGCTTTGAGCTTCCAAGAGCATCAAAAATATCATCTGCGTCATTTGACTTTTTTGCAGCCATAGACACCTCTTAGTCGAGCTCAGATCATAACGCAAGCATGATAGAGATCATAGTCTTCGCCTCAGCAAGCTTCCCTGTTCCGCAGGTCGGCTTTTAAGACCAACTCCAAAACTAGGAACGATGGAAGCGAACGGACAACGTCACTTATGCATGAGTTTCACTATCACATTTGGAACTTAGACGCAATTCAAACATTCTTCTTGGCTTCTAATTGAAATGCAATCCCACAGTAAACACCATTGGATCTTGTGCATACGAAGTTCCTCATACCTCTGGTTCGCTTTCGTTATTTGCAACCATTACCTATTGTGTATTTTCATTTGCATTGGCACATTCTAAAGTCCTATTGTCGCATACTTCCATGTGAATTGTATTCACAACGGACAACGTTGACGTGTAATGCGGGATTGCAAATCCACGATACCATTGCCTCAAACTTCCAGATCGGATGTAGGTTAGTCGAGTCCTTGGTGTGGCTTATCCTTTAGCAATGGACGTAGGAGGCAAGTTGTGTTGACGAAAAGATCAAACCAAAATGGTTAGTTAGACATTGTTGATATCGAGTTGCAATTTTGAGTCCTAGTCAAGTGTTTGAAGAAGAGACTTCAATTGAGTATCATGGTTGCAGTGGTCAGTTTTTTAGGAGGTAATAAGCAAGTGTAGTCAACTACAATAGACAAAGAGTAGATTTTCAGTTTAAGGAATATGGATGAATGAAACATAGAGAATACATGCATGCTTACAGTTGGAGCACCTAGCAAACCTTGTTGAGCCATTGGCTTATTACTCCATGTCTTCATCGATGCTCCACTCAAACACTACAAGGGATCAAGGTAAACAATCCAAAATACCAAATACCCAAGAACGAGCTTTGAACTACAACATCTATAAGGATGCAAAATCGATGAGTTTGAACCTTAGAGTGTATTGAACCTCTCAAATGCTTTTGTATTATTGAGCTTATACATAGCTCAAAAGTAAAGAAAAGTTAAGTATATAATTCAATTATTTCCACGTAAATGCATGCTTGAGATTTCAATAACGATTACAGCAGCGATATTCTCTTTTTATTCAAATTAGATTAGAAGATGACCCTGTCCCTTCAAATATCTCGTCCCTTATTCGATAACATCGTTCTTACTATCTTGGTAAATGTAAAATTGCAAGATAATGAAACTGTCTTCAAAAATTGTACCCAAAGACCCCAATAACCAACTCAAGTTCAATATGATATATTTTGAGTCAGATCTGTAAAATAAGATTTGACCAGCATAAGTTAAGTTTCCCAAAGTCAGGAATAAGAAGAACAACAAACTCAATCCGTGTACTGACTTCCTTTGGTGGTTTTGAATGATTTGTGGAATACGAGCACCCAAGTATAAGAAAGCAGAGCAATAGCCCATAATTTGAGGGCCAAGGGCAATTGGAGAATTATCATCGATTGGGTCCGAACCACCTGAACCAGAATCAGAGCTGGAGCCACTTACTAAATAGCCCATGGTACCAGCACCAACAACAAATAATATAGGTAAGACATACTTGGTCAATATGCCACTGTTTTCTGGCTCTAATGCAATATCTGTTAAAGTAGACAGTCTTCTTCTATGAATAATGCCTTCACCATCAGCAATTAACAATGGAGCATGCTCGTGCCTAGCTCTGTGGTGATGGTGTCTCTTGGGGAAGATGAATTTGTAATAGACGTACGAGGCAATCATCATAGCATCTGCAATACAAAACCATACGGCAAGAAACATTACTTCAGGAAGAAGTTTGGCCCAAAGAGAGCCAACCAAGTTGAATATATCACCAAGGAACCAGATGGTAATGAAGCCAATAGCAATTCCATCGGCAGATTGTAATCTCCATTGCTCAATTAACTGTGGCATTAACAATACAATCCAACAAGCAAGACTATAACATTGGTTAGTAAACTAGAAACCACTCCATTGTCAAGGATAAGAAGTATACGCACGAGGTGGACCCCATCACTCCTGAGATCTGAACTCTAAGTGAATTCTCACGCGACGCATGTTCGAGAACCTTAAAGGCAAGCAGGAACATTTTACAGTAGAACCTTTTGATTAATTTTCGGTGGAGCAATGACGGTATGAAAGAGCTTCAGTACTGAAGTGATATGAAATGTCGAGTTCCGTTGAAATTGTTCGTGAAAATATGGCCAAATTGCGCGGTGAGAGAAGGAATTTTCAGTTCAGAATTTAGCGAGAGTGTTCATGGAGAACGGACATGGAGGTGAATACAGGGTGCAGATAGGCTGAACAGGTTCAAACAATCGAGGATCTCGATCGAAAATGCAACCGTTCGGTTTTATAGTTTGTGTGAGAGTCATTTCTCGGTTAATTACTGAAAGAAGGGTCTTATGCGTAGCCTTTGCTAAGGTAAGATTATCACCAAATTTAGTGAGGAATAAAATAGCAAAGGAGTCATTTGCTGGACAATTGAAGAGATAGCGACATAAATGGAGAGATAATCAAAATCCAAGAATATAAGTGCGCTTGCAACACGTTAATTGTGAATTAATGGGTCCAAGATCTTAAATTGACTCATTACTATGGTAATTAGACGCACAATTGTATACTTGGGAGCTTGTGACTCAATTGTCTCTTTAGTGACGATTGCTTGAAATTCTTGAAATTCTTGAAGTTCTTGAAATTTCTCACTAAATTTTAGCGAGCTTCTACAGTTCGCTGTGTGCTTCATGGTTAAATTCAATAAAAATACAATATAGTACATACAATACAGAAATCCTCAAGAAATTGAGGAGAGGAATGGCAGAACTGATCCAATTTACCAAGTCCATGCATTAAACTTGTGAAAGAAACATTTGAAGATTTTACACTTTGCTAGCATCAGAACGACTATCGTGTGACCCAAGATTTAGGGAATTACACCAAGGAGAGGTGACAAGTGTACATATCAACTTAAATTAAGTCCCCCGTGAGAATCTCTTTCATCGTGAGACTGCCACAGCAACCAGTTTATGACAAACTCTGCAATCCCAGCGCAATCTCCTTCACAACGTCAATGTCTGATATCGACACCACCCCAATACTCCCACTAATATTCTTGTCATTCAACTTGCTAGATTCATACAAAATACTTGTATCTTCATCTTCCAAATCTAGTTCTAAAGGTTCAACAGAATATTCTTTTTCATCACGCCGCACTTTGCCACTTTCTAGTATGCCAATTCTTTCTAATATTCGTATGGACTTCCCATCAATGTAAAGATCTCTCAAATTCGGAGTGAATCTTATATGTATCGATTGTCCTCCATTTATTTTACTTGCAATGTTTTGAGTTTGAGTTACTAATTCTTCAACTTGATTTAACAAGAAGTGTAATGTCTCGTCCAAGGGCGATAATGATTTGATGGCATCACGAGCTTGCAATGATATTGTTGAGTCCGGGTTAGCTTGGTCGTTTACTATTTTCGAGCCCAAGAACCTCAAACTGTCATGGAACAATCGAAGGGTCTTTATCACCTTCTGAGCTCGGGTGATCTGCAACTTTAAGATTTTTCGTAAATGTAACTCTTGTTTGATATTTTGTACCAAATCTTTAATCTTGTTATCATTCTCTGACTTCTTCTCTCGAGGTTGGGAAAAATCAATTCCCTCGTGGTGTTTCAATCTAATCCAGCCTTCTTGAACCAAATCGACTGGTAAGGTCAAGATATTCCTTAAAGCATAAAGCTCGAACTTATCGAAGTTCTTATCCACTTGACTTTCCAAGAGCGTTTCTAGCTTAGCAGTTCCCAATTGAATTTCTTCAGTAGTGATTCCAAGCGGGTTCTCGTCAGCCTCTTCTTTGCTCTTGCGTAGATCAACCAAATACGTTTCCATACCTTGGGTACACTTGTATAGTAAATCATTGACAGCATTTATAACATCATCAATAAGGGCCAATGGTGGGTATCCAAAATGTTCCGTCAAGAGCGAAGTGACCGTATAATCGATAGCACCAACATTATCATCCGCCTTTGTCGAATTTAAGCTCATTGTCTTATTTGTCTCCAGTTTCAATAGTTAATAACATGAACCAACACCTCTTTAGATTAGTATTCAGGACTGTTTTGTTTTGGTTTTCACTATGCCATAGTGAACTATCTCATTGACTCTCATCACATGACTGGTTCATTGATCAAGAGTATCGCATGACTCCCATCACATGATGATCGGATCTCGAATTCGCCAACCAATCAAAAAAAATTCAATTCCACATACAGAGAACAGCAGTAGCAACATCACCTACAACACCATGGCACACACATTGAAACCAGACGCAGAGTTCCAAAGGTTCAACGCAGCCAAAGACAAGATCGGACACTACTTCAGATTTAAAACCAGATCTGCTGTGTTCAACTTGATCTTTATGGGTGTTGTACCAGCTGGATTGACCCTCTTTGCTTATAACTATGAAGGTCAAATAAATTTCTACAGAAAGTTCAGACAAATCAACCCATTCAGCGGTGAACATTACGTTCCAAGAGACAAGGATTTGTAGGTGTTCTACTGAGAAACCTTTGTATAATATAATAAACAGCATTTGCATATGAGAGTGTATGACCTGGGAGAAGAGATGGGGAGTGAATAGATGGAGACTAAAGAGATGGGGAGTGAAGGCATTAAGAGGAGAATAGATGGGGTGGTATCGAAAGCATCACTATACGTTCCACTAGAATCATACAAACTGAACACTGTGAGTATTAGTCGAGATACTAATAAACTGCAAAGTTCTTGTGGAGAGCTCACTATCAGCATAAGCTGTTGAAGCTTATACTGTCACTTGCTTCAAATTCATGTTGTTCAGCTGCAACACTTTTCCTGATTTTACAGAACTATACCTTCATAATACGCCAACAGATTAATTGCCATATTTGTTGTTTAAATTAACCTATAAACATATAGAAAGTCTAAAATACAAATAATACAATCGCTAACAAAATCAATGGAAGATCCTGCTTCCACTATTGATGTAGGTTGCTTTTTGAATAAGGACTTCAAAGAGAATACTCTCCATCTCCTAATCCTCTTCTTGAACTTGTCCCACTAGTCTGATTGTCTCTATAACCATCACTTCTTCCTCGACAACTTCACTTGGAATTCCAACATCCCCGATTTCATATTCTTCAAGATCTTCATTGGGGCTGATTCACCTGGAGTCCTTGGGTCATTTTTCAAATTAGCAAACGATTTAGATTTCTTCAAGTTGGAGTAATCTCCCAAACCAGACGAAGCTTCATCATTACCAGACTCATAAACAAACGAATAGTTTGTAGCAGAGAATTCTTGGGAGCACTCAGTAAAGGAAAGAATAGTCGGAGTCTTTAACTTCTTTGGTGTCGATGCTGTGGTAGTACCAATACTTCCATTGGTTCTACTCAAACTTGCATTGACATTTAATGTGCCACTGAACGAGCTTGCCTTCTTCAAAACTTTTTTACCTACCTTGGTTCCTAGCACTGATGACAGCTTCTTCTTTTTCAAAGTTGGCTTGTCCATTTGTTGAGAAACGTCATCTAGAGGGTCCATTGCAAGAATTGTTGATAATTCAGTCAAAATGTCTTTGAAGTCTCCGCTCTCAAAGCTATGGTTAGCGTTGTTTGCACTATCAAATGTGTTGACAGCGTTATCATAGGTAACTGTGTTGACAAATTCATCAAACGGTTTCGTATTCAGAAATGGGTTGGAGTTCAACAAATCTTCTACTGACATTTGACCTGACTCTACCAGGAGTTCATCTAGATTCATACGTGGTGATACTTGTGAGCTGTTCATCTCTATGGTAGTTGGAGACTCTGAATATTGGCCAACTTTGACATCTGCGTTCCTTTGGTAAGTACGCATTTTGGGGGAATTAGAAGATTTGCCAGAAAGTCCTTTGATATCTTGTGTGCTTCTTGATGGAACTTGGAAAGTACCTTGCATTTGCAGAGGAGAATCAGGAAATTGTCCCTTGAGCTCATGTGCACTTTGGACTTGGAAATTCCTGTACATTTGCTGAGGCGAAGGAGACCTTTCATTGAGTGAAAGTCCCAATCCCAATTGTTGTCCAAAAATAGAGTTGTTTCTGCTCGAGACTTGGTTTACACGGTAATTAGGAGTGGTTGGGCTGAATTGGTGAATGTTATGATGATCAGATTTGGTTGAATTAGGCGATCCATTTATATTACGATAAAAGGTGTTAGCAAGCATTTTAAGCTGGGCATCCGAATTATCCATATTAATGATGCCATTTGCATTGACCATGCTAAGCTGAGGGTCTGAATTACCTAGAAGTTGTGCAGTGGTGCTCTGTTTCGTGTTGATGTTTATTTGTTTCGTTGGGCTTATCTGAGATTGTGGAGTTGCAAAGAACCCGTTTGTGAAGCTCAAATTTGGTGTTGCATGGATTGAGTTGAAGTTTGGATAAGCATTTTGAATTGGAGATGATTCTGTTGTTGGGGAGTACTCTAAATTTCTATTCATCTGTAGAGGGGGGACATATTGCAGTTGTAGGAAATTTAATTGATTTGGGGGTTGCTGAGGTTGCTGAAGTTGCTGGACCTGTAGAGGTTGTTGTTGAGTTTGTTGATGAAGAATTTGACCTTGAAATTGTTCTTGGTTCGGTTGTCTCTGTACTTGTGCATTTTGTGCGAGCACTTGCTGAACTTGTTGTTGATCTTGTGCTTGACCATAATTTCCTTGAAACTGTGGTTGAAGGGAATGTCCTTGAATTAGTTGTTGGTTGACTTGAACTTGGGCTTGGTTGGCTTGAATCTGGTTTCCTAGAACTTGATTGACGTGTTCTTGCTCGTGATTGGATGGACCAGCATGGGTTTGACTTTGCTGAAGTTGTCCCTGCTGAGGAGCTACCTGTTGAGATAGACCCTGATGAATAAACGCCTGTTGACCCAAACCTTGTTGAACCGTCGATTGCAGACCCAACGTCAACCTTTGCAGTACAAAATCCCCTTGAATGAAGGCTTGCTCAAACTCATCTAAACCCATCCCCTGAATAAAGTCCGATCCCAGAACCAACGAGTGCTTCTTTCCACCCATGGGCACCATGCCACTTTCACCGTCGTCGATAAAATCTAAACTAGGAGCGAACTGTAGATTGATAGTCATAACGAGGCAGTCAAAGACGTATATTCAGCTGTCTCAATATTAAGCGAATGTGTTTTGAGAAAGTGTAGAAGGTTTGACGATTGTGGATTACTGTCGTTTCGTGTCAATTTGTTTCGTTATTGTCCTCCGGCTTTCAGTAACGTTCAAACACAATAACTCTTCAGTAAGTCTTCAATATCCTCCAATCCTATCAACTCTTATAAAGATAGTGGGGGGTGGTAAGTGAATTTCAAGTTCAATTTTCAATTTCAACTGAACCGATTTTAATTTTAGACTTTCCCCTAAAATTGATGCTACGACAGAATTGTGAGGGGAATACAAGCGACTTTGGGCCCTTGGCCGGCCTAAAATGTCGTTGTGAGAAACTTTAGGAAGGGCGGAACGAAATTGGGCCACAGGGCCAGCCTTGTGGGTGCGCAACAATTGACCCAGCAATTGCTGGATTGGTTGCTGATGGGTCGAAGGAAGCCAATCGCAAGGATGTTTGCTTAAAGGGAGTTTGTTTTGAGTGGTTTGAATGGTAGCGAAAGAAACTAGAGTATGAAGCAGAGGAAGAATGAAGCAGAAGAAGCAGAAGGAGTGTGAAGCAGAAGAAGTGTGAAGCAGAAGAAGTGTGAAGCAGAAGAAGTGTGAAGCAGAAGAAGCTGAAGAAGAGTAAAGCTGAAGAAGAGTAAAGCTGAAGAAGAGTAAAGCTGAAGAAGAGTAAAGCTGAAGAAGAGTAAAGCTGAAGAAGAGTAAAGCTGAAGAAGAGTAAAGCTGAAGAAGAATAAAGCTGAAGAAGATTAAAGCAGAACAAGAATAAAGCAGAAGAAGAATAAAGCAGAAGAAGAATAAGGTATCTTGCTATAGACGATTCACCTCTGTAGTGCAGGTTCACATTTCTCCAGCTCTTTTTGCGTCACTATGTGAACCGTCAGTTCAACTCTACGGAGAGATACACAATAGTAGTTTATTTAGATGCTATAGCAGGATTGTGTATGACCTAGGCCAATCGACCACATAGATCACGATGGTGATCCTGGACAACTGGTATTTCCAGCAATGAATAGACATAGATATTCTTGCTATTGTCTGATTGTTGGGCCTGCCCTATTGTCCTTGCCTGTACTGATCCCTATTATCTCCCCACTTACAATAAATGGCCTGTGATTTCGTTAGCTGATAAGCTATTATGAAGATTTATATCGCTGTGGTACCGTATGTGGTCCCAAGAGCATTTGAAGGAAGTTTAGGGGTCCGAGAAGTTGGCGATGAGAGATAATACAATAAACATCTCTTGAAAGCTTATCCAAAGGAACACTTCCGTTGTGAATCTAGTAAAAGTATAAGCAGCTCTCGTTGTTTGAATAATCCTCAGATGAAACTCAAGGTGTGTGAGCAAGTTGATTTAGAAAACAGGGAAGGCCGTGTAGAGTTGTAAATGCTAGTAAGAATTGTGGAGGTGCGGGAGTGCTGATACTTAGTCAGAGCCTGTCACAGTTAGCCACAGTAGAAGAAAGAGTTGAAAGAAAGTGTGGAACTGGAGGATACTAGATTAATGGAGTAGAGATAAGGCTATTTGTAAGGATACCATTTCTCGTAGTATGGACCTTTTAATAGTAGGTAACAGGCACAGTGCAATGAGTTGTACTACGAAACAAACGATAGTTATAGCCCAAGGTACTGAATCAGATACTTGCGATACATCAGTAGTGATATTCCTGTCCCTTTCGCAAGCGAAAAGAGAATGGCACCTTCCAGATTGATGTATATTGTAGATCTCTGATAGTATGGTGATCATCCACAGGTCCAAGTCGATAACGAGATCTTGGTTGACCGTATGCGTTTCCAATGCGTTTCCAATGCGTTTCAAATTCATTACTGCTGCATAATTGTGCAGCATTCTGAAACTCTTCGCAACGAACGTTATGACAGAATGCTAAGGGTGTATGCTGCCATGATAATTTATAATGATATGGTATAATCCACAATGTTATTGCCGGTTGCTCTTATCATTCATCTCACTTCACATCAGTCTCATTGTAAGTTGTTCTTTCCCCAGCGAATATATGATTACTTTTTGTGTGTAAGGTATTGTCAAGTATCCAATGCTTTCATCTTGGTTCTCATCAATTCCTTCTTGGTTCTCATTATTGTTGTCTTTCTCATTTGATACTGATAATGCAGTAGCTCCCACTTTGCTGTGAAACATCTTCGTTGGATTCTGAACAATTGTATGCACATTCTAGCTTTAAGGTCCCCCTAATGTTAAAACATTTCCTAAGTTGTGGGCCAGCAGGACGCTGTTGGTCCTACTACTTTACCTTGAATGCCATCATAGCTATATCCAGAATAGCCCTATACATCCTCAAGCAGGAACAATCAGGAGCTGGAGGTATAATCTCCACTAGGTCAAAGAGATGATAGCAAATGTAATCTGCTTGCAATTCAAGCTGTTGTTTTTACATAACGGCTTCAAGGTCCACTATCTTGCAACATCATCCTCCCACTTTCATCCTCTCACCTTCATCCTCCCAACCTCATCCTCCCAATCTCATCCTCCCAACCTCATCCTCCCAACCTCATCCTCCCAACCTCATCCTCCCAACCTCATTCTCCCAACATCATTTTACCATACCCAACAATCTGTGCGAGCCATTACCAAAGTGGATTACACCCCCACAAAATTCACTCCAATTCCATCTCAACTATTGTCAAATGCCACCACAGACTTCTTAACTCAAAAAGGCACACAGAACACCTTACTTCGTGCATATATTTCATTGTGGTTGCAGTGCGTTTGCTGTTTCCGACACATGCAGATTTTCTTTAGCTCTTGTGGTAATGTACCTGAGCACCATTACATGGAAACCCATTACACTAAATGGATACAATTAATTAGAACAACCTTAGATCAGTAAGCACACTCATATTCCAACCTGCAATATCACTGAAACGGCTTCACCTGTTCTAGTTCTGGAAAACAAATGTTTCCATTCGTTGTACGGTCCAACTTGTCGAATAATTCACTCAAACATACTAAATATACCCTACCTTGGTATCTTCATCATCAGGAATGTCCAAGCTAATGCTCGTCCTGAAACAAGCTTTTGTCAGCATGTGCCATCGATACGCTCGAATATTCTCCCTTAGAGCAAGCCTCGTTGGCATGTTTCATTGCTTCCATCTCGAAATGGGTAAAAAATCTAGAAGTTACTTAACTCATCAAGCCCCCGATTTGTTCTTTACTGTTTCCAGTAAATAAGTTAAAATTATTCACTTGATAGGCTTACGGTCGGATATGTGTTTCTCCAAACTCCATCTGTTTGGCACCCTAAAGCTTTGTACGAGTGACGATTAATGTCGAATGCTATGCTTTGGGAATATTGAACATTTCCTATCTGGGCAATTTTCATTTTGCAGCAAGATGCGGAACGATTTTTGAATTACATATAAGGTGTGAGAGAGGTACCTGAGAATTCATTGTCAAATACGTCAAACATACCTAGACATGAGACCTAATTCCGTTATCACATACTTATTTGTGCTTCTCACGCTCACACAAGCTATACCAATTGCGCAGCCACCAGAGACCGGTGTTCAGACGGTAGACTCACCTAGTCTTGAATCTTTACTTCAAATAAATCCTGGTAAAAACGAGGACATACCAGATGACCTTATCGAAACAATCAGTGACACCTTATTGAAGCGTGATTATGCCGCGTTGACTTTGATCTTCACTCAATTGAACCAATCAGGTCAAGGTGTGGCTATTCTTAAAGCATTTGCAACTAACCCATTGACCCAATCTTCAGTTTTTAAAGCTGTTGCTTTATACATTCAACAAAAGACATTGTTAACCATTCTCCAGGCTGCGGACCAATCAGGTTTGGCATTCGACATTGTCTGGGCTTTCGTCACTGATTATTCTCTTTTACCTGGTGTTATTACTATTGGTAAAGCTGTCGCAGGAAGCACAGGTACTTCCAAGAGAGGACTCTTTGATGATATTGGTGCGCTCATTGGAGGAGTTTTAAGTCCTTCAACAGGTGAATCAACAACTACACCAATTACTGCTGCTTCAACCCCAACTACTACTGCCGATCCAGTCGCTGCCCTTTCTCTTCCAACAACATTGCCAACCTTTGGTAGTACAACTATATTTATTCCAACAATTGCTGGTGTTCCAAGCATTTCTGTTCCTACCCTTGCAGTGGCATCCATTTCTGCTCCAACGATTGCAAGAGTTCCATCGGTTTCAGTTCCAACTGTTGCTACTTCTGCAGCTTCTGGAAACATCCTTTCAAGCATTTCACAAGAGTTTAGTGGTCAAGCCGCAGCTACTACAAACACGCAAGCGACGGCTGCAACTGCCGCTGCCTCTCGTACTACCTCTGTTGCTCCTTCCCAAGCAACTGCTCAGGCTGCGACTGCGAGTACTACTTCTTCAGCTGGGCTTTTTGGCGGAATAATCAGCGGAATAAGTAGTTTAATTGGCAACATCGTTGGTGGTATTACTTCAACCGTTGACAACACCCTTGGAAACTTGGAAACCGGTAATTTTACTGGTGCTGTTGGCACTGCAGTTGGCGGAACTCTTGGTACCCTCACTGGCACACTTACTGGCTTGGAATCTTCAATCGGTTCTATTCTCTCTGGTACACAACAGACCCTCATATCAACCGTTATCTCTTTAATCAAGAATGTTGGTGACTTGGAGCAAGTTTGTGAATCCTTACAGAAATCAGGCTTGGGTGTCTCTGCCGTCAAGGCCATATTGACCGACTCTGAGATGCAAGTATTCGCCGAGAAGTTGGTTAACTACTTGATCACGAACAAAATCGTTACTTTAGGATCATTATGGGGTGCACTCATAAGTAGCGGTGTTGTCATTAACGTGGTAACAACAATCTTTAGCACTCCAGGTGCAATTGCTCAGATCTTTGCCTTCGTCTTGTACGTTCTTACAAACATCTCGCTGTTGCTTTAGACAAATCTTACATGATTTTCAATTCTTCGTTCTTAATGAACTGCATTATCATATATATAACTTAACAACCATGAGGTTCAACGTTAACGACTTTGTAAGCTCCTCACTAACTTCTATTTCAACTTATGATTATTCTCAATAAAGAACCTTCCTCTTCTTCTAGCAGCCTCTACGTACAAGTCCACCCATGTCTGATCAAATGGAGGCAACTTTCTACCAGGGCCGTCGTTGGTAGCTAATTCCCTTAACGATTCGAAATACTTCTCATACTCCGGATATATGAGGTTGAATTTGTGATTATCTCCCGTTACTGATATTCTATCTTGCTCCCACTTGTATTGCTCTTCGATGGATGGCAATTTAGCTCTACCCAGGAATATCCTGGCAGCTAGGACCGCTTGCCATTCGAATACTTTGAAGGTGAGACCACCAGTGACTCCACCGATGAATGCCACTGTGGGGTCTGGGATGTACGACACGAGCTGGTACAAGTGGTCAACACGATTATTTGAGATCTTTAGATTTGGCAAGAATGGGAAACTAAAACTGTAGCCAGTACCAAATATTATAGAATCAACGCCATGTACCACAGTGTCATCATCGAAGTATACACTGCGGGTCTCTGCAACAATATTAGTGATTTGGGTGTGTCTCTCCACATTGGGATGTTCAAAGGGAGCAGAACCAATAATAGGATTGAGGACAGTTGATTTCTTAATAGAAGAGATTATAGGCACCTTGGCAACATTGACGATATCATATAAAGCATCAATTGCTGAGACAGATGCACCGACAACAACGACTCTCTTATTTCTAAATGTTTCCCTTGACCTGTATTGCTTTGTGTGTACCACAGGTGATTCAGACAAAGGAAACTTGTCGTTGAATTCCTGAAGACCTGGGATGCTAGGAATGAATGGGACGTAAAACAGGCCAGAAGCGACAATCAAGAAATCGAATTGCTCCTCCCATAAGTAATCCTTAGTCTTTCCCTGTCTGCGAAGTAAAATATTCCACTTTCCAGTGGCATTATCCTTCTCTGCCAATTCAACAATGGTATTGAACTCAATATGGTCGTCATAACCCTTTCGTTTGTACAAGTCTTGTACCCAGTCCTTTACAACCGAATGAGGTCTAAATGGAGTATTCTCGCCGTATTTTGCAATGGACCTCTTGGAAGCAGTGTTGGGGATGGTTTCTTCTGAAAATGCCATAGAAGTGTCATCAACATTCGACTCCAATTCAGCGTACACAGAAGTATCAGTGTATCTCAACTGCGTTGATTTTGGTGCATAACCTGGCAAGGTAGCTGGAACAGCACTCTTGTCGAATTTCACTGCATTCCTAGCACTCAAACTGCTCAAATCACCTAGGGTTTGAGGTGGATCGTTGGAGAACACCCAAGTACCCCCAGCCTCTTTGTTCCTCTCAAACAAACGGATCTTGTGGAACTTATTTTCCCTTATCAACGAGTCCAACGCAATTAGCCCAGATGGCCCTGCTCCAACAATTGCAACCGACATATCAACTGGTGTTATAAAAGTCATGTCCTCTTTGCAGTTCTCCTGGATCAACGCTGAACTTATACTCTGGACGGAGGAAAGGGAGGGATGCGGCCGGTGGGCCACAGTTTTGGTGATTACGACTGATGTACCAATCAATTTCCATTTGTGAAAATTTTGATGGGACAATAGTCTTTGTGCCATGACTATTACAAATTATCAAGAGTGGTCTATGGGATCCAAACGGGTTTGCTGGCGTATACCGTCTAGCTATCGTCTTCTTGTGTTCGCCAATCACAACTCAATAATGTTGAAACGTTTTCTAGCGTTTTGTAGACTGAAATTGGCCTCTGCTTGGTGCCATCTTTCATGCAATCTTCCGTGCATGAGTACCAAGTTAGGTTCATCTCCCTTAGTATCGTTCACGGCCTTTTTGCCAAAGAGTCTTCCCTTTTCATTATTCCAATTAGCAAAGGTTATCTTGTGCCATTCTTCAGGTTTCTTGTAACCCAAACGTTGTAATTTTGGAGAGTCCAATGGCTCTGGATCCACAACGCAAGACTCTTTCGGCGATGAAAAGTATATAAGAACTAGTCTCTTCCAATTACTTTGGTCTTCTGGAGGAGCAACGACCCTATGAACAGAACTCTTGAAATAACCTCCTGTAATGAACTCCATAGCATCTCCAATATTAACAATAAGCGCATTTGGCTTGTGGCCAACAAACCTCCATTCCCCATTGTAGTAGTCTCTGATTTGTAGAGACAAAATAGGTTGGGAAGTAATGAAGGTAAACCCACCTGCATCAGAGTGACCTCTTAACCAGTTGTTGTCCACCCTTTTCTGATCTTCCGAGTTCATTTTATTGTACAACATGAATCTGCCAACACCTTGACCTGAGTTTATGAAGTCTCCGTCGATAACCTTGAAGTAGTTGTCCCAAAGAAATCCCTCTGGTTTCTCCAAGATGATATCACATAGAATGGTTAACTTACGAAGAACGATGAAATGCAAGTCTTTGAAGTATTTTGCAATCTCCTCTAGATGGGCCTGAGCAATTGGAGGATATTTCCTAGTCTTGGGGTCCAAGAACGAACTGTGCAACATACCAAGGAAGTTGTAGTGAACAATTGAGTCTTCAACACCGTTTTTCATCGACCAGTATCTCTTGGGCTTGAATCCTGCTCCACGTTCAGCACCAAGAGACTTGGATCGATCTTCCAAATCAGACTTCCATGCTCCAGCCAAATATTGCTCTTGCTCTTCAACAGGCAACTCGCAAATCGATTGGGCATACGATTTCAAAGTGTCTATCTCTTGTGCTGAGATGCCATGGTTGATTAAGGAAATGAAACCATATGTTGATAACGACTTTTCCAATTGCTTCGCCAATTTATTTCTAGCTTGAATAGCACCAGGGTCATTCCCCTCCTTATACTCAGAAAGATCGACTGCTTCTAGTTCAATTGGCTCAACTCCAGACTTCGAAGGAGGTGCGTTTACAAAAGGTCTAACATTGTATTGGGAGTCAATTGACTTAATGTCTAGTTCTGTCATATCTAGAGTCGTCGTGGTTTGGATTGAGAGAAACTATTAATTCGGTTAGTTTGCTCTCTTAGATAGTGTTAACATCGTTGAAAGCCACATAATCAATAGTCAGGTGTATTGCAGCCATATTGTATCATTTTATACGCAATAGCCATGGTAGTTGAGCAATGTCATTTCATGAGAGGTGGGATGGTCATATCGATTATGGCGCTCGCCGGGATTGGTTAGGTTAGGTTGAGGTTTGTTTCTTTCAAGATTGTTGAGTTCAAGTTTGTGTAGGTGGAGAGCTGTTTGTTAGTGGTTGGCTAGTAGCTTGTGGTTGGCTAGTAACTTGTGGTGTGTGCTCGCAGGCTTGGATTAGTTTCAGATAATGGTGAGATAAGGCGTTGAAGATACGTAATCTAGATATGTCTTTCAATTAGACCATCACCCTCCTGAACAAACCTCCTGAAGAAAATTCATAAATGCACTTGGTTGCAACTTGGTTGCAACTTGGTTGATTATGGTTCTCTTCGCATGCTCTGTATTTGACATCACCAACATTTGCAAATTTGCGACAAAGGAATCCAAACAGAAGATAACTAGTACAGTATTTAGCCTCAAAGTGTAGAAAATACATGCTAATCAACTTTAATGGCAGCAGTCTCAATGGTAGATGGATATCTCATCCTGTTAGACTCGTTAGTTGGGGTGATCACAACGAGCACCCAGATGTATCAGCAAATTCAACGCAACAACTCGTGAGCGTACGTAAACTCTTTGACCGTCATATCAGTAATCTCACCATCACATCAATCTTCTCTTTGATAAGCATCTACTGTGGCAGACTCTGGATCTCTTTGACGGTCTCCAGAGGGACACTTGACTGGATTCTTTATCGCATCATGCAGCTAAAATTTCGCCCAATCTAGAATATTGCAGCATGTCGAATGTTCATGCTGCAAATTTTGTGGAGTCAAGAAGTGATATCATACTATACAGATCTGGGGAGACTTGGATTAAGTCGCGTGCTATCAAAGCACTCTGAGAGTTACTTTAGTGCGGGTAGCCACTAGAGAAGTAGTTTGAGTGTTTGATGTGGAATGTTAAGTTGATGTCACCAGGTTTACCTTTTGCCAGACCGTCCATATTCGCTCTACTTACTCTACTACTGCCAACTCCCAACTTCAATAGCACAAAATATCACTTAGATGAAATCACATCCAAGACTACATCTATATGACCTTGGCAACTAGCCGTGCAAGAAAAAGTGCAGATCAATACTGTAACATACTATAAGTACAATACTACTGGAACCACCAGATTACACAACTGCAAAGAACACTACTTCAGTGGCCTCTGAAAAATGTACTACGCACCTTGAAAGCAAATGGTGAGTCAACTGGTGGCAACGGAGCTACCAACAGCACGAGTCAACCTCTGATCCTCATCGTAACGGAAAACACAAAGTGGATTCAAACTTGGCAAAACCTCCGCTATAATAAGCAGTCTCTCCAAGTACTGGAGATTGAACTCTAACCCTATCAAGACAGCAGCGCAAACGATCCATTCACGCCACGCAGTCAAGGCCAGGTACACAGGCATCATGGTCACCGAAGTTCCCATGGTGAAGTTAGGGTCT
>JAJMSH010000056.1:0-95350 GCA_030558315.1 Kodamaea suecica
CAACCACACCAGCAACAAAACTAGAAAGATGACTTCCACGTTGTCCTCCTCCTCCTCCTCCTCCTCCTCCTCCTCCTTCTTTGGTATTTTTGTATCGCTCTTGCAAATGTAGCTCTCTTGTCGGCAGGAAATATAACTGCAAGACATTAGATCTCCTCAGGTCTCAGCACCAAGCATTTTGCTCAAAACTCAAAACTGAGCTTTGAGTAGAAAGATCGAAATTGGGTTGGTGATACTTTGGTTTTCTCTTTCACTCAGAAATTGGGTTGGTGATACTTCTGTGTTCACTTGCTCCCCACAACTTCCTAGCACCTAAATCTAGGGAAATAACAAATATATTGCTCCCTGACTTCCACCAATCTACTAGTCCTTCAATACAAAAAGGGGAATGTCGCCCAATAAAGCATAGCAAATGAGTGTCGATTGAGCATCAACCTCCACTATTTACCGTTTCTATTGTCTATTCTGGGTACCCTCAATATGGACGTAAACTTTCCAGTTACATTTCACATGTTGACCCCTCTATGTAAACCGAATTTAAAAACAAGTTCGAACCTGGTTGAGCTAGGCCATGGATTCGCTGCATTCCCATTGACTTCCCTTTGCAATGGCTATTAGAGGAAATTTCTAGAGTGTTTATGTATTAACCAGAAATGGCCACAGCGAATAACAGACTGAATAGTCAAAGTCAATGCCTAGGCGAACATCAAGAAATTTCAATAGAACTGCCTCGCTTTCCAATAATAAATCCCTACGACGAAACACATGCAATGATTGTGCTTAACTACCAGTTCTTTCCCATTGCCAAGCATTCACAAAGTCTTTGCAACCCATACCAATTCTCACCAGTAACCAACACCAACACTTATCTATTTGTCCTTGTACCAACACTCCTTCCACCAATCATCGAATCTTTTCTTAGCATCTTGGTGCAGCTTCTCAGGAACCAAATGGGGACCATGGATAGCAGCAAAAGGATTCCTTCCATCCCAACAAAGCAATGGAACATACCGATGCAGAATCGGGCGGGCCTGCTCTTTTACAAGAGCAACATGGTGTCCACAAGCAGTAGTCTTTGACCGCAGTACCACTTAAGAAATCTCCAAATGCGGTTAAGACGAAGCGATTTTCTTGGACACGAAATACGAAGCTTGATTCATATCTCCTATCACCACACCATAGTAAACCATGGATATTGAAGAGAGAAAAACGATAATGACCATATCTGGAGGGTCTTTCATGATAATGGACGTTTCTACCCATTTAATGCACAACGAACTTACTCGACATTGAATGCGCTAATCAGGATCATACTGGCAGCATGAGCTGCTGATACGAAGTCCATAAGTGGTGTTGCAGCCGCAACAAACAATATGGAAGTCCCATTGGTCCTCTTGCAGTTCGTTTAAGCACAATCTCAAAGAATTGGTTGCCGATGGAAGCCTTGGTTCCTAACTTTCCCTGAAGTGGTAATGAACTATTTTCCAGATCTAGCAACTCCTTAAGGGGCTTTTGGGGAAACGTTTGTTAAAATCTCAAAACATTCTAAATACATGGTGGTTAAAGTTGATTTTAGTACATGGATAGACCACATTACCTATAAATGGCATTGTGTATATGTATGTCAAAGCTTCACATGGTTACTCAAACGAAACAACGCATACGGCTTAAGACGCATATTATATAAAGACCCTAAGAATCCCCTTAACTTCTCTGCAATGAAACTTACCATCTAAACACCTTTAGACTTTGCAAATATGAAGTTCTCTTCCACTACCTACTTGGCACTTGCTGCTGCCATCATTGCTGTCGAAGCATCTCCGGTCGCTATCCCTAACGCTAATGCTGTTGCTGTTGCTGCACCAGATGCAGTTGCCTTTGCTTTACCTGCTGCCTTCGCTGATGTTGACTTCTCCAAGATAGACTTCAACACTCCAGCCATGGTTAAGAGGGTTGACATTGACAACATTAGAACCATCCTTGCCGAGCTTACCCACTTGAACTCGAAGAGAGCATTCATTGAGGATGAAAATGAGTTGGCTGTTTTGGACAAGAGAGCAGCTGATGCATTCACCAACTTGATCATTGCCTTTGTTGAATCAAAAATTCTTTCTGATATCATCACGACTTTCTTCTCGGATCCAAAAATCCTTTCTGCTCTTAGTGCCATTGGTAAAGCAGTATCCGAAGCCGTTCTTGCTCAAGGTGTAACCTTGTTATCGGCCATCTGGAGTTCAGGTTTACTTGGTAAGGTGTTTAATGATTTCATTGCTGACTCTAACTTAAAATCGGCCCTTGTTGCTTTCATTCCAGACTTGCTTGCAATTGTTGAATCAGTTATCGGAGTGTTCTTTGGTGGCTCATCCACTACTGCTGCTGCTTCTGCTTCCGGTACTGCTAAGAGAGCTCTGTACGAAGAACTTTACAACAGTGGAGAATACATTGACAAGAGAGACTTGGCATCCATTTCTTCTTCCATTATAAGTGAGATCATGCTGTCTGGAATATTGAGCTCTGTTTGGAACTACATTAAGAGCAATCCAACACAAATCCTTCAGTTTGCTGAGACTGCCATCAGATTTGGCTGGAGCATTTCTGGTGATATTTTAAGTTGGGCCGAGAGCTCAGGTCTTTTGGTTAGAGGCATTACTTGGTTAAGTAGTAAGGGTGGAATATATTCTATTATTGCTTCAATTCTTAGCTCAATTCTTGGTACCAGCACTTCCTCCACTTCAACTGCCACTACCGCAACTGCTGCAAAAACTCCAGCAACCACTGGTGCTGCTAAAAAGAGAAGAAACTATTAAACTTTATGTCTCAGTGTGAATCTATGGAACACTCATGGCTTGTTTTCATGTTTTCACCTCATTGTTCTCATGTCTTGAACTTTTACGTTTCATACACCCACTATGATCCTTAATGCATGGCTTTTGATTAGCCTTCTAGAGGTCAAACAATCAACGGAACAGGAACAAGCAGGGGTTTTCCCTGGATCAATTATTAGTATATATGCACTAACTCGAGGGATTGAACCCTTAGCATGAATTATGAATTTAAAAAGAATACTTGAAGAAAGCAGTGTGCAGAGGGTCTTGTGACCACACCTCTTGTGACCACACCTCTTGTAGCCACACCTCTTGTGACCACACCAATTGTAACCACACCTATACCGTCTTGCTATTACGCCCAAGCGTTCTCGCCAGGAGTGCCCTTATCACCAATACACCATCCCCTAAAAACCTTCTGACACCCATTCTTTGTTCTCTGGCTATCTGTGCCTGCTCATCAATAGTTCACTATTCATCTCAGACCATATTACCCTTTTGGGAATCCCCAGCTTTTTGCAATCGTTTCGTTTGCGGCATAAAAATAGCTTCAAATTAGATTAAGAAAACCAGGGGCTAGAGCGACCACAGACATACCAGTGTACTACAAAGCACCCATAGACGTTTGGACTGGGCAGGAACTAGTTGATGGCCTGGAGATTCTGAAAGAGTTCTGCGTGTTTCAATAATTATGAGCGAAAAAGATAGGTTTCAATTGCCTCCTGGTATTCTAAGGAACCTAACTCGAAGTAGAAAGTACGAAGAGTCAATGAGCTTGCAATGCTCTGAAGAGATTTCTGAATTGGTTAAAGGCTCAAGAAGTTCAGCTGATTTGACTGAGAATAAGAAAAGTTCAGTTGATACAAGTTCTCATGCTTGTACGGGTGCAGACCGCAAAAGACACTACATTCAAGCCAGGCAATCCCTTTTAAAAGAACACTCTAAGCGGATCCAAAAGCGCCTGGAGCAAATCAAACAGCAGCAAAAAGACCTCATCAACAAGAAAATTCGTCGCTCAAAGGACAAATTTGAAGGTGCTGCAAGTAGAAGAAGTAAGTACTTGCGTAATGTGAAGGCTAAGGCTACTCGGTTTACTTTGAAACGATTGGATGTCTCCGTTCACTCTAAAACTTATGCTGATATAAGCGAGACGACTAGCTTTTCAGAACCAAAGTCTAGTGATCCAGCTCAATCCTTAACTTGGGTTTATCAGCAACTATTGGAAATACATAATATCCCAGATCGTCACTCAAACTATAGATATGCGCCCTTGAAGTATGCATTCGAATTGATTAACGAATGTGATACGTGCTTAGCATCTGGAGAACATCCCAGTTTTAACGTAAATCTTTCTAACGACTCATTTACCAATTTCAAACAGAATTTCATTTGGGTCTTGCTTTACAAGTATGCTCATGAGCTAATACGTGTCTTAGAGATGTTCTCCAAAGATATGAACCTCAAAGATCTTTTCATCAAAACCATGGAAACATACTTATTTGTATTTGATATATTTAAGAGGAAACATTACGAACTGTTATTACAAATTCTTTCTGAAGGAACAAGTATCTTGGATACTCAGATCATCTATATGCCTCAAAACAACGACTTAGTACGTCAAAAACAATGCTTAATAGAACACGGCAAATCTCTCCGCAAGTATAACACTGTTGCAGATTTAGACGAAGTGTCCCATCTCTTTGTACAAAGGTTAGGTGATACAATAAGTACTTTCCATGGACAATTTATCTTGCTGCAGAAGCAACAACGAAAGCATATGTACTTTGACGGAGAAAGGGCAATCTATGAAATGTACGAACACCAATGCCCAGTTCTCATTGATTTGGGATCAATGGTGTGGCGAACTTATTGGTTTCTAAAGCACTTCGAAGTATTTTATGGACTTGAACTTCGGAGGTTACTGGGGCAAAAGCTGAATTCTACTCCGAAATCTTGGGCTTCCCTGAGAAACAATACTGGAAGATGTCCTAAACCAACCCCAAAACGATCTTCACGTCGAGTTATGCCCTCTGTAAATGTCTCAGGTATTGATATTGAAGATATTTTGCAACTGACTGGTAAATCAATATCGGATAAGTATACAAGATTACACGAGGTCACTGTATCAAGTGTGGACTCTTTGAATCTGCAAGATTCCAGATCCAATGCATGGGACCTAATCAAAGTTGTACACCATGTTTACTTTGATATTGCCAAATGGGCCACCAAATCGCCTTTGATTTCCAAATTAGATAAAGTCCAGCTTTCCCGACTTTATGACCTCGTACTGTGGTCACCAAATGCTGATTTACCATTGACTATTGAGGAATGGAATTCAAGTCTATACTCGCCAATACTGGGAATAGCAACAGTATTTGAACTCACTACAAATTCTAAACTACTTTCGCTCGCCAGAACTTGTTTGGCACTTGCGAGAAAAGGAGTATTTTGCAACCGCTCTACTCTTGACGACTTCATAGACGAGCTCAGTACACTTGAGCATTCTTTTAATAATACTTACATTGAACAGTGCTTGCCTATGATCGATGGTGGTTCATTTATAGGGATAGTACGATCTGAAAATGCATATACGATATTAGGTGCTGAGCGTATCAACCAGATAAGATTTTCCCATTATACATATTCTCCAAGTGTTTTATTCCCAATTTTTTACAAGAAGTTGAGGAATTGGAAAGAATGGCAGGCGCCAACCTTGGAGAATGTTTCTGTTATGGTGCAGGCAAGTCTCTTCAAGCCAACTATTCCGTGGAAAGAACAATATCACCCTGCTGCAGAGAAATACTTCTGCCGTTACTTCAAATGGGTGATTCTCGAGTCTGGGGATACGAGGGAGGACGAGTTGAATCATATTTATAAAAATAGTTTGATTCAGTGTAGAAGAAACTTGATCTTAAAAGCGCACTGTTGTGCATTAGTGACGTTGTATACTGCCTTTGGAGGCCAACACACTGGCATCCTCAAGGCAAAACATGTCGATCATTTCAATCATCTTTCAGGAGCTCCCAATTTTATTGAAATTCTTTCAGAAAGCACCATTGAGTTTATCAAAAACTTTGATCCAAAGTTCCGTTCATTTTACTTATCTCATCATGGACGCGTTGAGAGGGTACTCATGACAAAGCTAGATCAGATGTGGCTGGCAGCTGAAGAGCAACGTGAGAAATTGTATAGTACGTTATTGTACGGCGCATTTAGGAACTTTGAACAGGAGATTGACACCACCTTAAAGCATCTGATAATTACAGTGCTGTACATTTATAAAATGTACCATCCTACGTTGAACTGGATTCACCAGGATAATGGCCAATGCTAGTAGCATCAATAAACACTCTATTTAATAAATAATCTAATCCAATTGGCTAGTAGTAACTAGAATTACTTTGATAGAGTCCTCATAATATGCACTGCAGCCAACCTTCATTAGCTGCATCAAGATTCTATGACTCAACCGTGCAAATTTGTTCAGCTTAGGACCAGTGTCAGCCTGCATTCAAAATAGTTGAGGAGACATGTGATTTGGGTAAGGTCTACGAATCCCACCAATCCTCATACATGAATAGCCAATTGCGTTCAAAAGATGTCTCAGCTCCAGTAGCATGTTTTGTCTCAGGGATCTACTGCTTGTCAGGACATTTCCAGCAATTTGTCTCCTAATTACACTACTATCTACCACCTCATCACTCTTTCAAAACATGCTGCAAATATTTTGAATCCTCCCCCAACCTCCTGTACATTTATACCACGCCTTTCACTCTACCTCTCCATCCAATCCATCTTCTTCATATGTGAATCGATCCTAACACAATAACATCCTCATACTACTATCAAGTCACAAACCTTGGTATATCCACTATTAATTATAACCTCTTTATCCCGCAATTAGATCGTGCAAACCCTCTAGTTTGCACCCAATCACGAAGGATACACACAACCAGTGTAGTTCTACCATCCTTTGTTACATCCTCTCCCAACTCTACCGGTCTCTCCCAACTCCTCTCAGCTCTCTACTTCTCTCCACGCACAACCCAAATCACGTCACCCCAGTCGTTGATCATAAATTTTTTCAGTCAACTCTTCAAACGAAAATTTTTCAGCACTCCCGTATATTTTTCTTTTTCCATCCCCTTCTTTATGTACTGCAGTTGGGGTGAAGAAGATCCCATACCGCGCCTAATGAGATTACTTAAATTGGACGATGATATTCAAATGTGAGAAGAAAAAAAAGTATAAAGGAGAAGTGAATTCCTGGTGAAAAAGTTGAGTAGCAAAAGCAAAAGCAGAAGCAGAATTAATATAATCATTATGTTAAAGGTAGTTTCTAGAAATGCAGTTCGTGCAGCACGGAAGCCAAGAATGGCTGGTGCAGTGATCGCCCATGCTAGAACATTGACTGGAGCAAGCCTTGTTGCAAGTCAAAAGAATTACTCGACCCGTTCCACGGTTGTTCAATTGTTGAACAATATCGGTTCCAAGAGGGAAGTTGAGCAATACTTGAAATACTTTACTTCTGTATCACAGCAACAGTTTGCAGTCATTAAGGTTGGTGGTGCTATCATCACACAACAATTGCCTGAATTAGCTCTGTGTCTTGCTTTCTTATACCATGTTGGCCTTTACCCTATTGTCTTGCATGGAACAGGTCCTCAAATCAATGAGTTGTTGGAAAACGAAGGTGTTGAGCCAGAATACATTGATGGTATCCGTATCACAAACCCAAAAACTATGGAAGTGGTTCGTCGTTGCTTCTTGGAACAAAACTTGACCTTAGTTACTGCTTTGGAGAAGATGGGCGTGCAGGCACGGCCAATCACCGCTGGTGTCTTTGGTGCTGAATATTTAGACAAGGAAAAGTACCAATTGGTTGGTAAGATCAATTCCGTTAATAAGGCCCCTATTGAAGCTGCAATTGCTGCTGGGTACTTGCCTATTTTAACCTCGTTGGCCGAGACTCCTTCTGGTCAATTATTAAACGTCAATGCTGACGTGGCTGCTGGTGAACTTGCTCGTGAGTTTGAGCCTTTGAAAATAGTCTACCTTAACGAAAAGGGTGGAATCATCAATGGTGCCACTGGTGAAAAGGTCAGTATGATCAACTTGGACGAAGAATACGAAAGCTTAATGCAAGAAAGTTGGGTCAAATATGGTACTAAGTTGAAGATCAAGGAGATCCACGATTTATTACAGCATCTTCCAAAGTCTTCCTCGGTTGCCATTATCGATGTTGATGACTTACAAAAGGAATTGTTCACCGATTCAGGAGCTGGTACCTTGATCAGAAGAGGTTATAAATTGATTAACCGTGACTCCTTACAAGAATTCGGTAACCCAGACCTCTTGCGTCAAGCTTTATTGAGAGACCCTGAAATTAAATCTGGTAAGTTGTCCGTCGCCCTGTACTTGAAGACTTTAGAATCTGCTAAGTTCAAGAGTTACGGTGATGAACCATTAGAAGTTTTATCCATCGTTATCTATGATGGTAGCTCTACCGTCCCAAGATTAGACAAATTTTTGTCTTCTCGCACTGGTTGGCTAAACAACGTCACTGACAACATATTCTCAGCTGTTAAGAAGGACTTCTCAAAGTTATGCTGGGTTGTTAACCAGAACGACGAGAACTTGTCCTGGTTCTTCTCTAAATCAGACGGCTCATTTGCCAAGAATGGAGAAATCTTGTTCTGGTATGGATTAAACACTGCTGAAGTTTCTGAATTGATCAACGAATTTGATCTGTCCAATTCTGGTCATTCATTGTCTAGCGGATCTAATGCCTTTGCTCAAGGTCAAAAGAGAGGATTCCACACCGGTTTAGGCTTAAACCGTTCTTTGGGTTTACAATTGGGTTCTATCAGAAGCGTTCACACTAACCCAAACCCACCAATCCGTGAAGGTGCTTCTACCAAGACTGCCAAAGTGGCATTGATTGGTGCTCGTGGTTACACTGGTCAAAACCTTATCGCCATGATCGATAACCACAAATACTTGGAATTATCTCACGTTTCCTCTCGTGAGTTATCTGGCCAAAAATTACAAGGTTACAATAAGGATGATATTGTATACTCAAACCTACAAGTTGAAGACATCATCAAATTGGAAGAAGCTGGAGATGTTGACGTCTGGGTGATGGCTTTGCCAAATGGTGTTTGTAGACCATTTGTTGAAGCTATCGAATCTGTTGCTAACTCCAAATCAAAAATCATCGACTTATCTGCTGATTACAGATTTGACACAACCGGCCAGTGGATATACGGTTTACCTGAATTGAATGATCGTGCCACAATTGCCCTGGCTAAGAAGATTTCTAACCCAGGTTGTTATGCCACTGCTGCTCAATGTGCTATTGCTCCTTTAAAAGAGTACATTAGCGGTACCCCAAGTATTTTCGGTGTTTCTGGTTATTCAGGTGCTGGTACCAAACCATCCCCAAAGAATGACCCTGAATTCTTGTCAAACAACTTGATTCCTTACTCATTGACTGACCACATTCACGAACGTGAGATCAGTAACCAATTGGGTCTTGATGTTGCTTTCACTCCGCACGTTGCACAATGGTTTCAAGGTATCACTCACACAGTAAGCATTCCTATCAAGAAGGGATCGCTCACATCCAGAGAAGTAAGAAACATCTACCAAGACAGATATGCTGGTGAGCAATTGATCACGATCAGTGGAGAAGCTCCACTTGTTAGAGATATCAGTGGTAAGCACGGTATTGTTATTGGAGGATTTGCTGTAAATTCAAAGGCAGACAGGGTCGTTATTGTAGCCACCATTGATAACTTGCTCAAGGGAGCTGCTACACAATGTTTGCAAAATGTCAACTTGGCAATGGGATACAATGAGTATGAAGGTATTCCTGATGATTTAATTATCAGAGGGTAAGAAAAGTTAGAGAAGCCCTTCATGAGAAAAGGTAATTAGGACTAGGCAGAGGAAACTCTGAATGTGAAATAAATAATATATTCGTTCAAAATTTGAGCATTAATGTAGAATTTAATTGATAGGCCTAAAATATCACGTCGGTATAATCTCACCGCCGATCCACCCTATAGTTGAAGACAAGTATTCCACTAATCTCTGGATATTTTCCGGTCAAATTTTCTAGCGAGACATCTGGAATCAAAACTTTCGAAGTGATTTAATCTCCACCAAACCACCACAGACTAACTTACACCTCAGTAACACAAATGCTTGTGCTGCCAGATAATTTTGGCCTCGTTGAGGTTGGTGTTTACCGATGCTCCAAGATAGACCTGGACAACTTCCCTTTTTTGGAAACACTACAGCTAAAGCTGCTTATCATGTTAGATGCTGAAAAGCCACCACGACTTCTTCTGCTGTTTCTAGATACTAACAACATTGAGTTATTCAACTTGGGAGGACTCAAGATTTCCAACCACCACCTGAAGAAATCAAACAATGAAGAAAAGGGTGAAAAGGATAAGGTTCAAGAGGAAGAACTCATTGATGTGGTGAACTTGGCTGATTTGCGAAAGAGCTCTAAAGCGGATCAATGGATGTTGATTGAAAAGAACTTGACCCTGCGTACATTCGAACTTTTGTTGGATACAAAGAAGCATAACATATTACTTATTGATTCTACATCAACCCTTGTGGGGATCCTACGCAAGATTCAGAAATGGAATTTTAATCTGATATTGAACGAATATCGAACCTTTAGTGCAAGTAACAAGAATAGTTACTACGCTGAAACCTTTCTAGAGTTGATTCAAGTTGAGTTAATTCCATTTGAGATAGATCAATTGAATCACCGCTTAAAGGAACAGCAGCAACAACTACAGTTAAAAGAGCAACAACAATTGAAGGATCAAATGAAGTATTTAAAGGAACAACAGAAGTATTTGGAAAGCTCAAAGAGAAGCCCTTCGATCGATGTGGCAATTGAGGACCTTGATGTTGGAAGAAGGTCAGATGAAGATGATTATGACGATGACGACGATTCGTATGGCGACATGACAGATGATGATGATGATGATATGTTATCAGCTTCACCTCAAATCCCTGCAAACTTGCTCAAATTAGTCGAGCAACGCAAAAAGAGCGAAGGACTGATGGATCCCACAACTCCAGGAACTTCACCAAGGATTGGCACCAATGGCTTGCTTTCACATTCAGGAAGAAAAAGTAGGCACAATAGTGTTGGAGGTGGAAACGGAATCTTCTTGCATGCAAGGTCCAACATGGATAGACGAAGATCTTCAACTGACGTAAAGAGAGGGTCAGGAAGTTCCACAGTTAATACGAGTGCTGCATTCTTTGGATCCACAAGTTCCATAGCATCTACGCCTTCTGGCCCTATACCTGCAAGTGGTAACCTCTTTCGAAATCGAAGGGCACTGATGGAATCGTCACCTCCGATGTTCCGCAAGATGAAGGAACGAGACATTCAGCTACACCAGCAACAGATACAACTGCAATTACTGCAGATTCAGCTCCAAACACAAAGTGAACAAGCCTCGCCACAAGAGTCCCAAGTGAATTTAGGCGGATCTCTTCAACTGCTGCTGCTGCTGCCTCTGTTACTGCAGTTGCTGGAACTGGTTCAGGCCCAACTGAATCAAAAACTTCTGACTGCCGAATTGCTAGAAGCAGAACGTATTCGCCGGAAGTATGACTATAAATACTATAAGAATTTGAACAAGTATGCGGTGAACTATGAGAATGTTAGTGTGGTAAAGTTCAAGTTACCTGCCGAAAACCGTTTACCTCAGTGGTTTATCGACGGACGTGACTTTTGGGAAGATAATATGAGAAGATTGAATGAGGCATAAAATACCATCGAATCGGCATTGGCAATTTAGTTCACATTAGTGACTACAACGTACAAACATCTGAGTACTTCGGAAACTCAGGACTCCAGGCTAGGTAATTCATCAGGTAATCTCTCTCTCAAATCAATATATTGATAGAAGTATGGTGTATATAAAGTTACATATAAGATGAGTACAATTAATTAGATCATATCAAAACATGAGTTGTTTCTTTGGATATATTTATGACTACCTCCTAAGCCTCTCGCTAAGATACAGATCAGGTGTAATTCTAGTATTTTAGTTCACCACTAACTGGGTATACCATCTAGGTGTTTTCCAGTGAGGTTTTGCAAAGATAATAGGTTGATCCGTGTTCTGCAAGTGTCTGAAACTAAGCAAATGCACAGCAAACAACATGAAACAAATGAGCGATCTGGCAATCACTTCCTTCCCCATGTTGCTCTACCACTAGGTTGCTTTTGAGGTTCAGGCTCTGCTTGAGCCACTGGCAGTCCCAGTTGCATTCTCTCACGAAGCCTCGACCCACTTGTCACAGTGCTATTTGTTCTAACTGGTTGGTGGGGAAGACTAGTATAACTTGAACCAGGATTCTGTTGACGTGATTTGTTGTACATATCTTGGAGACGACTGGATTGTCTTGGTTGATAAGCAGGTCTAGCTGGCAATTGTGGTTCCTGAGAATCTTCTTGTTCCTGTGGTCTCTCCTGTGTATTTTGCTGGTATTGATTTTGCTGAGGCTGGTACTGCTGTTGTTGTTGATGCTGCTGCTGTTGCTGGTAGCTATTGTTGTATGTATTATTCTGAGCAACTGGTTGAAACTCAGCATGTTGATATTTGTTATAGGCGGTCCTCTGTTGACCCAGCTGCCGGCCTTGGTTTTGGGCTTGTTGTTTCTGCTTGGCACTAGCTTCAAGCCAATCCGGGTACTCTTGATTAATGCCATCAAAATATCTAAGGAAAGCATTATGGATCAATGTATCGTCCTGTGTGTTTCCATCCTTTTCTGTGAAACTAGACCCATTGGACAAACTGAGATTCGAAATTTTTGTCCCGTAGTTGTTCTTTATCTTAGCGAAGAACCCTGGGTTGCTCATGATGCTATGTTCCTTTGCTGGGGTGTTCGTAAAGGCATTGAAATATTTAAATATCTGAAAATAGATTCAGTTGTGCATATGAGCATGTATGAAGGACTAACATAGCGAAAATCAAGTACGATATAAATATTGGCATGAGAAGAGACATGTGAGTTGGGCAATGTGTTGACTATAAAAGAAAAATATGGATGTTCGGAAGTTGGTTTATCAATAATCACTTAGCGTTGCGTAGCTATATGGTGTAGCATGGCATAGAAATATGAATGTTGAGTTGTCACTGCCGTACGTCGTGCCAAAAGGGCCTTTGGATCAAGAAGAGTATAAACGTGACTGCAAATCACTGATTTCCTTCTTTTATCTTCATTTGCTTATTTCCTTTCGTGCCATTAGACTCTCTAATGAAGCTGATGCAGTGTGAAACGAACAATTCCTAGTCAGGTGCATGCAAATTCATGCTTTGACTTTTAACCTGATATAGGCATCACAGCGCGGATTGATTTGCACTAGACACTGCTTGTGGCACTACCATGATATTAGCCGTAGTATAGGAAGTTAGATTCGCCTTGAGATTGGAGTTGAAAAGACCTCGCCGAGTTCGTGAATGAAGTTAATGCAAACATACCTTTCTTGAAGGTGCCACATCCAGAAACGGAGGACAATTTCAGTACAACCATTAAAAGTATTTTCCATACCAAGCTAATGTCTCCGAAAGATCTTGACATCCCTCCTATACCACCCCCCTCTCTTCAGCTATTTCTTTTCATACCAACCGTCTCCCCACTACTTGTTAGTACTAAATTTGCAGTCGCAGCATAAATTTTCAATGAGCCTCCATCGCCAAAAAAATCTGAATCTGAAAATTTAAATAGTTTCTCACTCACTGCCATAATGCAATCTGTTAGACAGCTCAGAAGAGCTCCTTTGCAAAGGTGTTTGAGTACATTCATCGCAAGAAGTAATGTCTCACTTGCCAGAAGTTTTAGTGTTTCGAGAGTAGTCTTGAACGACACTGTAGGTGAAACCATACCAGTTAAGGTGGTCGAAAAAGTGAAGGCAAAGGTAGTTGATCCTATCATAGAAATAAAGGATGCAGACATAAGTGAAGTGAAAGTCAAGATAAATGAAGCTTCTCCTGTAACTTCTAGACAAGTTGATATAGCTGTCGGTGAAGAAGAGGTTGAATTCACCAAGGTCAGTGATTTATCTAAATCTAAGTATATTGGTCAACAGCTTGTCGATGCTCTTCTCAAAGCGAAGTTCGAAAACTTGACGCCAGTTCAAACCAGATCCCTCATGCCTATGTTCAAAGAAGATAAAGGTATAGTTGTTCGTGCCAAAACTGGTACAGGTAAAACTTTAGCATTTATCATCCCAACTTTGCAATCGATCATTACCGATATGTTGCAGAATGGTGGTCGTGGTTCTCCAGAGCAATATCGTGTCCACACTCTCGTAGTGGCACCTACTAGAGACTTGGCCTTCCAAATCCAAAAAGAATACATCAAGGTCATTGAATGCTTACCTCCTAAGTTACAAAGAAGTATTGGTACTGAACTTTGTGTTGGTGGTAAACGTTCCACATTCAACTTGAGACGTCCAGCTGCTATTTTAGTTGCTACTCCAGGTAGATTGCTTGATGACTTGTCAAATCCAAAATTCCGTGCTGTTCTTTCTCAAATCGATCATAGAGTCTACGACGAAGCTGATAGATTATTGGAAGTTGGTTTTGAAAAGGAATTGAATGAAATCGACACTATTTTGAAATCAACTCGTGAACAATTACACCCACACCTCCCAGAAAGCTTCAAGTCTATTTTATTCTCGGCAACTGTAGATAAATCTGTTGATAGGTTTGCCAGAGAACAAATTGGTCCAAGTTATAACTATGTCAACTGCGTTTCCAAAGAAGATGGTGAAGCTCACGAGAATATCAACCAGACCTTGGTTTTCACCGAGAATTACGCTGATACCTTCACCACTTCTATGCAATTCGTCATCCACCAAATGAACACCAACCCTAAGTTTAAGGGACTTGTCTTTTTACCTACAGTAGTAGGTTCTGAGTGGTTTTTTGAATGTATGAAAACTGCTGTTGGCCAGGATATAATCTTAAGAAAGAACTTCCCAAGAAACAATCCAAACATTATGAAGTTGAATGGTTCAATGTCTCAAAATGCGAGAGATAAGACCGTCGCTCGTTTCAAGGATGTTAAGCTGGGGTTGCTTGTCTGTACTGACGTTGCTGCCAGAGGATTAGACTTCACTGATGTTTCACATGTTGTTCAAGTTGCTCCATCGCCTCAAATTGCCGATTATGTCCATAAGGTAGGTAGAACTGCTAGAGCAGGGAAGGGTGGTGAAGCCATCATTTTCTTGAGCAAAGCAGAAGCTCCATACAAGAATGCTCTTATTTCAAAGAGAGGTATCAAGTTTGCAGATGAATTGACTGCTCCAGGACTCTTTGACAAGCACCAAATTGAACCTATCGCTGGTTTACTTAACAAGGTTACTCCGATTGATGATGAATTAGCTAACGATTTGGCCTTCTCATATGTTGGTCATGTCAAACAAATTGCAAGTGTTTATAAACTCCCATTCGAAGGTTTGTTCAGAGATGTTGTTATGTGGTACCAACACATTGTGGATGACAAGAACGTCATCCCTCGCTTTTCTGTTAGAACTTTGCGTAATATTGGATTCAATGAAAGAAGAGCTAGAGAGGTATTAGATGGTGGTGCCGAGTTCTTTGCTGATGAAGAAAACTTTAGATACGAATCGCACGGAGGCCAAAGTGATAGGCGTGGAGGTAATGATAGAAGAGGTGGCAATGATAGAAGAGGCGGCTATGGTGGAAACAGCAGTGGTTACAATGCTAACAGAGGTGGTAACAACAGAAGTAATGGAGGTTCCTACAACAAGTCTTACAGCAATGATCGTTCAGGTGGGGATAGACTGGGCTACAAGAAGAGTTACAACAGTGATTCTGGCCGTAGTGGATATGACAGAGAAAATAGCAAGAGATCTACTGGCAAGTACCAAGGCTCTCGTCGTGAATACTAACTGAGCGGTGCTTAGTCCTTCATCCATTACTGAATACTGTTGCATCACTACTAACTTCCTACCTCATACATAACCACTTTCCACATGTTTTGTACCCAATTCTGTAAATAGTTTCTTTCTGCTGTACATACGTTTTATATCTTTTATTTGTAACTCTAGAGAAATAAATGGGTCAGAATTAAACGATAGCGTAATATTATTGTTGTTTATATAAAACTTACTAGTTTGCTTGTTTGTGAATATTCACAATGTGAAATGAAAGGTTTTGCTATGGTTAAAGGTTAACCCTCCGCAACATGCTATAAATAATTCAAGGCTTGTTGGTAGTGCTAAATAATAGTCATAGCTTGTCAAATAACCTACTTATAAAATTAAATGTATCTTCCTCTTTTTGGTCTACTTCTTGCTTGAGAAAACCCAACGGGGTAGACCTTTCTTCGTCTTGACGGCAAGCGCTGGAAGCTGTGCTCATATTTTGGACTTCTTGGGGGTGAGTTTCCTCGTATGTAATCGTCATCAACATAAACGTTCCTGGTCACAACCAAATATACCAATGAGCAGACAATTAACACACTATTAAAAATATTGATCTTCTTTTGAAAACTATTATCACTTAATAATCTAGTCATCGTCCGCATTGACTCTAGTAAGGAATTCTCGTGATTAATCTTCTGTGACTTGAAAAGTCTTTCGTATTCAACATGCATGCTCGCGTACGATTTTCTGAAATGGTCCAACTGATTCACCACCAGTACATTGAATGCTTCAACTAAGTTCTGGAAATTTGCCAGCTGTCTTCTTTCCAAGTTCGTAAATGCAGATGAAAGGAGCTTGCTCTGTTCTTCAACGTAGAGAAGAGACAAGGTTGCGTTTGACTCAAGAAGCGAAAGCCTCTTCATTATATTCTTGTACACTGATTCCTGGGTGTGTGGAATATGGTTCTGGGTTTCTTCGGAGATGGTTGTACTAGAATTGCTTATAGCTTCGCAGTACTCGCTAGTGGAATTGATCTCTTTCAAAAATTCATTCAAACCTAGATGAGGAAGTACAACTGGACACTCCTCATTATCTATGATTGCACTCTCAGCTAATTTGTCTTTTAAGGCAACCAAGGTAGGATGTTTCTCAGTGCTTTCCACAATTCCAAACTCCTTACTTTCTTGGCCCTCTTTGAACTCCTCTATCATAGTTTTGCCATGAACACGAACTATTGATATCGGGCAATAAAACTCATTTCCGTAATGAGTCAATATTTCTAACTGCAAGTATCTAGCCCAGATTAGGGGATTCTCTATCTTGAACAGTTGCACATCTCTAATGTTTTCAGCTTCAAACTCGCCTAGTGTACGCCAATTAACGGCAGGAAATCTGTCGCTTACCAGTACCCGAATATGTCTGAACATTGAACTGAAGAATTCGAAGTTACCCACTACCACTGATTCAACTAGAATGTCTTGACACAACTCAATAACTACAAACTTGTTCGTTAGAGAACACTGGTTAAGTAGGTAAGAGTCTTTATTTTCGACTAGAATTGCACGAGCACCCTTAGCTTGTGAATTGGTCTTGACCACAGTAGCTGCACAATCAACAGACGCATAATTAAACTTATCCTTGTAAACTCTCCCTTGGTCTTCTAGTGAGGTACTTTTCTTTTCTTCTGGTGGCAAGTGTGTTTTTGGAATTGTATTGTTCACAGCAGATTCATTGGAAATTTTATTGTGAAGCTTGCTTACTGTGCTGGCAGGTATAGTTGCTGTATGGTTTCTAACCTCTTCATCAACCTTGTTCTTTTTCCACTCTTCAAAAGACATGAAATGGCAATCATCAATTGAGTCATTAACTTGGGAAGATTTATTGAATGTGCTATTACCTAGGTCCATGATTTCTATAGGAATAACGATTTCAGGGCCAACGATTTCTATTGGAGTTGCAATTAGTGGCTCCAGCTCAATAATAATATCAGGTGATAAATTAGAAACTGATAGTACTCTGGAGTTACTTGGAACAGCATCTGTAGTAGTAACCGCATCGATCGAAAGCATAAAAGAACTGATCGTATTGGAGGACGATGCTGTGGACAAAGTTGCTTCAGATGTCGAATTTTCCCACGCAAAGATATTGGAGGTGTTTACACACTTATGACATAATTCTTCATATGCGATGCTGGGCACTTCCTTTTCTAGGCCTACCATTTTCTCCAAAGTTTGGAATTCTCTTGCATCAGATAGACTTTTCTGGACGGATGTGGGTTCCACTCTTGTAAGATCCGAAGTTTGAGATTGCTGTGTAGATAGTATTGAGGAATTGAACGCAAAGGTTTCCTTTATTTCAGAAATTGATTGCTGACCTTCATTTTCGTGTAGCTGGTCTGCTGCAATACATTGCAAGAGTATGGATTGTAAGGCTATTAATATCTGTCGCCTCATGTTCTCTTCGAGCTGTGATTATTAAGTTCTTAGTATCCATTTGCTTGCTTCCAGTTTTGAAGAGTTGTTTAATGAGTTTCTATCGTCTTTTATTTCGGTACCCTTGCCTTGAAATGTGGCTTCTTCCTTGTGCTTTCAAGACCTCTGCCTATGCCGTTTTACGTATCTTGTTGGTGATGGGTTCTACGTATCTGGTATTCGAATCTCATTTTGCATTTTATGCTGCAAAGTCGTGTGTGCCCATTTCATCCAAATGGCCATGATCTGTTGCAGCCACTTGGTGACTCGGGGTTGATAAGGCAACATATAGGCAGTGGGTGCTAATAGACAGCTCGACTGCAACCAGCCTCTCTTATTAAATATTATTGGAATAATATCGGGGATATGTGTCAGTTCCGTATATTGTATTTTGGCAAGCAAGTTGAAGGTTAAGAGTATGGTATGAAACTTCCTCGTACTACGTCAAAGATATTAACATTATTATTTACGGGTAGCACGCAGTCGTATAATAGATATAGTGCACTATGAGGAATTACTTTATCAACACTCCAATTCTTCTTGCCCCTTTATGGACGATGATGAATACATACAAAAAGTTTACATTCTACAGCATTTCCATAGTACATATGCTATTAGAACTAGATGCAAATTTAAATTAAGGTAGGGTCACTAGATCTCTTCAGCAAATCGAGACCGCGAGTTATTACTTGCACCATCGCCAGTGAAAGGATTGTCATTTGCGTGTAGGTTTTGGCTACTGAGTGAACGGTTTGGGTACAGTAAGTTCGTACCAGTTGCCATTACAATGTTATTGCCCATTGGTACAGCAGCACCAGGTAATCCTCTATCGTCATAGTCAGACGGATCGAATACTGACTCACGATCGTCTCCAGAAATGTCGGAACTATATTCAACACCATTTTCGCTTTGCAAAGGTTCAATTTCGTTTTCACCACCTTCATTAAAGTTGAATTGATCAGGCAGAGGCATTGTCAATGGGTGCGCAAAAGAGTTGAATCTAGAGTGCAAGGCTGAAGAAGCTGTTGTAGTTGTAGTATCTCCAGCAGTTCTTTCCCTTTGAGACCCACTTTTCCCAATGCTTGTTTGTCCGGATGTTGTTGCTGAACGGAAGACAGAATCTAAATTGTTATTATTGGTGACACCACGATAGAAGAAGTCATCATCAGGCTGATGGTTGCGTCCACTATTGCTAAGATTAGCACCAGAGCCCATTGTTCCGACAGCCGTCCTGTTTTCAGAGCCAGGTGTGTTGCTATCACCTGCACCATAATATTTGCCATTGTTAATATTCATTTGTCTTTCCAAATCATGAATACCTGCTCCACCTGTAGATGCAGCTCCTAGATACCCACCGTGAACGTTGGTACCATCAGCATTGTCATCATGTTTTTTGCTGAACAATTTAAGAATAGAACCGAAGCCAAATGCACCTCCAGCTGAGTTACCATTAGAGGAGCCAGCTGGGTTTGACAATTCATCCAATTCCTTTCTGTCCTCATCATCGCCGTTGAAGTCAGGAGATTGGTTAGTTAAGCCCTTGTTCTTTCTCTTCTTCATAAATAAGAAAAGAAGGACTAAACAACCAACGACTATAGTTCCACCAATGGAACCTACTAAGCCACCAATCAACTTTGAATTCTTTTGGGCAGTAGATTCATTGGATGAATTTGAAACTACAGCTGAGGTTGGAACAGTCACTACTGTTGTAATGGTAGTATCAGGGGATACTACAACAGAAGTAAATGAAGTCCATGAAGTTGAAAACAGTTGTGAATTGCTTGAAGCTGTTGTTGGGGGTGGGGTGGATGTACTTGAAGCTGTAGATGACGATGAGCTTGAAGTGGTAGTTGAGGATGGGAAGCTAGAGCTTGTGGATGGGCTGAAGGAGCTCGAAGTCTCGATAGATGACGAGGAGGAGGAAGTCGTGAGTATTTCCGATGATGAAGATGTTGTGGACGATGATGTGAGTGTCGAGGAAGGTATGCTTGAGGAAGGTATGCTTGAGGAAGGTATGCTAGAGGAAGGTATGCTTGAGGATGTCGACGATGAGGTAAATATTGAGGACAGACTCAGGGTTGTTGACGAAGATGTTAAGGTTGACGATGAGGTTGGGGAAGACGATGTGAGGGTCGATGAGGACGAGGGACTTTCTGACGATGAGGATGTTGCGGACGACGAGGTTGTGGATGAAGTCGATGTAGTGGTTGAAGATGAGGAAGTGGATGAGAATGTGGATGAGGATAAGGATGTTGTGAACGAGGAAGTTGAAGTCGTCGAGAATGAAGTTAGAGTTGTTGATGAACTCGAAGTAGTGGAGAATAAAATGTCACTAGACGATGGGGGAGAAGTCACTGGCGTGCTGCTCGAGATCGGAGTCGATGTAATTGGAGTGAACATACTGGAGGAGGATGATGTTGAAGTTGGAGTTGTGCTAGCTGAAGAAGAAGTTGGATCTGACGAAGTACTTAAACGAGTGATTGTACTAAGTGATGAGGAAGTTGTAAGGCTAAAAGCTGAAATGGTGGGCAGGAAATCAGTCAAAGAACGTGCAGATGATGCAGGAGTTGAGCTTGCCAAGATTTGCGACGACGAACTACTGGTTGAGGAGGAGGAGGACGAGGTAGGGCGAGTTGATGAGGTACGTAGCGAAGTTTGTAAGCTGGTGACCTCCGATAGTATGGTGGTGGAGTTGTCTTCTCTTCTTCGTAGATGTTTCTCGTTTCGTTTGCTGAAATTGCCAGTTCTTCGTGCAAAACTGGGAAACATGCTTAGTATTTATACGGGAAAAACGCTACTGCGCGAAGGGAAAGGAACACACGCACTGCGGTAACGAACTAAAAATAACCTTTTCACAATATTGAAAAAGCTTACAGGGAGGAGATGGTATGGCAGAAGGGGTGGATGATAACAGATCAGAATGGAGTAACTGCTGCGATCCGTTTCTTGTTGATGTGCTAGTTCAGCTTCTCTTTTATTCACTTCTTTCTCCTGGTTCCGTCTTCTCTTGGATTTGTCCGGGTATTGGCTGCAATTGTGCGCCCCTTTGATTAGCTACAAAGACTGCAAAAAAACAAGCAAAGTGCAAAACTACCAGGCCAAAGGGTAACAAAATGTCCAATGTGCAAAAAGCAATCAGCAGGGGAGCACTATAGTGATGGCAATATCACGTTGTCGTCCAACAGGTAGAGCTATTTGGAGTGCTGTCTGGCTGGTCTTGCTGGTCTTGCTGATCGTTGAACTCACTTGGTAAATATTCAATGGCTACGGCCGCAATTACCAATCGTAGGAACACGTCTAGGCTTTTCCATAAATTGATTACCTCCTCGTATATGCAATCAATATGATAGATTTTTCAAATCGGATCTTAATCTGTAAAAGTAATTCGAGTTGGAATTCGAGTTTCGAAGCCAGAGAGAGAGAATTGCAAGCGAATCGTGGATATATATAGTGTGAAGGGTGGTCAATGGGGTCAACGAGGCTCAAGTTTAAACAGAATTAGGTTGCAGCATGTGTTCGTTAATTGGCATTCTGATCTCCAAACCCTACGTTTAGGTTGTTGGTTCACAGTCCAACGATTTAAGGGGTGCTTCATCCCCTCGCACTGTTATTATTAGCCAAAAAAGCTTATCGAAAGTGGTAGGTGTGGAAGCAGAGAACTCTTGGATGTTTGGGGGTTATTTTATGGAGGAAGGAACAGTGGTAAATATCTGGGGGTGTTGCATTGTTTGTAATTGTGTGGATGAGCTAGTTGCAATGGATGGATAGTAGTTAGAGCAGCATAATGGTTGGCAAATTGTTCATGGGTATGTTCGGAATCCTTTTGGGATACGTTTGCGATCCTGGCAAGTCGAGGGCACAATTTTAGAGTGTTGCACTGCTTCTTTTACATTGTTACGGTAGAAATTGTGTTCTGGTATTGTTAGTTAAGTATGTGCTCAAGGTTGGTGTTTTTTGGTAGAATGTACGTGGTGGGAAGATGAGCAACTAAGCAGGCGAGCAGGGGACTGGCGAACAGATAATGGCTCGCTGTCCTTTGAACAGCATGGTTTGTTCTTTGGCTGTAGCAGCTTTTCTTCAAAGACTTTTCTCATGGAGGCTTTTCTTTTGAATCATGGTGGCAGATCTTCCATAAAAGGGAACCCCATTTAGATCCCAGATTCAATTGCTTCGCTCCATACAATGCCTTTGCCAACATTGCTCTTCAATTATGCATTGCCCAGCTTTATATTGTTCACTCGAACAGGCCTTTATGGCAAAGCACCAGTCGTTCTATAACCTAGTCTACCTTTTATCTTATCAACATTTCTAAACAGCAGCAACAGCTTTGGTCTCTTCGTTGCCCTCGTTGTCTCGCGATATCGTCATCTCTCTTATCATCAGCCTCATAATCGCTCCAATCATCTCTTGGGATTGACCCCTCCCACACTAAAAGATCTACTATTTCACAATCCTGCTAAACAAACGTTAAATAAATTAAAACTAGATCGCTCTATGAACAACCTTTGGCTATTAGTGTATAAACTTTGAGAGCTTTTGGGCCTTATGAACTCGTGGTTCTAGAAGCACAGGCTGGTTGGATTATTAGGTGCTTCTGAAGTTTTCTTTTAGGGGATCAATTGATTCCACTGAGGTTTTATCATACTACATCAACAATTTTCAAGCCTCTGGTTAGCAATTATTTCAAACTTTTCTTGCAATTTTGCAATTTTGAATAAAAGTTTGACTTCTGGGTGGGTACAACACCCTATCAGAAAATGAGAGATACGGATCGATACACCCCCGTGCAACAAAATACCGTGGATGAAGAATAGTGATTACTTCTATCGTGCAAGCTGACTCTTAGTTTATTCTTGCGGTCACTTTAAGGGTATTGTTTCACCTTCAACCAGTCTTTGAAACAAAATACACTCATCTGCCATCCCATAAACAAGGCAGTAACACCCAAAGATACATTCAATGTAAGCATCGAGCCCAATCCGTACCATTCAAATAATAATACCATTGGATCGCATGATTCCATGAATATAAGTCCGCCACAAATCAACGAGAAACTAACAATAAGCTCGCTAATTGGTCTGGAAGGTTGAGTCGCTTGCTTGGAAGGCTTGCTAAGAAGTTGCATAAGATAAGTAACGAATCTGAAAGCACAGGCCATCACAAATAAATTTCCCCATTGTGCATGAATTGCGGTGGAAGTTGCTGAAGCTTGTTCGTGCTGTGACATGAGAATACCAGTCCAGTAGATAGTTAAGAGGGGGAAGGGGTTTGGAGAGAACCCAGGCAGCGCCTTTATTAATGGTTCCTCGTCCTGGTTATTATATGATATTTTCACCCTCTCAAATCTCCAACTGTTCAACGTCAACTCGGTGATCACTCCACATAATCCACATCCAATAAAAATGAATGCAATCGAAGCATGTTCCAAATCCTTTGCAGTCCATTCACCACCCGGATTAGCCAAATGCTCCAAGAAAATGTTGGTTGAACCATAGAACAAGATGAGTCCACTCTCGATCATTTCCATGGTTATCAAACCCTTAGGTTGGAATCTTCCCCACCTGTCACTTGTAGAGGTATAGGACTTATAGTTCCAGGCCCAACCTTTACTCTCGAAAACACCACAATAACGGGCTAACGACAACACTCCGAATGCAAAGAACACTCCACCTTTAATGAAATGCGCAAGCAAGCTGAAAACGGTGTTTCCTTTACCCAAGAGTAGGAAGGTTGCAACACCGGTTGATATGTAAACCAAGAAGTAAAAGAAGTGGGCCCAATGTAAGAAATTGAATAGAACAAGTACAACACAGTGAAGTGTTAGGGTCACATTTTGGAGACCCTTTGAAAGCAGGTCGAAGGTCCTCAAACGAGGGAAGTTATCGAACCAGCGGTTTTGCGAGGTGAATTCCTTGATTTCTTCTGAATCTGAATATTCATTTGAAGTTTCACGAGAATAATCATTGCTATTTCCAGCAACTGCAGAGAGACTCGACCTACCAGGGACTGATGAGTCGTTCGATAGAGACGAAATGCTTTGGTAGTCATTTCTCTTGGTGGCCTGCTTCACAAAGAAAGTTATCAATTGAGTCAAACTACTGAAAAGGAGGATCCAAGACATCTTATTGTATGCGTTCTGAGGGTACAAATCAGGAATTGAGTGCATGAACTGAGAGTATTTGATGAGACTTACAAGGACCAACAAGGAATGCAAGCACAAGGTTATGGAGTATGATTGCAACCGCCCAAGATTCTTGAAAACAAGACCAATTGGATAGACGAAAATAACAGTGACAAGTAGCACGACTGTGTGGGTCCACAATGCCGATGTATTTGCATCTGGATAGTTGAAATAGTTTGTTGCGTTGTAATTCTCCCAGTACAACCTCTCCTCTGGAAGTAGGTCCGTCAGCAAGATTGGCATACTATGATGATGGTGCAGCACATGAGGGATGGGTGAAGCAATTGGCAGGAGTACCGCAGCAGCGGATTCAACTGGCTTGTTGGTATGTTCCGTTGCATGATTCGAATGCATTCCGGCCATTTCATCTCTTACTGCGAGATACTTTACCTCATCGCTAGCACCGTCCTCGTTCGCCAAACTCAATCCTATCAACCCAATTATTATACTCCTCGAGAACTTCATTCTTCGTTTGCCCATTTAGACCATTCTTGCAGTGGATTTCTTCTCTTTATATAATTCTCCGGATTGGCGGTAACGACTGTCGCAAATTATGACGTGAGTGAGAGGTGCAAAAATGGCCTTACAGAAAAAAGCGTTTGCTAATTAATAATCTAGGCACTCAGAGTATTGTTCAAGGAGTGCTGTAGTTCGTGATGCGGTGACTCCAGCGATAAAGTGAGCCTTGTGCCACAACAATTGTTAGCCCATTGATTCACATATCACCCCCAAGATAAGGTACACCGAATGACCAGTGAGAGCAAAAGAAAAACACTTTGAGCAATTCACATGGTGGTGAAAGAGGTACAACGAAAACTCGGGGATAATATCATCCGGCAGCTTGGCGATGGAGCACTTGGATTGAAGCTATGAGGAGCCTGCTGAAGTATCAACGGGATGTGTCTGGACAAGGTGAACCGTCTAACGGACCGTATCCCCACGGAGAGTTTGTGTTCATGATGCAAGTATGTATTAATTGGCATTGTTTCCCCCCGTAGTATTCCGAGCTCCGTAGTCACTATGGGTTTGTCTGTTTGTCAGTTTGCCCAGATTAGTTGATCTTCGACCAAAAGGGTTAAATTGGCTGGGAAACAAGGTGCGTGCGATGACCTCCCTAGAGGTGTCAAAAGATATGCTAATAAAAGGATATATTGCATGTCAGTCAATTCGTGCTGTAAGATGGTATACGAGGCTGCAAATTTTTGGCTTAGTGTTTTGGGGTAACGATTGGTTCTTGGCTCTTTTGGGCTGCTTGTATGTTCTCTTTGGGCAGAGTTTGGGGCTCCTTTACATGGGGTCCTGGTTCCTCTTAATATTGACTTGTAAGTTGGTTGGTGGCACCATTCCAGTAAGAGCAATATACCTAGTACGGAAGAAGGGTGAACCTGTAATGACTTGCCAGTGCACACCCTCTGCTTCATATTCAAAGTAGAGTTTCGTTAAGCTCCAGCCAGCATTTCCGAGATCCGCAAATAATGAAACCATTCTGATGCACATGGCATTATTATCGACAATGCTCATGTAGGTTCAGTTGACAGATGGTTTCTCCAACAGTAGTATTGCTGCTTTAATCGGTCCGTCCTGCTCCATGTGTAATTAATTCCGTCTTCCTGTTCCGTCATCATTGTGTTTCTTCGCCGTGCTTCCGTGTAAACTTCCTCTTATCCCTGCCACTTCTCGTAGCCCTATCTCATCACACTCTTCACATCCACTTCAACCTCTGCATTGCCTTTAATTACATCCTTATCTCCGCTATGCTGACAGCATCCTCTCAATAAATCTACAAGTTCTGGTTTCTTCAGTGATTTTTAGAATCTATCCACCTAGTTAATATATTCTTCTATTCATATTATTGTATCTTCTTTCACAAAGCATTCTTCCTCGTCAAATAATCAAACCGCGAATACGTGTACCCAATAAATGGTAAATCCTCCTTGACGTTCTTTCCATCTCCCTCCCTAACTTCCATAGCCTTGCTCAATGCTGGCAGCTCAGGAACATTCTCCAATTCGTCAGTAGGGAAGAATCTAGTATCAGTAATACTCCTCAACTTGGGTATAAATGGGGCATCCACTTTACGAATTGTCTCCCAATCCACTCCTCTGAAGAAAGGGTGCTGCTTGATTTCATCAGCTCCTCCGTAACGCCCCAATCTATTGTCACTGCTAGTTAACAATTTCCTTATTAAATCTTCACTTTCTGCTGATAAATGAATATCCTCTGGAATTTGTAACGTTTCTTGCCAGTTCAAGATCTTACGGTAAGTTTCATGAGGAGTTTCTGAACAGAAAGGTGGCCATCCGATAAGACACTCAAACATGATCGCTCCAAGCGACCACCAATCACATTCCTGTCCATACCCTTGATGTATGAAAATCTCCGGTGCAATATAATCGGGAGTACCCACTGTGGAATATGCCATTAATCTACGGCTCTTTCTCCATGTTTGCATCTGTTGCCTATTTGACATGGTCAAGTGGATTGCATCCACCATCATTGAATTTCTACCCGGTGGAGGATGGCCGCTCGTTAATTGGTTTGGCTGTAAATGACCTCCAGGGCCCTCCTTCTCTAATAATTTCTTATAATAGTTCAGATCATGTGTCTTGTGGAATCCGGTACTCAACCCAAAGTCAGACAATTTGATGTGCCCACGAATATCTATCAATATATTGTCTGGTTTGATATCACGGTGAATAAAGCCTAATTTATGAATAGCTTCGATTGCCAATACACATTCGGCCATGTAGAATCGAGTGATGTCTTCCGTGAAAATTTGCCATCTGATCAACATAGTCATCAAATCTCCACCAGGTAAGAATTCCATAATCAAGTACAAATATTGCGAATCTTGGAAGGAATAGTATAATGAGACAACCCAGGGGGAATCACTGCCCGCCAAAACATCTCTTTCTGCCTTGACGTGTGCCAATTGATCTTTTTTATACATTTCAGATTTTAACAACGTTTTCATGGCATAGATCTTCCCAGTGTCTTTCTTTTGCACCAAACGAACTTCTCCAAATGCACCCTTTCCAATCACCTTAACGGTTACGAAATCCTCCAAGGATAACTTCGTTCGTCTCAATCTCAAGAATTGAGATTCCTTCTTACCTAACCCTTGTAACTGTCTATTTTTTCTTTCTTCGCTGGCACCAACGTCTTCAGAACTAAGTTTATGCTCTAAATCTAACCTTCTTTGGTTACGTTCAATTGCATGGGTAACAGACATTTGGTAGTAGTTTTCCAACTTCAATTTTATAGATGCAGCTTTGTCTTGGGTACTTTTACTGAGAAAGTTAGGTTGTCTGTTGAAATAAACGTAATTGGACTTTTCCTCAGGCTTTTGAACTGGGATTTGTTTGGAGCCTGCAAGAGTATTGGCAAGGGTGTTATTCGCAGTTATATTGTTTAAACCTTCAGGTTCCTTTTGATCATTTCGAAGGTATTGCTCTTGAGGCTGTGTATATTGTTTCGCCTGTAATTGGGGTTGCGATTCTAATTGAGCGTGTGCCAGTGCTTGAGCTTGAGCTTGAGCTTGGGCTTGGGCTTGAGCTTGGGCTTGGGCTTGGGCTTGGGCTTGAGCTTGGGCTTGGGCTTGAGCTTGGGCTTGGGCTTGAGCTTGAGCTTGAGCTTGGGCTTGGGCTTGAGCTTGGGCTTGAGCTTGAGCTTGGGCTTGAGCTTGGGCTTGGGCTTGAGCTTGGGCTTGGGCTTGAGCTTGGGAATGTGCTGCTTGCTGTTGTTGAAATTGGAGGGATTGATGTTGATGAGCTTGTGCTTGCTGTGCTTGTGCTTGCTGTGCTTGTTGGAAAGCCTGCGAATCTGGTGAAGGTAAAGCTGCACTATGATTCGATAATAACAGGTTCGCCAACGAATTGTTAGAGTTACTAATCTCGGATAAGTTAGTACTGCTATTATTTGTCAACTGTGTGAATGTAGTAGGTGGCTTGAAATTCAATGAATCGATCGAAGTAAACTTATTGCCTATGTTACCATTGCCATTACTACTAGCAGTAGTGGCGTTGGAATGCTCGTTGAAGTTGTTCCGATGCTGCTGTTCATCAAAATCATCTATAATCTGATCTCCTGAAAATCCGTTGTTCGAAAATTTAGGTGATGAGTTGAAGAAGGATTGCTCTTGAACCACTGGAGGAACAACATTTGCAGTTCTATTGCCAGATCCATACTGGCCATTACCAAATGATTGCTGCTGTTCGGTTACTGGATCCTCGTCCATATAACTATTTTCATTGCTATCATGAACAGGCTGGTATGTCATTTCGGGATGGAATTGGTGTGGTTGTTGCTGAAGGTGATTCTGCTGATTCTGCTGTTGATTCTGTTGCTGCTGGAGGAGTTGCTGTTGATTCTGTTGTTGTTGGAGGAGTTGCTGTTCATTCTGTTGCTGTTGGAGGAGTTGTTGTTGTTGCTGTTGCTGCTGCTGTAAGTGCTGATAATAAAGCTGTTGCTTCTGTTCTTCAGTCAAGTATTCGTAATTCATACCCAGATCAACAAACCTAAACCAAGTAAAGATGTTGATCAACCAAAGGATCGATCAGTAATAAGGAAAGTAGAAATCAATGAAATGCAACTAGAAAACAAAATAGAAATAAAAAGATAATTAATATCCAATCCTTATCGATCCTAGAAGCTTGATATTTGATGGCAGAAGAGTATGGTTCTTCAAGTACCTTTTTTAAGTTTCGAGTTACGAATTTCGAGTTTCAAATTCAAAAACGTCTCCTTTTTTCGACATGATTAACGAGAAAAAGCGTCAACAACGCGGTATTGAAATTGGTACTTATAGGGGTATCTCTAGCTTGAGATGAGTCTCGGGTTCTTTGCAAGACTTGAAAGTTATGGTTCTTGAAAAGTAATTACTTCTAGCGTTGACAGATGAGAGCGAGTTTTGAGAGGTAAGCTGGCAGTATCTCTCTTTGGTAGCAAGTGTATTTTGGTGCAAGAAAACAGAGTAACATAAAGACATGTACGTAGCACTTTTCTAATTGCTTGTATGAGTACTAATGAATGCAATTCAAGAACCTGTTATTCTCAAATGCTCAATTGGTTAGATATGGGTGTTATGTGTGCTAGCAATTGTGAAGTTGAACTTTTCATGGTTGTACTTCAGAACACACTCAGTAGGTATTTATCAGGCTACTGCTGACCTCAACTTCTACTGACCTCAACTTCTACTGACCTCAACTTCTACTGACCTCAACTTCTACTGACCTCAACTTCTACTGACCTCAACTTCTACTGACCTCAACTTCTACTGACCTCCTCTTCTACTGACCTCATCTTCTACTTAACTCAATAATTATCCACATATAGCTATGCACAATTCAAAACCTAAAACCCCTGCTTCCTGTCCAGCCACGTAAAGCTCTCCTACACTGAACACTCGCCGTCCAAGAGCCTCTCAACATCGAGCGAACTCTCAAAAGTACTAATCTCTCGGCCACTCTTACCGGCCAATGCTTAGTTCTGAGTTCTTCTCAAATCATTTCACCATACCAACACCCACATCCTACATTTCAATCATATTACTATAATCTTATCATTATGTTACAAACAGTACTATATATATATAACAATATAATAATCTCCCGCTTAATGTATTCAAAACTACGTTTAAAATTGTAAAGCTTGACCCTTTTGCTTCTTGTCACCACCTAATTCGAAGTGCTTACATCTCTTCAAGGATAATTGAGCCTTGGTCTTACAGACGATACATTCCAATCTCAAGACAACCTTCTTGGTGGTCTTGGCCTTCTTGTGGAAAACTGGCTTAGTTTGACCACCGAAACCCTTTTGCTTTCTGTCATATCTTCTCTTACCTTGGGCAAACAAAGAAGCCTTACCAGCCTTGTATTGGGTAACCTTGTGGGTGGTGTGCTTTCTGCACTCCTTACCCTTACAGTAGGTCTTTCTAGTTTTTGGGACGTTAACTATAATTGTTAGTAAAGATGTTTGATAATAGTTGTGGTGGGTCTTGGTGGCTTGGGGCAAGAGTTCAACTTTTCACTAGTACGGGATATACATTGGACATTCTCCACCTATCAGGCAAGGAAGAGGTCTGCAAAAATCATTCTGACGCTCTAACTGCTCAGTCCTTGAACATCGGCATATCCACCGCACTTATATATCGACAAAACTTGATACACCTTGATTTAACTCTGATGGTGGGGATTTCGATGATTTTTCACTTCGTCTTCGAGAACCTCCTCAAGACATTATAATCTTCGCTGTTCATTCGTAATGGTATGGTTGGCTTGCTTCCGTCACCTTTGACACCCTGTTCTCCGTTCATTACATACCCATTTTGACTTGTTATTGTTACTGTACTAAAAGAAGTAATCCACCAACACTTTTTTCACTTATATTTTTCTGCTCTTGGTATCCAAAGTTTGGCTGGAGGGTATACAATTGGGAGTATGCAGTCCGTAGGTTTTCTCGAAAAATTTTCAAAGTGATGAGATTCTTGAATTTTTGTTTCACGTGCTGAGTGACTGCTTTTTTGCAATCGAGCTGTGTTAGCAGTGGATGCTGTTGGGTGCTGACCGCTAGCAACTTAATGCAGTGGACCTACATTCGGGTGTGCGTGGGTCAATCTTAGATTAAACAGTAATGAAAGACAAATTGAGCCAGTATTTTTAATGGAGAAGTTACTTGCCCATGACTTAATAGAGTAGCGGTCAACAAGCTGTCGCCTCGATACCATACCTTTTACTCTATGTATATTTATACAACAAATGGTGGCATTCATTAACTACTATTGTAACATGACTCACTTTAATATAACGATCCACTTTTCGTTGTTTCTTTATACCTCTATGGCCGTATCTCGTGCACCACCTCTACCTCCCCTACCTTCTTCAATCTGAAGCTCGTGCTTAATTCATGCATGCACCTGCATAACTTTTTTTGCAGCCATTGGACCGTGCCACAACTCAACTCACTACAACCATAAAAAACATATGCTTCATCGATATATATTAGGTACATATATATAGAGGAATTTGGCCAAATAAGTCGACATTTGGTAATAATCCCTAGTGTAACAAAAAATTAAGGAGATAGTAAGAAAGATTGGTTAGTAATTTTAAAGTTGGCAATAGTTGAATGCCCATAAAGCAATAACAATAATAAGAAGCAATGCAATGAACCAGATACCTTGAGTGCACACCGGCACCAGTTGTAAACAAGTAGAGTGGTAATAAAAAGGATATTTGAGTGGGGATGAAGCAGCTGACCATCAATCGTAATGAAACAGGAGGTAAGTGATCCTAAGTAACCGACCCCCAGTGAAACGGTTTCGAACGACACTATAATACAAGAAAACAAGAAACATAAACGAAAAAGATACTCGATACTATATCAATGTAATCATGATCTGGTAACGGTAGAATATATTGTCGAAGTTGAAGTGATAGTTTCATCAGCTAAGTCACTGGCATCATAGTAGTCGTAGTTAACAATACAGACACTACCAGAAGCAACAACGGTCAGAACGTTATCAATGAACCATCCATCTGTCGAAGTTGGAATGCTGGCCAAGTTTGTAATAGTAGGACCATCATATTGACTCGTAGATGTGGTTATTGAAGTTGTTCCAGAGGTCTCAATAGATGTTGAGGTTGGAGTGTATAAAACTGTGGTTGAAGCTGGGGATGCTGTAATGCTTGTTGTGGTAGGCACCGTAGCAGTAGTATCCGAAGTAGTCGAGGATGTAGTAATAGCTTTAGTAGTAGCTGGAGTTGTTTCCACAGGAGCTTGAGTAGTGGTGGAGGTTGATGATGGTTTGGTTGAGCTGTTTGTTGTCGTTGGGGTAGTCGCAGTTGTAGTTGGACTATCAGTACTGGTTGTTATAGTCGAGAGTTTTGTGGCAAGACTAGTGGTGGTAGCTGGAGTAGTCGCTGTGGAAAGCGGCGTAGTAGCCACTGTAGTGTAAGTGATGGCTGTTCCAAACATAGTGGAGGTGACAGTTGCGGTATATCTTGTAACGGTCAGTGTAGAAGTACTCACGATAAGATTGGTCTCGGTTTGAGCTGCGGCAGTAACGGTCAAGTAGTTTGTGTTTACGGCCATCACAGTTTTAGTCAAGTGAATGACTACGGGAGCATCATCATCACGTTTGTATGTATTTCTGGTTGGGGCAGCAAGGGTATTGGTAATTAAAGCAGCAGTAGCTAAGGAAAGGAGTATATTGGAAAATTGCATTGTTCTAGAATAATGTTAATAGTTAAGGAGTGACTGTAGTTGGTTGTTTCTCGAGAGAGTGACTGTAGTTGGATATGAGAGGAGAGAATTAAAAAAACACTAGGGTTACTTTTCTGGGTATGTTCTTATCTTTAGTTGAATTGGTATGGACGATAAAGGAGAATTGGAATAAAATCCGCGAGCGATATTAAGAGGAATTGAAAGAATATTTATAAGTAAATGGTCATACGTTGGCCAATATCCAACCGTTCCAACGACAGCAGATTGGCATTATTGACATGGTAGATAATTATTTAATTGCAAAATAAAAAGAAATGCTTTGGGGGTTAGGTGTACGAAAGACCATTAGAGATTCATAAGTGTTTGCACACCCATGTAGCATCTGTTATCTTGGGTGACAAAGTAACAACAATGCTAAAAAATATAGCAATTTATGAAAATGGCCGACTAAGCTATTAACCATTAGCCATACACTGTGGCCTGTGAAGTTTGAGCCATGAAATAGCCAAAGGCTGCAATGATATCGCCTTATTCTTCATTGATGATGCTGGTTTCTCTTCCCAATTATTCAAAGCTACTAAAATGGCTACTCTTGTCAACAGTGCTCTCTTCACCTTGGGGTGAGATGCTACATAATCAAACATCTACCAACGAACAAACAGAACAATTTTTACCGGTTGTAGTTGAATGGTGTGTTGACGATGATTCTGGGACTCAAGCATACCCGAGAGTTACTAGATCTCATCATGCAACATCAAGCTCATCATGCAACATCAAGCTCATCATGTTGATAAGCTTTTGGTTCTGCGTTATGCCCGTCTATTCCATATTAACACTGCGTAAGTTGCCAGATAGTGTGAAAGTACTCCTTGAATGTGCATGTTTCAAATGCACGGTCATCTATGACAGCTTTGCTGGCTATCCCATTGCCTTCTCACAAATTAGAAATTATTTTACTCCTTTCATATTTTCGACATCTGGCTGCAAGCCCAATTAGGAAGGAGGCTGCAAAAAAACCTCCCACAAAAATGTGTCAATCTCAGGGAAAGAAAGAACATAGTACTGGACGGTTTCTCGGTTTCGGGGATTTAAGTTGCATTACCATGAAATTACTTCTACATAGGTTTGGATAAAATCCTATCCAGCAAGAACTTGCAGGATATTTTGTAGGGGGCCATGATTTCATGATTTTTTCCTAATATATTGCTGGTTAAATGGCTGCAATTGTCATCTGCTCAAATGTGATCAAATTAAGACAAAGAAGTAACAGCTGCCAAAACGTAAGCGAGATTACTGACAAATATGGCGGTGGTGTGTGTGTTGAGTTTGCTATTTATTTCAGCGAGAGAGAGGGAGGGAGAGGTTTTACGAGAGTCTACATGGGATGGTACTTGAATCTGTAGCCCTAGGTTGTAATTTATCCTCGTAGATGGCGTATTGCAAACACCTACGAGGTCAAGGAAGACAGTTTAGGGGGGGACAGTGGAGATATAGCTTATAATAATATTCTTTAAGCATGATCTCACCTCAGGTGGCCGTATTTCTGTCAACTTATTTCTTCCCCAAGAAATTTTTGGACATTGCAATAGTGGGCAGAACGATACAATAATCAACCAGCATACTCATGAATGAAAAGACATCAACTTGCCCTTTGTGCCTTAGGAACGATTGTCTTACATTGGAACTGAAGCAACTCAACAATAGGAGCAATCTAGTCATTCGAGAAATAAGCAGTCTAGATATACGAGAAATAAAGGAGGTTATTCAGTAGGAATAATTAATTATGCCAAGGTTCAACAATTCATTTGCCAAATCTTGAGACCTAGATCATTATACATTCCTATTCATCCTGACTTTACAGTTCCCCTCATCACATCGGCATTGCCACGCTCATCTCCTCGTAATAAACATGGCACCTTTTTAGGGTATATACGGGTAATGATCATTAGACTTGACTGCATGCATTGAAGAAACCAAATGGATAACTGACCAGCACCAGTGCATCAAATGGCTCAATCTCCGAACATTCACCGCCAATTTTGGAATGCTTGAACTCATTCTATCCTCATTAAGGCCTAATAACGAAAAAGCCTTAAATACAGATACATTACGACAACGTCATCTATCCAATGAGATTTTTATCATATTGCCATAGCCTCCTGCCAATTAAAAAAGTCCAGACAAAAACGATCCTCGTAAATGAATTGAAGTGTAAATCAATGTCGCACCCATCGATTTATATATAGCTTTTACGTCTTTGGGAACTCACCGTAACAACTATCTATGTAGTCTCTATCGTCTTCCCTACTGCCTCTTCCCTACTGCCTCTTCTCTCTCCCCTTACAAGCTCCCCGGTAGTGCGTACTCCTGAAACAAAAAAAAAACATTTGACATAAAACAACAAACCGACCATAAACCGAAAATCATTAGAACGGAAATCAAGGAGAGTACCAAGACATGAGCTACTTCCAACCATATGCGTATAACACGCAACAGCGAAACTCTACGATCCCTGGAGTGCAACATTCGTCGTCGATACATCAGTTAATCGTGGAAGGTGCGACGAATCTGTCGTCAGATCTCCCCATTGAACCATCCTCCAATCCGGAACAACTGGAACAAGTCGGTACTATCCAAATAGAAGATGTTAAAGGCATTGAGACTGGATCTGCAATTGAAGGCAGTAAACACCTTGCTCATAAAAGGGACTCCAACAAGGTCAATGTTGTGGCTGGCGATTCCAATCCACCGAAACGTCGTGAGCGTAAAAACCGTCCTGGTCAACGATTTGGTGCAAAGAAGAAATCATGGGTTTGGTCTTGGTTCGTACAAGATGTGGTTAATCCAAATATTGCCGCTTGCGACTATTGTGGTAAGATCATAGTGAGGTTGTTGCTGGATAAAGGCTCGCCAAAGAAGTTGAGCGAACACTTGAAGACTCACAAGTTACTGAAGGAAACGGTGAATTATTCTCGTTCTCCTCCTGTTGATGGGTATGGGGTTACCTTCACGAATAATGGGGACGTTGTTTCATGTCCCTCGAGCTATTCCGATCCATCTTCTCATCAAAGTACGGTTGACACGCAACTGCATAATCAGCAGCCTCAACAGACTCGTCAACCTCTTAGTCAGGTACATGAACAACAGCAGCAGCAGCAACAACAACAACAACAACAACAACAACAACAACAACAACAACAACAACAACAACAACAACAACAACGGCACCAGAATCAACAACAACAACGGCACCAGAATCAACAACAACAACGGCACCAGAATCAACTACTGCAGAACCACCAACACGAACAACAGAATCACCAACAAAACCAAAACCAAAACCAACCGAATCGACAGCAATTAAAACAACTGATCAATTTGCAACAGCAACATCAGAATCTAAGTCCGCAGCAGAATCAACAACAAACCAGTCCGCTCCAGGACCATCACCAAAACCAATTGCAGCATTTGCAACTGCCACAGCTCGTTCAAAGCCTGCGCACTATAAACTCGCAAAGTATTGTTACCTCTACATCACATCCTCAATCACATGCTTCGGATACCCCTAAGGTTCGATCCACGTTTGATTCACAGCGCAGATTTCTCTCCGCTGAGTTCGATAATTCACGGTACACTCCTATGAATTTCCATAGGCATCTCCTAAAGTTCTTGACAGAGAACAAATTGCCTATTAATGTGATAAAATCGCATTCATTCCAGCAACTAATCTATGACTTAAGACCGGACTCAATTCAAGATTTGCAAGAGTTGACTGGATTATATCATTCTTTGTTGGAGGTTAGTAGGTACGGTGAAAGCGCAAACGGCACTACTGACCCAGTGCTTGCCCCTGTTGACCAGGAGTCTCAAGCAGTAAGCGCATTAGCAAATGTTGTGATGACGAGCAAGTAAGCGTTATACGTGCTCACTGTGGTATGCCTTCGCAATCACAACAGATAAATTGAAGTTATTAAGGGACAGAATGCTCCTCTAATTTGGTTTACCCACAGTATTATTGGCATTCCTGAGTATAAGCAATAATGTGCGGCCTTGCAGATTAAAGTGTTTCCTAAGAAGAAGAGATGCTGTAATGGAACTTATTGTATAAATAGAACTCCTTATATTATAGAAATGAATAAAGTGTATTCTGGGAGATGAATATATGCAAAATAGGTAAATCAGAAATAATTGAAACCCAAGTTATTTATAACGTAAATTCATTCAAGCTCTCTTCCAATGCATGGGATATGCTCATAGTCGGATGAAGACCAGGTGTATTGCCGATACCAAATAATACTCGTGGAGTAGCATTCGCACTTCCATTGATACGAGCAGATGGAAGGGGAGATAACACAGGAGTGGAAGATCTTGATGTTTCCTGGTATGTAGGAGGAGAAAGAGTGTGTACATCTTGGTATGTTGGGGGAACTTCGTCATCCCACGCAATACCCAAGCCAGAACGCTCAGTGAGGGACAATTTAAATTGCATTCTGAGTATGCGAGCTGAACCAGTTGGCAGACCAGTAAGTGCTGGACTTGGTGGGTTTGAGTTATTTGATTTACTTGTACCATTTCCGGACCTGGTAGGAATAAGTGTACTACCCGACCTTGATATTGAACTTATGTGAGTAATTTCTTCCGCAACTATGATTTCCACGATCAAAGTATGGCTTACGAAGACCCCCAATGTGGGGTCATCAATATCGCACGCAACTGTTGCTTCATTTGAACTAGCTGAATCATTGCTCACGATATCGTCACTACTTCTCTGGGATATATGCTGTGTAGGCCCAGTAGAGAAGTGTTTTGCATTGATTTCTGCAACAAGCTCAATGTGGCCCGAATTAGAGAAGTCCGACTTCCAGCCTGAACGATACTCACCATGACTGATAGTACGAGTTTCTTCAAGATAGAGTTCTGGGTCTTGTGTATTTTGCACAAGATCTGCTTGTAAGATGGGTATACTAGACGTACCACTTCTTACAGGGTTCAAGGTGTTGCCAGATATACTCGCAGATACCTCAATTGGAAAATCATCGTTTAAATTGTCAGCGGAAGAAGCAGCAGAAAGGAGAGCATCCGTTTGAGGCTCAACCGCAGCAGCAGCATTATTCAAGGTCAAGCCATTCAGGCGATTATGGTTTGGGTTCTGCAAGTTTTGTCTCTGTCCATGATAGTGTTCACTTGCATTCAGCAACAAAGACACTCCATTACGAATAGTACTATGATGAACATTAGAGCTACCACCTCCAGTAACCCTTGGGGACCGTCTATTTGATTCAATTGCTTGCTTTATCTTTGCCTCGTGCTTTTCACAAGTGTATGCACGTACACTGATACATTCCTCAACCCTCCAAACTAATTTTCTCATTCTCCATCTCCTAGTATTGCTGACGATATTATCTAGTTTCAATTCGATTGGGAATGTTGATTTAGGATATACCACATTGGGAAGAACTGCACTTGCAGTGACTTCAGTAGGTGGGAAGACTCTGAGCGAGTTTCTATCTGGGCCCCGCAAAATCAGGCGAGAAATGTGCAATGGTAATTTGACAGTAGTGTCTTCTTCGCTCTTTGGTGTAAGAGCCACGGCAATTAGCTCGTAGGATATGTACGAATCCGAGTGATTGCTTCCTAGTTGAGATGTTGGAGGCAAGGAGCCAGGAATCAAGTGAGAAAATGGATACCCATGAGTACCCACAGTAAAAGAGGCATTTGTGGTTAAGACATCCCATCTTGCCAATGTCGTTCTCTTGTATTTACAATCTTTACACAGACTGACAGATGATGATGTTATGCAAAATGTACGACTATACTTAATAGTTTGTACTAATGAAAGAGTTACATTCAGCAACTCTATCTCTGGGGCATCCCCCGCATTGATCTCTAATTTGAGGATCCCCGATATTATTGAGCCTGTAGATTCCTTTGGCTGGCCATATAATACCACTGGAGGAGACTCCAACTTGATATTAAGCACAAATGGCAGTCCATGTAGCTTTGATGTCATTCTAGGCGAATTCGCCTTCCCACCATGAGACAGTTTCTTGCCATTGTGAGGACTGGTTGTACCACTGCTTGAGTTCAGGTGGATAGGCGACACTAACCTAAGCGATCCTGCCGTATCTGAATCAGAATTCTTATCGCTTTTATCCGAATTTAATAGTAATACTCTTGATAAAAGCGTCATTGTAGGGTGATCAAGGGGTTTGTATAGTACATTAGAAACTTTTCAATCCGATTTTTTTTCCAGGTGCATGGGGTAAGTAAGGCTATTCTTAAGTAGCACAAATGAACCCAACTCGGAGTAACGAGTACACGAGAAACAAGGTGAGGCAAGAGTGCATGTTGCAACTGTGGGCACTTAATGTGGCGTTGGCTAATAGTTGAAAAGGAGATCTAGCTCAACAGAGTGTGGAGAGTTCGGTCTTCTCCGAGTAGCCCATATTTGTTACAATTGGTGGGTGATGGGTGGTGGTTGGTGGTTGGATTGATAACTGGATGGCCTAAAAAGGTGCTTGTTAGTATAGAGGGGACCTTAAATCTACGAAAGTCTGGTGACTCTAACTTCAATACATAAAAGGGTCCTTATGACGTTTCTGGTCGAATCTGGGTGTACTGTATTTGGTATATGTAGCGTAGATTCAATGGTGTGCAAAAAGTACGTAATGGACGGTTCATATATGCTTTTCAACTCTGAGCTATGAAACAAATCAAATATTCGCTATATATGGGAACCCATTGTCTGACCACTGTACCTGAGACGAGATGGCTCCAGAACTAAGGTTCTTGGTTGGTGTTGGTTGATCCGTAGGCGAGTTGAGGTCATAGTATAGCAAGTTAATCTCATCCTAAGAAAATCCAACTTGGGCCCTGAAATACTTCTCTTGCTCTCTAACATTGAATTCAAATGTAAAAACCACCCAAAGCAGCCCTAGCAATCCAATTATCGTGACTCGATATCTACCACCATCCCACCACATCTCACCTCCAACAGCATCACAATTGTGGCTGCAAAATTCCATCATGTGACCTGCTGAAAACCCTACCAATCTTAACAAATATAACGCTCATATTAGAGTAGTGCCTTAGTTTTAGCATTGCTATGTATACTCCTTGTATCCCGTACAGTGTATTTCAATGGTCTTCTCTCTGTTAATTGGTGTTATCCAATGTACAATAAACCCTCGACTTAACATCCTCTATCCAACGTTGGAGCCCCGAGTGAATTGGAGTTAGATCTTGATTAGGAAACTGCTGCACATACATCATCAAAGTTGAAATAAATTAGCACACAGAGGGGATTGGATGTCGGTTGATCCGATACGCTAACTGACTCGCAACCATTCAACTGTTGTTTAAATAGGATCGGAAAGGTGCAGGAGTAGTTTGCTTGGAGTTCAAGGTAATCTTCAATTAAAAAACAGCAATAAGGGCATTTTGCAGTCGAAATGCCAGATGCAAGTGTAACTAGTTAAATTAGATAAAAAATGTCATGGAAAGCAATTATGACATCTCACGTCCCGAAATCACACTTAGCATTCATCCTTATCCTTGTGGTTATCCAATATGGTTAATAATTGTTTTCAGGTTTCCTCAAATATTTCAAAAAATATGTTAAAATTTATAAAAAACATCAAAACGGTTTAAATGTGCAATTGATTTACCTCGAAAAGTCAAAAAAGTAGTACTACTTGAATTACAAGTAGTTTTAGTGATGATTTGCCATACCAGCTATTGGCTATCTGCAGTTGCATCGTGGTTAAGCCAGTTAAAAAATAAACCCGACGCGGGGGTCGAACCCGCGACCTTTCGATTAAGAGTCGAATGCTCTACCGATTGAGCTAGCCAGGCTGTTTCTTGTTGTGATTAAAGTATTTTTTATTTAGGATAAACCTGGTCTCATAGATACTGAAACTGTTGCCAAATACCCTCCCTAGAATGGCGCTAGAAATATCTTCAATGGTACTGCAATGGTGGACTTACTTCAATACATAAAGGACAAACAATATTATAGAAACAACAAAAAATGACTAACTTTAAGCGAGAAATACTAAACAAATGGCATGATATACACCAAAAGATTCTAAAATGTTCTAAATGAGTGAAAAGTTTCTTGTAGTTGCTTTCCAAGCAAGAGCCTCTAGGCCTTCCTAGAGCAAATTTAACGAGAGTTTCAAAATCTCTCCCTAAATTCCTTCGTAGAAAAATCACGATCCGTCGCGCCAGAACAGAAACAACAAACTTCACACTTTTCAGTACCAAATACAAAAACTATCCAATGTCACAACAATATCTAGTAATAGATAATGGATCCTATAATGTAAAGGCAGGGTTTGCCACTGATGAGGTCACGGACCCAAATATCCCTAACGCGGGATTTTCTCCACTAATGGTTCAGAATACAATCTCCAGAACTAGAGACGGTGTGATATACATTGGAAACGACTATAAACCACAGACCAACAACTATTCCGGGATTTTGTTCAAAAGACCTCACGATCAGGGTCATCTCACTTCTTGGGAGGCTCAGAAGCCTATTTGGGATTACGCTTTTGATCAATTATGCCCAAAGGCTGAGATGGACCACGGTCTGATTCATTTGACATTGACAGAACCTCCATGTCAGCTACCACAACTATCTATGAACACAGACCAGATTGTGTTTGAAGAGTATGGGTTCAACGAATATTATAGATGTATCCCTCCTTCCCTAGTCCCTTGGGTGTTTGCATCCGATGTGCCCAATAATGATTTTATGCTCGTAGTAGACTCTGGTTTTAGTGCTACTTGGATAGTGCCCGTCATTTTTCAAAGCGTTCATTGGGCTGGAGTACGCAAGTTACCTGTCGGAGGGAAACTACTTAGTGGTTTACTACGGGAATTGATATCTTTCAGACATTATGATGTTTCCGACGAACCTATTCTTATTAATACTATAAAGGAAGAGACATGTTTTGTCTCGAATGACTTTTCTAAAGACCTAACTCGAAGGCAAGATCTTGTGTGTGAATTCGTGTTGCCTGACTTCAAGACGACTACCATGGGGTATGTGAAAACAAGTGGGGTTGAATTAGAGCGCGATACGCAGACTTTAAAGCTTGGTGACGAACGATTTACACCTCCTGAATCGTTCTATCACCCAGAATTGCTATTTGACAATAACATCTCGTCGTCTAACAATCCAGTTTTGCAAAGCTCACCCTTGAAGAATTTGACAGACTTAGTGGTAGAGGCTATCATGTCGTGTCCACAAGCTGCTAGACCGTTACTACTGGCAAACATAGCTCTTGCAGGAGGACTGACGAATTTACCAAATTTCAAGCTGAGGCTTGTCCTGGAACTAACTAAGGAGCTCCCTGCTGACTGGATTGTACGAGTACGCGATGCTCCACCTAATAGAAACGCTGATGAGTTATCATGGCTTGGCGGAGTTCAATTAACTAACGATGCCGTTATTGATAGTGTAAGTGTTTCAAAGAAGGAATATTTTGAGCATGGTCTGAACTGGTGTCAGAAGCAATTTGGCTTTAAAAATGTGTAGTAGGGAGATGAGAGCTGAAATCGTCAGAATCTCATCGCAACGAAGTTTAATAGTGTGTAATTATAGAATGCATAGACCGCATAGTACAATCGTATCTTGCAGTTGAAAATATCATTAAATGTTCTGTATTACTCTATATATTTTGGATCTCGAACATATCCATCCTTGTTTTATTTTATCTAAACACCCCAAATATCTCTCAGAAACTCATCGCTACATATACTCAGACCTCTATCAAATGATTGAAAGTCAAATACCTTGATAATACCAACCAACCGTATCTGAACCAGACCATTTGACTGAAATGCCCGTAAGCCATGGCAGCATAACTCAAACTTAACATGTTCAAGTCCGAATAGAACTTGATGGAGTCTGTATTAACTTCATTGTTGAAGAAGCTGACATTAATATTGACCTTCAAGAGACGTCCGAAGACAAGCTTTGATAAATGGTCAACAAAGAGCTCGACATTCGTAAGCACTGTAAATGAATACTTTTCCCAAAAGTTGAGTGATTTCAAAACATAAAGTTTGGCGACGTTACCACTCGCGTAGTATGACTTGTAGAAGTTCTTTGTACCATGGTACAAAGAAATATGGTTTGGATGGTTCAGCACACCATTTTCATCAAAGGTTATCAAAACAAGAGGTTTACCCTTTTGTTTATGGCCAACTATATCAACTAATGTGGATCTTATGTCGTTTGAGTCCCACGTTTCATTCATCCCGTCCTTGAATTTCTTTAATATTGTCACCTTGTCTTCACTGAGACCTAGGATTCTGGCAGAACTGTATAATTCAGCAGCACGAATGTGTCCCATTGACTCATGAACAGAATCACCATTAGAAAAGCATACCAATCTCACATCATTGAAATGCTTAGCCTTTGTCAATTCAACAATTGATGGTGAGAAGAACATCACTTCATCATCTGGGTGCCCGACCACGAAGTAAACCGTACTGTTCTGGATAGGCAAGGGAGTTGGGGACGTTATGGAATTGTAAGGATATGATGGTTTTGTATAGCGATTGGTTTGTATCTGTTTCAGGGTATGCTTTAACACTGTCTGGGGTACCACGGTGGTCAATACTATCCATATCACGAATGAGCTGAATATGAAATTCAAGATGTAGCGAGGGATCCTAAGCAAGATCATCTTATCGAAGCTGTAGATGGAATAGCTTTGTTGGTTTATGATATTGAGTAGAAAAGGTTTCGGTCCTACGGTAACAATGTTGAAAAGAAAGTGATGTGGAAAGAATTGAAACTGTTACACCTCTTTGCTTGACACATGTCAAATCCCCGGTAACTTGTTGAGTGATGTAATTTCCTTGTTGGGACCAGAGAATTGGAGGGTCGAAAATTGGGGTCAACGCACTGAATTTGTGCCCAACGTGGACAAGAGTTCGCAAGAGGCACGGAGAGGTGGAGTTGATGACAGGGGTGGAGCAGTGATCGCACGAAGAGGAGAGTTGGCAGCAGAAGAAGACATACGAGGAGAAGAGTATTGTAGAGAGAAATAGATTGTTGAAAGGGCATTTCGAACAAATAATGGCAATGTCAATGTCTTATACAAAATTCTCTTCGCATGTATACATGTTCATATGTTGTAATAAATATAAGCTTGGGCATCAGCAGTCAAAATGGCTGGGTCAATATCTCCTGTGTCCACTACTTTACGTAGTCTGGCGAGGGCACTCAAGACAATATCAACTTTGGTAGCTTCTGTCCCATCCCAGCTCCCTTTCCAATTCACTCGTGGAATCCTCTAAGAACTTCTCTTTCTTCCCTGGGACTCCTGCAACAAACTTATCAAGAGCACTATAAGTTCTCAAATGTTCAAGTATGTCACTCAATCTCATGTTGAGGTTCTTTAGCTGAGGCTCGGAGAATTTCATTTCAGGCTAGAATACATTGATAGTCACATCGGTATATAATTCACAGGAGTATTCTCATTGACTTCTCAAGCAAAAGTTTTCAAGAGTCCGAGTAGATGCACTTGCGGTAGATCTCTGTGGCACGCTTCAAGCTGTTCGCTTTATCATCGCCCTGTTGTCCCCCAGTACAATCAACAATAACTATCATTGTAGAACCAGTCATTGTAGAACCAGTCATTGTAGAACCAGTCATTGTAGAACCAGTCATTGTAGAACCAGTCATTGTAGAACCAGTCATTGTAGAACCAGTCATTGTAGAACCAGTAAGCTAATACCCCATTTGGTTGTAACAATTGAGAACACTATTTGATGAGTCTAGGGTAATCTTTAAACCAATGAATTCATCCACCAGCAGTAATTAAAGAAAGAGTTCCAGCCGTCTTCGAATCATCACAGAGAAGGAAATCCTCTATAGATCCAACTCGGACGTTTATCCTATCGCTATCAATTCCCATTTCTTTAGTCTTTTGCTCCTTTAATTCATTGGCTGATCATCAGTGGGGAGAGATCGAGTTCTGGAACCTCCCTAGAGAGCCGTACCGTAACACCAGTACCACAACCCAAATCAAGGGTCTTGGATGCTGGAAAGTCTTCCAACATAGTCACCAAGAAGTCCGTAGAAACTAGCTAGATATTGCGTTCAGAAGGTATCGTAATCCTCAGTCAAGAAAGCGGAGCTGGAGAACGTTATCATTTTAGGTTAATCAGAGTATCTGTCAGTGATCTTGAACTAACTACCATTTGAGTTAGAGGATGGCCGTTTTATATCAAGGAATTACACATGTATGACTCAGCAGTTTTGTCCGGGAACGTGAGATTTTGCAACCAAACCTGTTGCTGATACAAAGCGTGGTAGATTTTGCATCGATCTCTCTTAAATGTTAAGTTATTATTACAGTATAAATAAATGCCTATAACCAGTCAAAAGTATCCTTATTCGCGCTTTCGTAACGTTGGTCTTGCGCTGGGTTCCATGAGCCTTGGGAAATGTTCGCTTCGCTCATATAAGAATCAATCTCTGATGTCGGTGCGAGCTCTAAGAAAGGAACCAAACCTAGAGACCCGTCTGCGGCAAATTCGTTCATATAAGATTCACCTCGAAGGTTGATTTTGAAAGGATCAAACTTGAGGATACTATCGAGGTCCAATTTGTCATCAAATGCCAATGGCAGCACCTGTTGTTGGGCTTGAACTTGTTGTTGGGCTTGTACTTGCTGTTGGTACGAATTAACTGCTTTCTGTGGCACACTACTTGTAGTAGTGCTTGAAAGTTTAGACGACGGTGATGTCTTGACTTTAAACGGAGAGTTGTAAGGCGATAATATATCCTGAGGTTCTCTAGGAACTGCAGTCTTAGTAATTGGCGAATAGGAGAAGGAAGGTGAGGCAAGCCCACTTGGAATGCCCTGGTTGGTTGTAGTAGCGGTCTTTTTCTTAAACGATTTGTTCATTCCTAATATACTCAATACTGAGAATTCTAACAATTTGGATGAGTTCTTAGTCAAATTTCCAGGAAGCTCGAAGCTGCTCTCAACAGAAAGGTACGCCAAAGTATCCAAGAGTAGCTGCTTCAGAGTTTGGTGCAAGGTACCACCCCTGATATAATCCAATGACCCCTTTGCAACCAAAAGCGCAAACCTTGCTTGTTCCCTTGGGATATTTACAGGTATGGGTAATAAATACAGCGAATTGATCTTAACAAGACTTTTGAGGAGCTCTAAAATCTGGATCAGTGCTTGTTGGATCATACTGACACTCGACACTATCGATGTAGGCGATTTAGCCTTTGAAAGCTGCTCTTTCTGTGAAAGGCCCACGTTGAGATGATTTCCATATTTTGAAAGGATTGGCAAGTATATCAAAATTTTGGCATGGTAATACATAAATATAAGTGTCAATTGTTGCTTGGAGTAATTCTTCCACGAGTCCTCATCCTTGTTATCTTTGAGTGAAAATCCATTTATATCGATTTCGAATTTGAGATCTGCTGGCAAATCACGTCTCCAACAGTCAAGCATTCTATCCCTGTGAACCGCCTTCGAATGAACATCGGTTCCACTCTCGAGACGAGAGAATATCGAATCAAGGATAGTTCCCAAAACTTTACAATAAAGCATCGTGCTTAATGCTAATTTGGTTACTTTACCCACAATTGATAAACGGGTATTGTTGATGATCAAGATATTCTCATTTCCATCCCCATCATCGTCATCATCTTTCTTACCAGAGAATGGGAGCGCACATTCAATCTCGAAATCCTTCAAAAGACGTGGAACTCCAAGGTTCAATGAAGAATAAATATCGAGACAATAAATACACCAGAACAAAATACGTCTTTCACCTTGCATCAAATTTTGAAGATTCACATTCGAGGCTCCACCCACGCTGCTTGTAATTCCAAGGACAGCAGCAGGGCACCTATGTAATCTCAACTGTTGAGCCATAGTCACGACTCTACCTCTCAATTCATAGCAAGTAGTCGTATCACCAATGACAAGACAATATTGCAAAGCCAAACTCAAAATCTGTAACGATTGAATCAGACAGTACTTTGTGATTATGCAACTTGGTTTTATGAACTCATGGATTAAAAAGTCATAGTGTTTGAGCATTGATGCGTATTTTGTATTGCTGCTGGGTGATAGGTAGACATGCTTGTTCGATAGAAGGCTTAGACTGATCACTAACACAACCATTGCTCCAAATTTTTCAAGCAGATCGTACGAGCTAGTGCCCGTTATCAGTTCGTCAAATGTATCGATGGTTTTCTCCAAAACGTTTGTTAATTTGACATAGTTCTTCAAGAAACTGTTTTTATCCAAGATCGGCAAACTATTTCTCCAATCTTGGAAGTATACGGTGGTCAAATGGTCCAAGTCAATACGTGAACTGGGTAGACCAATATCACGGATAAAGCGAACAGCATCCAGCTCTTCAAGCTTATGTCCCATGCAAGTAGTCAATTGCAGGAAAGCACTCTTGTTACCGGTTTCAGCTTGTGTTTGACTTTCTTTAAGGGAGGCAATTGCATTCGCCGTGATAATCAGAGGTCTTGAGTTAAATCCATAAACTTGACATACACGAGCTAAGAGTGTTGGTATGAATAAAGTTTCTTCAGTCGATCTGGGAATCGAAATGGCCACCAATGCTGTTAATCTTTGTTGCTTTGAAGTTTCATTGTCCAAGATCTCTTGCTGCTGCTGGAAGACTCTATTTTTCTGCATTTGAGCAATAGCAGTGGCAGCTGCAAACGCACCTGGAGCTGGTGTTACACTTCCAAATGTCAGACTCAGAAACTGGGATCTCCCAGTGTTTGAGTTGGTACGACTTATGGCTAGTTCTTCACTAGCCAAGCTGTTTGTCTCTTCATCCGTGAAATCATCCAAAATACTTTCGTCGTCAGAAAGGTTGATCGAACCTGCGATAGAAAGTGGTCCTCCATGATTAGCTGATCCGGTAGTGGCCTGCCCATTATACATCGATCCAGCAATAGAAACCGGTCTTTCGTGGACCTCGTGAGGATTTGAACAACCACACGGACACCCATCTTCATGGGGATGATTATGCAAGTTCAAGTTTGAAGACGTGAGATTTTTATTCTCAATTTGATTAAGATTTTCATTATCATTGGAATGTGAATTTTCATTGTCATTAGGCTCCAGCGAAGCGGTATTTAGTAATTCCAACTGTTCATCTCTGAGATCAAGCAAGCCACCTAGTTTCTTATTCTCTGCTTCCAACTGCCGAATCCTCTCTTCCAAAGTTTCGGTGTATCCCTTGGGAAATGCTCTTCGTGAAAGTCTATCAGAGACTATGCACTCTAACCCCACGGTTTGACACCCAGAACAAGGATTTCGGCCATCACATTTGATCTTTTTGGCCCTACAACGATCACATGCTTGGGCCACACGCTCGCTACTAGTGCCTGGGGCTTTAATAGTCTTGGTGTTCGTTGTGGTACCCAGGTTCGTCTTTTTTAGTTTTGCAGCAGACTTGGGGAAGATGGTATCATGGGGGAAGTCTATTCCAGAAAACCCATTGAAACCAGTTCCATTATTGAGTTTCATCCCCATGTCCCCACTGTTCTCCTCTTCTTTCTTAATATATGTACCGGAAAACGACATGAACAAACGTATTCAGGAATAGATACTTATATGTTCATATCCTAAGTCCTAACACTGTCTGGTTGACTCATACAGATGTGCATGAACTTTTTTGAGACAAGGCGAGAATGATTTTTTGCACGACCGAGTTGCTTCAATGTCCGGAGGGTCCCAGATAGGTTAGAGTCTATTGCCAGAGTTCAGATGCATCTGGAGTGTTCTATTGACCATAGTCCCACCGCCACACCTATGATACTTGTATACTAGGTTTTTCTTTTCTGATTGTCATGGATGTATAGTCCTTGCAGTGTTGATGAAGAGTGCATTTTCCATAGTGGGAGCTTAGTGTGATTTTTCACTTGCAGGCACCATCATCTCTTGCGAGGATAAGCGTGGATTGGTGTGCCTCTGGTTCAAGACGGTGGAAGCCTCGTCTGCCTGTAGGTGAAATCATAAATCCTTCCGTCTGGCCGTTTGATGCATCAACACATAATTCCAAATAATAGTTGCAACAGCCTTCTAGTATCAGTAACTACTGGGAGCTAGAGCTAAGACCAAGCGAACCTGGTCTATCGTGAAAGCAAACTTATGAATACCTGTAGCCAGCGAGCTGTTGCCCCATGTACTGTCGTAGGCCCCTAAGGGGTAGTGATATGGAGGTATTGAAGAATACTCTTGATACAAAGTTCGGTGTTTAGGCTGGAAATACCATCAGCACAGATGATAGTTAATTCAACGGTCCCTATATTGTTCGGAAGAAAACGAATTGAATGGTTCTTGCAATTGACCTCAGCATCATCAAGACCCAATCCGAAATTAAGTTTTCCGATTAGAGGATTAGTTGCTCAGTTAAGAGTTGGTGACATAAGGTGTAGACTGCAAATAGCTCTAAGGTGGTAAATTATCCGGACCAAAGATCACTGCCCAATCCGACTCGAAATCCAATTTCAGTTCGTATTAGTTGGCTACTCTTCAATGGAATCGTTCAAGCCAGAAGAGCATAAAAGCAGGTCGTTGCTGCCACAAGAACGCTGCCTATCTTCATTTATACGTACTATCAAACCTGGTGCCAGCTGTGAGCTCATAGGTTACGAGCATATACTTTACCAAGTCCTCAATAAGGCTGTAATCATAGTTTTCACGAGACATCACTCATCATCTCAGTTGTCTCAATAGCCCCATTGTCCTCCTAGCACGCGAGTCTACCTCAGATACACTGATGATTCGCATGGAGGAGATGACCAATTGACACTATGTTGTTGGCTGGTTTCAATTTCAGAGTAACAAAAAACATCTTGAGACTGAAGATCAGAACTCATTTTACCTTGGCCCATACAAAGAGACGACTAAATCACATTCATATTACTTTCATAGTTATTGAATCTTGAAGTGTGGAGAGATTTGCATCTGAAAATTGATCTGAAAGTTTTCATTGACAAACGCGATAGCATTCCATTGAAGGTGATTCGTACCATAGAACAACTCATATATCCAGGTATGACGAAGATCATGATGCATACTGTTAGAAGAGGGGCTAAGAGATCGAAATTAGAACACGTCAAGGTGGAAGTAGACGGTCTACTGCTGAAATTGAAGTCACCACAGTTAAAGATGGAAGCAAACGAGCTTTTCATTTCGGAGTCCAATGCAATAAAGATGGAGAAAGACGAAGCAGAAATCAAAGTCAAACATGAAGAAATGGACCTTCAGACTCAGAATGGTATCGATCTGATTACGAACATCAAATTAGAACATGATGGTGTAGCCAATATTGAAGAGTCATTACCAAATGTGTTCCCACTAGTCGATATCGAAGACTACAAAACTGGCCCCCCAAATTGGTATAAACAATACAATGCAGTTGTTCGAATGAGAACTAAGTTCTTCTCCCCTGTCGATACCCAAGGTTGTGAACGAATGCCCAATACTATTGAACCTAATATCAAACACAACAACCCAAGAGCGTACCGCTTCCAGCTACTTATATCACTCATGCTCTCATCACAAACCAAAGATGAAGTAAACTTCACAGCGATGACGAATTTACACTTGGGTATGAAACTGAGAGGGTTCCCAGATGGCTTAACTCTCGAATCAATGCTCACACTTACAGAGCCTGAGATTGACGCGTATATATGTAAGGTTGGTTTCCATACACGTAAGCTGACTTATATTCATAAGCTGTGTATCATCTTGCGCGATCAGTTTGGAGGAGACATTCCTAAAACGATCGACGAGATCGTGACTCTACCTGGAGTGGGTCCTAAGATGGGATTCTTACTTTTGCAATCAGGGTGGAAAATTAACGATGGTATTGGGGTGGATGTTCACTTGCATAGATTGGCTCAGATGTGGGGGTGGACCTCTGCAAAGGCTAAAACTCCTGAGCGCACAAGATTAGAGCTCCAAGAGTGGCTTCCTCGTAAATACTGGGGTGACGTGAATCCGCTTTTGGTAGGCTTTGGACAGGTCATCTGTGTTCCAAATGCAAACAACTGTGATGTGTGCTCGCTTGCAAAAGACAAACTCTGCCCTGGTGTGAATAGAAAGCTACTTACTGGAACTTTATCAGATGCGAGGATACTCAAGTTAACCAAACAGAGAGGCGATTTGTCTCAAATAATTAGCGATGTGATGGAAGAACAGGCTAAGGTAAAAGTTGAAGAAGATTCGACCACTAGAGTCAAGAGAGAGTACGGAAGTAGGTGATTTGACATTCTAAGTTGAATATTACATTACTAATTATTTAGTACACATTTTAATAAAGATTTTTTTTAAGTCTTAAAGAAGGTATTCATTTTCTAATTCTTCAAGTATCCACCTTCTTTACAAAGAGAATAGAAGATCGACAGTTGGTCCTTCAACAAAGCTTCAGGGCTGTCAAATTCCTTGACTTCACCCTTGTCTAATACCAATACACGATCACTGTCCATTACAGTTTCCAATCTATGCGCAATGGTTAAAATAGTCTTGTCCTTGAACTCGGATCTAATGGTTTCTTGAATAATCTTATCAGTTTGTACGTCAACAGAAGCCGTAGCTTCGTCTAAAACCAAAATTTTACTAGCGTCATTCAATAATGCACGAGCAAGACTCAACAACTGTTTCTGCCCCAGAGACAAGTTGGAACCAGCCTCGTCCAATTTTGCATCCAAACCAAAGACTGCCTTCAATTCGTCTGGGTTCTTACTTTCTTCCTTCTCAGCATCTGTAGGCTCAGTCGTCATCTGCTCGATGTGATCCTTTAAGTGGGCCAAACCCAACACCTTCCACAACTTTTCGTCTTCATAATCGCCAAATGGATCCAAGTTCTGTCTGACTGTACCCTTAACGATATGTGATTCCTGAGGAATGATGGTCAAATTGTGCCTCAAATCGTAGAGACCAATTTTGCTTGTATCAACATTATCAATGTCAATGTAACCAGTGGTTGGCTCGATAATTCTGAAAAGAGCCAAGGTCAAAGAAGACTTTCCTGCACCAGTTCTTCCGACGATACCAATCTTTTCTCTAGATTGAACTGAAATATTGATGTTTTTCAATATAGGATCTAAATTTTCTCTGTACTTGGTGGAGTAGTTTTTGAAAATAATTTCACCATTGCTAGGCCAGCTGGTTGGCGGTCTATTGTCATCAACAATCATCTCAGCCTCAGGTGTCATCTGACAGTATTCTGAAATTCTTTCAATACTCACAGATTGCGTTTCAACTTCGGCCCACCCCCTAACTATACCATTCAAAATATTGGTAATATTCAACGCGTACGTCATGAGGAAACCGAATAACCCAGATCTAATTGGCCTGCTGGTTGTTAAAGAATATGTAGCCAAACAAGACAGGGCAAAGAGAATGAGGCCTGAAATAGATTGTAATCTGACAGAGAGCCATCTGTTACAAGCTTGAGAAACAACTTGAACGATCACAGTATTATTAATAAAGCTCTTACTCTTATGAGAAAATCTCTCAGTTTGTCCAAACGCTTTGATGGTATCAACACCATTAATAGATTCTTGGATGGTTGCTAATACTGGTGACTTGGCCGTCTTTTGTAATCTCCTCAATTGTCTAGCAGAAGGAACATATTGCAAACGGTAGTAGTTGTATAATAACAACAATCCAGCAATAATTACTAACATGAAGGGCAAACTGGAAACAATAACGACCAAAGTTACCAAACCTGAAAGTATCATTTCCAAAAGCCAAATGATCATCCATGGCAATTGCAAATCAATCGAACTAATATCATCAGTGAATCTGTTCAAGATTCTACCTATTGGGGTTGTTTCAAAAAACGACATTGGACTTCTCAAGACACCACTTGCCATTTTAGCATGGAAGTACTTCGAGCCCAGAAGAATGCAATAAGACCAGATGACATATGCTGATATGAGTACGAATAAACCATTGACAAAACCAAGAGCAGCATAAACAGATAAGAAAAACTTAGGGCTTTCTGTGTGGCCGCTCTCATAATTAATTTCAGACCAGTAAGTTAATAAGTACTTTTCAGCAATCCCCATAAGGGAAGTGAGGAACATAAGGGCCAAGTACAAAAGTACATACTTGTAGTTACAAGCTCTGCAGTATTCCATAATCACTTCAAATTTGACACCTCCGGTTGCAACGTATTCGTCAATGGCACCAGTTTTTCTAACTTTAGGTTTTCCATTTTCGTCGTACTCTTCTTCATCGTCATCATAGACGTGATTAAAGGAAACAACACTAGCACGGCGCATGGCCAGAGTTGCTATCTTCTGAGTTTCAGCACCAACTCCAACAAACTCAGCAATAGTTTCTTCGGCTTCTTGGGCCTCTTCGGATTCAGGTTGAGGTATATTAACTTTAGGTTGAGATTGAGAGTCGGACTCGGATTCTAAATCAGTCTCATCATCTTCTTCACTTGCCTTACCAAATTCTTCAATCAAGGTTGCCAAGTCCCCCTTTGCAGCCATTACACTGTCGAAGTCACCAGATTCAGAAATAGAACTGGATTTCAACATATAAATCAAACTAGCCTTGTGCAACACAGACACAGAGTTTGTAGCCAAAATCTTAGTTCTATTACCGATAATACCATTCTCAGACAAAACTTTCTTAATAATGTTCTTACCAACATGAGAGTCGACAGCAGACAATATGTCATCAAGCAAGTAGATATCGGCACGAGAATATACTGCTCTTGCTAATGAAATACGAGCCTTTTGACCACCACTCAAAGAAATACCCTTTTCACCTACAACTGTTTTATCACCATCAGGTAATGACTTGAAATCGGAAACTAATTCACATGCATCGATAGTCTTCTTGTAGAATTCTACATCGTAAGCATGACCAAACAAGATATTCTCTTTAACAGAGGCGTTCAAGATCCAGGGAGATTGCGGACAGTATGCAATATTTCCCTTAATTTCAACAGAGGCACGTTCAGCGGTGGAATCATCTGAATATGCGGCAGTAGAACAAGGTAACTCGCTGAGGATGCACCTCAACAAGGTTGTTTTACCAGAACCAACTTTACCGACGATACACGTAAGTTTACCAGCTTCAGCGGTGAAGTTGATGTCAGATAATGCGACGGGATTAACAATAGGAGCCTCAGTCGAGTTTTCTTCGGCTGCAACATCTTCTTGAATATCTTTGAAAGGAGTGATGGATTCACTTTGTTTGGCTGCCCATAAGAAACTTGCATGTTTCACGATAACGGCTGGGCCAGATGTTACTGGTTCCTCGTGTCTGGTGAAAACGCCACCTTGGTAGTCATCAACCTCGTCCAATACCAAGAAACCACCAACTCTATGGAAGGATGTCAAAGCTTCAATGAACGATGTTAACAAACGTGGGAGAGTCAAAACAGGGTCCGTCAATAAGTTAAACAAAGTCAAAGCTGGGAACACAATTTCTGGAGTCAATGGAACATCGTAAAGTATTGTAAAGGCACAATAGGTAGCACAACTGATAAAAAAAGGAATACAAGCCCATAAGAAGGTTGAGAGTGCGTTGTAAACACCAACACGCTTGTTACTTTCCAATTCTTTGTCTCTCAATTCTGTCAATCTCTTGAGCATTGGACCTTCCCAGGAGTACAATTTGATTGATTTGACGGAGAGCAAAAGCTCGTTAACGAAACTTGTTCTGTTATCCTTATCCTTCATCATGGCATTGTAGAAGGTATAAACTGCGGTTGTGACGTACAGAACAAAGGGAATCAAGACTGCGGCAGCGGCAATACCACCAAGGGTTGCAACACCCATTAATTTATAAAGGGAAACTAAGCAAACAATCAATCTGAGAGGAGCAGAAATGAATTCAGCAAACCCTTGGAAGTACCATTTGATGGTCATGACATCAGTGGTGATATGATTAATAATGTCACCGGTAGTTTTATTCTTCTTAGCATGTGGAGTCAATCTGAGAGCCTTTGAGTAAATGAGGTACGATAAACTAGAATCGACAGCATACAAAACGTTTAAACTGATGTAAATGGATTGGTTGAAAAGAACCGATTGAGAGACTGTGACAAATAACATAGCAAAACTGATAATAAAACCTTTAATAATTGGAGGTTGAGTCTCCAATCCTGCTTTACTGTTAAAGTCATTAATGAAAAGTAACAAGTTCCTAAGAAGGAAAGGTTGGGAGAAAGATAAGGCAACGTCAAAAGTTTCCAAAAGTCCAGTTAATAGCAAGTAAGACTTAAAAGATTTTGCAATGGAAACAAATAATGAAGGTTGAGGAGCAGCCTTAATATATTTGATTCTGTTAACGAATGGGATATTGCGGAAGATCGAACCCTTTGAAGCTTTTGCAGCATTGACCAGATTTGTCCAATTTGCAAATAACTTACTGTAAGTGTTGTTGACAAATAACTTTTCAGTGACAATTGGTAAATCCTCCAAGGCGATATCATCAGATAAATAGATTTTCTTCATTAAAGGACGAATCCAAGTATAAGTCAAAGCAGAAATGATGTTGTAGTGCAACTCTTTTGGATCAAGGTCAAACAGTGGAGTATAATACACACCTTCTATTAAAAGTAAGGCGACGGAAGACACCCAAACGAAGACTTCCAAAGGTAAAGCCAAGGCAGTCAAGTAGTAGATTTTATGGGATGAATAGATATCTTGTATGATAACAAGGGAAAATATCACGAAGTTAACAATCCAGTAGAACAATACGGATGCAAGGGCCACTGGACTCGTTGAGGTTTCAAGTAAATGAATAGGCGAGATGATGAACAATATCACAAGGGTATTGAACAACAAGGAAGATCTTTTTGTTAAGACGTATAATACGGCCAAACTCACCAGAGCAACGGACACCAAAACCAACTTGATAACTTGGAGTAGTGATAGTTTCTTAGTAGGAGTCTTCTTCTTCAAGAGGGCCAAAGTGATCAATTGGTACAAGCCAAACACAGCAACAAGGAGTGTTACGGCAAGCGATAGAGCATTGATGAATTCAGGGTTGAATGAATTGCTAGTTGGAGAGTACAATGGATGTTTCCACGACAATGCGTCTACATCTATGTCTATCCAATTCTTAGTGAAGCCCGTATTCTTGATATGGAGTATCACGGACTCAGGGCTTAGGAGAGCCAATTGTAGCGGCGATGGAGGCGGGTCCATTGTCAAGTTATTGGCGATAGTGTTCTGCCAAAAAAGATTATCGATGATTACTTGGGGGGATGGGGAGGCTTATATACTGGGAAGAGTAATACTCAAAGCTTGAAGAGATACGGCTCTGAAATATTCTTTCGCTCGCGTTTTCGTTTTCGCTTTTTTTTTTTTGTTTACAGTTTTTTTTGGCTTAGACTTAACGGGTCTGTACGGGTTGTGTTATCAGGGGAATGAGTTGGGGTGGATTGAGGAGCACGGAGGTGTGCCAGGAGGTGTGACAGTAGGCGATAAAGACATGTGAGCTTGCCCAATAGGTGGATGAGCCCAAATTTCGGCCCTGATTATTGCAAAGGTCATTTCGCGAGGGGGGCCTTGAACGAACCAGTTGACACATGCTTGATTGTCATGAAATGAAATTTTTCAGTTCATGTGTGGTTGATAGAGATTATTTTTCTGCCCTTGGAATTAGAATACTGAATCTTAAATTGTGCCACAGATGCCATTCGTATGGGTGGCATTGAGGGTTAGTCATAGATAAGAGGAACTTAAGGGTACAAGGGGGGGTACAAGCGGAGCTGAGATAAGATTTTGGCTGCGGTGGCAAACTGGGAGGTGTGGCACGGCTTAGATGCGATGGGTGGCGACAATTGGAGAATGAACAAAGGAGTTATACGGAAAGATGGGCTCTATCCCGGAGTTTGTGGTTTTCTTGTGTGTGTTTAGACGTTTGTGATCAGACGTTCGGGGGTTAGGTGAGTCGATTGTGTAAACGAAGTATTGAAATAGAAAGAACCGCAAAGAAATGGAAGTATGATTTGGTAATCGCAAATAAATAAAGTGGGTGGCACCCACCACAAAAGGCATGCTAATACCAGGGCTGAAGATTTGCAAGAGAGTTGATGGGGGAGGTAAAGCTAGGATTTGGTTAGTCTAATGAGTCATTAGCCGGCAAGTCCTTGGTTTCCCGTAGTTTGCGTATTTATGGTAAAAGAGGGACTGGTTCCTAACATGGTCTGAAGACCTGCTGCGGCAGCTGCTGCAACCAGCTGTGGAAATGTGATGCGAAAAGGTGATGCGAAAAGGTGATGCGAAAAGGTGACTAAGCGACCGAAGTAGGACCGTCGTTCATGTCTCCCAATCTTGCCCTCATATCATTCCTTAGGTATCTGGTTGTCTTGTTGCTGACATCGCTACCTCACCTACTGCTAGACAGCAACGTACACTGCCATTTCCACACTCTCGCTACAAACAGCAAAAGCAACACCTAAACTGTAAATTAATGGCTGCAAATATTCAGCATCCTCCTCAACACAGCAGACCTTTGCTGATGGTGGCATAAGTAACCTGAAGCAAGGCACCAAGATGGTTTTCAGTATTATCTGATTATGCGTACGCAAGTTGACACTCCTCAAGCTATTTCTCATCTCTTGGCATCTCTTAATGTCAGAGTGTTAATGTCAGAGTGTTAATGTCAGAGTGTTAATGTCAGAGTGTTAATGTCAGAGTGTTAATGTCAGAGTGTTAATGTCAGAGTGTTAATGTCAGAGTGTTAATGGTGCTACCATATGAGTTGACTGAACAGTTCAATAAAGAGTCCAATTCATTACTCAAAAGATTCCTCATTCTTGCAACCATACCAGCAGCAAGTCTAACCCAACTTCCTTCAACTTGAAAGCCCCCACTTCATGTCAATGAAAACCATAAAGAGCATGGTGACCCTAACTTCTGTGATATCAGCTCGTCCTAATACTGTTAGTTTCAATCATTTTACAGTCTCTCTCATTACCACCTCCCTCATTTCGCCACTAAATTATTTTACAAATCACCCACCACCATTTGGATCAAACTTTTATACCCACATTAATCAATTGCTTGTCCCATAACTCCTCTACTTGCTTAGGTCAGGCACTACACTCCTCCTAATCCTATTCTGATGCCTATCACTCCCCACCACCCTAAAAGTCGTGTCCATTCCCAAACCTCCTCGATATCGCTCCAACTTTTGGTCCAAAAAAAATCTCAAGGCAAAAATCTTCTACGCTTAACGTGTAACTAGGATTCGCCAACCCCGAATCATAGTGCTTAAACCTAACCCATTAGAAATCGTTATCAATATATTGAACGCATCCAGCAAGGATCAAAGAAAGTTAATTAATCACAACAACCACCAACACCATCATACCCCTTCCATCCAACACGCTCTTGTTGATGATTACATAAAGTCGAAGCATTTTTAATAGTATGAACAATAAGTATCAGATGCAAGCTCAACCACAGCAGATCTTGTTACAACAGTTACAGCAAGGTCAAGGACAAGGACAGGTTCAGTCTTCAAATCAACAGGTTGGCCAAGCAGGCCAATTCAATGGCGATTCTTACTCAGATTCGTTAAATTTGAATCAACAACCATTATATGGCAATGGATATGTAAGATCGCAACAGCCCCCACAGTTGCAACAGCAATTCTTTCCACAGTTCCAACAGCAGAATCAAGCTCCACAATTACAACAACCATACCAAGCCACTGGGAACCAATCTCAATATCAGCAACAGCAGCAACAGCAACAACAGCAGCAACAACAGCAACAACAGCAGCAACAGCAGCAACAACAGCAGCAACAACAACAGCAACAACAACAACAGCAACAACAACAACAGCAACAGCAACAACAACAGCAACAACAGCAACAGCAACAGCAACAACAGCAACAACAACAGCAACAGGGAAATCAACCCCAAGGTAACCAAATTAGACAACCACCACATCTCCAGCAGCAGTTTTATAACCAACAACAAGTTGCGGCTGCTGCAGCTGCTCTTCAAGCTCAGCAATTACCACAGCAAGTACAAGCCCAAATTCAGCAACAACAAGCTCAGCAACAAGCTCAACAACAAGCCCAACAACAAGTCCAAGCTCAAGCTCAACCTGTACAAGCAGCTGTAACTCAAAAGCTAAATGTCGAAAATTCATCATCAATTTACTGGCAGCATCAACAACAATTATGTCAATTACTGAGAAACGCAAATATTCCACATTTCTACGCGAGACAATATGCAACTAACTCGAGAAAGACCAAAAATCCATATAGCGATCTCAAATCGGTCAACTTGATAGAAGCTACAAAGGTTTTGATTGTTGCTGAGAAGGAACAAGAAAAATCAGCTGGAGTTGGCAGTAGTGGCGGAAGCAACTACGGTAGAGATAGACACGGTGGAGCTACAACACCAACCCCTTCTGCTGCATTATTACACAACAAAAAAACAGTGCAAGATACAGAAGACGACCCAGAACAAAGAATAAGAAAGAAGACTCAAGGTAAACAATTATGGGGTCAATTAGACCTTTCTGGTCAAGGATTAGTGAACTTATCTCCCAAATTATTCCAGTACGACTTTCTTGAATCACTTTACTTGAACAACAATAGGTTGACTAGTATTCCCCTGATTATTAGCAAATTACGTGGGTTGAGAACTTTAGACTTGTCGCATAATCGACTTACTGAGGTTCCTGCTCAATTAGGTCTCTGTTTTAACTTAAGATACCTTTATCTTTTTGACAACTATATCACTACTTTACCAAATGAATTTGGTAATTTGGTTGAGTTACAATTTTTGGGTATTGAAGGCAACCCAATTGACTTAAAGTTTGCCAATTTATTACTGGAAAAAGGAACCCGTGAATTGATCTGGTTCTTACGAGATTCAGCACTGCCTGACTTTAAACCTATACCAAGACAATGGCTTTTGTTAGAAGACGACGGAGAAGTGATTGATCCAGTTACCAACTCCGAAGCATATTCTAATGAATCTGATAGTGGGTCATTCTTTACTGTTATGAGTTACAATACTTTGTGTCAACATTATGCTACCCTGAAGATGTTCAAACATACCCCTTCATGGGCTTTGGACTGGGTATACAGAAGAAATGTATTGCAACAGGAAGTGTTAAAGTTTACCTCAGATATAATTTGCATGCAAGAGGTGGAAACCAGAACATACCACGATTTTTGGAGCCCCTTGTTAGCTGAACGTGGCTACAAGGGAGTATTTCATCTGAAAACAAGAGCAAAGACCATGTCTGATAATGAAGCTAAAAAGGTGGATGGTTGTGCTACTTTCTATAAAACTGACAAGTTCAACTTTATCTCTAAGCATAACTTTGAATATGGGGCAGTTTGTATGGGCTCGGACAAATACAAGAAAACCAAGGATTTGTTTAATAGATTTATGAACAAGGATAATATTGCACTTGTCACCATTGTGCAGCATATTTCTTCAGGCGAACGCGTTGCGGTAGCGAATACACATTTGCATTGGGACCCTGATTTCAATGATGTGAAGACCATGCAAGTCGGTGTGTTATTGGAAGAATTACAAGGAATATTGAAGAAGTTTTACAGCGCCAACTCTAGTGATGATATGAAACAAGCAGCCGTAGTCATTTGTGGTGACTTCAATTCAACAGTTGACAGTGCTGTTTATCAACTATTCCTGACTGGTACAGTACAACTGCACGAAGACTTCGAAGGTAGAGATTATGGTAAGTTTACAGACGAAGGATTCCGTCACTCATTCAAATTGAAGCTGGCATATAATCATATTGGTGAGCTTCCATTCACTAACTTTTCGCCTATATTCACAGAGGTTATTGACTATATTTGGTACTCAACGGGCACTTTACAAGTAAAGGGTTTATTGGGCAAGGTCGATGAAGATTATATCTCCCATTTGATTGGTTTCCCGGACGTTCACTTCCCTTCGGATCATATTCCGTTGGTCACTAAGTTCCAGATCAAGAAGAACTCAGGTGCCAGAAAGCCAGACTTCAAACCTGACTTCAAGTCTGGGCCGTCAAGGAAGACATAAAGGAGTGGTTATTCTTTATTTTTGTTTACGTGTTCCTTCTTTATATTCTTTGTTCTTCCAGAGTATTCTGTTATTATTATATGTATATTAGATGTATTGTTTTTATTGTGATTAGGAAGTAGCTTGAACGTAGCAGCAAACGGATGTTTTTTTTGGAGCTTTATTCGCTTTTGACCCCTCAACCCCACTTGATTTCTCCGGACGGAGAAATTCCACTTCAAGTCCACAGTATATAAATCAGTCATAATATGTAAATGTGGAAATGCGAGAGACAATTGAGCTACAGTTGAGTTATACCAATTGAACATTATCAATTGAATCATTGTAGCTGAAATATACACAAGCATGTCCTATTTTATCCCAACAGAGAACGATATCGTAGATGCTTACGAAGATGCAGAGGAAGATGTCATCTACCAAGAGAAGATGGCATCCTTACAAGGTACTGAGAAGTACCGTTGGTCGTTCGAGGTTGTGCCAGGATTTTTCAAGCAAAGTGACAAGGAGACGGATGATCTGAAGTTCGACTTCACCAAGGAGAATGCTGGTAGAACGAAGCTGTGGAAAGAAATTAAAGATGATTTGAAGAAGTTGAATAAAGCTGCAGCCGATAATGAATGTTACAAGGTAGTGTTCTTCGCAAGACATGGCCAAGGGTTCCATAATGTTGTTGTCGAGAAGTATGGTCTTCCAGCTTGGAACCTGACGTGGTATAACAAAACTACTGATGGAGAATACATCATTGGACCAGATCCAGAATTATCACCACTTGGTATTACTCAAGCAAAATCTAATCATGCTATGTGGAAAGAAGAACTTGAGTTAGGTGCTCCAATGCCGGCAAAGTTTTATGTTTCTCCTATGCAACGTTCCAGTATGACTTTGGTTATAACTTGGGCTGGACTCAAGCCTGATTCACTTAGACCAGTTGTTACTGAGTCTATTAGAGAAAGAATTGGAAAGAACATTTGCGATAAAAGATCTAGCAAGACCATAATCAAGCAAAGGTTTGAGAAGTATGGTTTTATTGTACCTGAACTGTTGTCCGAAGAAGATGAATTGTATACCGACGACTGTAGAGAGAAGTTGAGTGAACAAGCAGTGAGAGCCAATGGGTTTATGCAATCTTTGTTTGATGTCGATTTCAAGGAGGGCAAGGTTGACAAGGAAAGTGCTGAGAATAACACGTTCATCTCAACCACATCCCACGGTGGTATGATTAGAAGTTTCATCTTGGCATTAGACCATAGAAAATTAGCTATATCTACTGGAGCAATGTTACCAATGGTCATCAAGGGAACCAGGGATTAGTCAAGATACCGCGAGCTATGAATATGTGCAAGTGCTCAGTAGCTGATACGAGGTGGATGAAACGAGGTGGATATTAGGTGGATATTGGCTGGGTACTTCGAAGCGAGGTATTGACTAGAAAGAATAGAATTAGATTTCGACTAGAGATAAATATTGAGTAGAGTTATATATTGAATAGATTATATACTGATTAGATATATACATTACATAGAATAAATGCTGGTTAGAGTGAGCTGCCAATCATAGTGTTTTAATCTGAATACAGCTTGTTTTATTGGTTCTCTGTTGTCAAGTACCTGCTAAATGTATGCTCAATTACTTCCTCTGATTAAGAGACTAGACCCTGGCCAGCAAGATAGCAACATAACGCCCATCTAAATGAGTCTAAAGGAAGGTCTGCAGTTGAAAGTCCAGCCACGCGTCGACTCATAACAACCTCCTTAGCTCGTTCTCTAGAAGTTCGCAGCAACTAATTGGTCCATCTTATCCTCTCTTGGTAAATGCGGGGTGAAAATGTTGGCCTAATTGGTGCACTTTTCCAGATCATCACCAAATAGGAAATCTTCTACCACGCACAAGAAGCTGCCTATGACTTGTGAAATATGATTGAACCTGAAAGCAACTTTAGCATGCTATAAGAGAGCAAGTTGATGCTGAACTTTTGTGATAAAGAAATCAAGGAAATCTCTTGATAATGTGGAAAACCAGCTGGTTGTTGGCTTTGACTTTCTACTTGGTGTCTACCATGGCATTAGAATGGCCGTGGAAAGATAGCTCGAGTTCCGGTGGTAATTCCAGCCCTACAAGCGTTCAATCCAGTTCTAGCACAGGCTCTGATTCTTCAAGTATCACATCAATCTCATCTTCATCTGCAAGCTCTTTCAGCTCCTCCAAGACTTCCACCAATGCATACCAGCCAGTAAATATCACATGCCCTCTGGGAAGCCTCACAAGAGGTGCCACCAACATGTCAGAGTCAGAAAGAGCATACATCACTCTGAGAAACAACAAAACAAACACTGCATTGATTAAATTCTTATCGGAAACAGCTAACCTCACTGATTTTGACGCTGAAACCTTCATTAATGGCTATTCTTCACAACATAACATCACCATCGGCCTTGCTTTCAGTGGTGGTGGGTATCGTGCAATGCTTAATGGTGCAGGAAATATATTAGCGCTAGACGATAGGTTCGAAGACTCTCTAAGCCATGGATTAGGTGGTATCTTGCAATCCTCCACCTACATTGCTGGCCTCTCCGGTGGATCTTGGCTTGTTGGTACTTTAGTTCTTAACGATTGGATCTCTGTTGCAGACATTCTTTCGGGTGACTTAGATCTCTGGGATTTACTGGATTCCATTTTCAATCCAAATGGTATCAATGTTTTCAAGACAGTTCTGTACTACAACAGTATCGATTCAGCCATCAATGCCAAAAATGATTCTGGTTTCCCAGTGACAATTACAGATGTATGGGGGAGAGCACTCTCATATCAATTCTTCGCTGATGGTAATGGAGGTGAGAACCTTACTTGGTCAGGAGTGAGAGACTTGAAAAGCTTCCAGGATCATGACATGCCGTACCCTATTTTGATTGCAAATGGAAGAACTCCGGGAACATTCGTTATGAATGAGAATTCAACAGTGTTTGAATTTTCACCTTATGAATTAGGCTCTTGGGACCCATCTCTCGAGAGTTTTCACGATATGAAGTATATTGGTTCTGACAGCAATGGTCATTGTGTCGAAAACTTTGACAATGCTGGGTTCATGATGGGCACATCGTCCTCCCTTTTCAATCAAGTTATATTGCAACTCGGTCAAACAGAATTGAACCTGGTCCTTAAGACTATTCTTAAAACAATTTTGAGTCCCTTCTCAAACTATGAGGTGGATATTGCGCTGTACAACCCAAATCCATTTTTCAACTACGCAGATGCTGGTGAAAAGGTAATCACGGACAACAGTACCTTATATTTAGTGGACGGAGGCGAGGATCTTCAAAATGTTCCTTTCTATCCATTGATTCAAAATACAAGAGATGTTGATGTCATCTTTGGTTTTGACAATTCTGCTGATACGCCTGAAGACTGGCCCAATAGCACCTCCATTGTCTATACGTACTTGAGACAATTCTCGAAACAAGGTAAAGGAACCCCATTCCCTTTTGTTCCGCTGGTTGATACGTTCCTCAATGACAAATTGGGGGATAAGCCTATCTTCTTTGGCTGTGATGCTGCGAATATGACTTCCTTAATCGAGTACCATCAAAATGATAAGATAAACGAGACAGACATTCCGCTTGTCGTATTGATAACCAGCACGGAGCACTCGTATGAGGCCAATGCATCTACCTATAAAATGTCTTACGACAATAATGAGATGTCTGGGCAAATAGAAAACTCGTTTGAGGTTACCACAAGAGGAAATTTGACTGCTGATTCAAAATGGCCCACTTGTGTGGGATGTGCCATCATTAGAAGATCTCAAGAAAGGATGGGCTTGGAACAGAGTGACGAATGTAAAGAGTGTTTTGAAGAGTACTGCTGGAATGGAGGCGCAGATAAAGCCGTATACGTTCCGGCTGGATTCTCTAATTCTTCTGGCTCTTCCTCAGCAATTCCTGGTTCATCTCTGGGCTCTGGAACAAGCTCAGGTTCTGGAACTAGCTCTGGAACAAGTTCAAGTTCATCCTCAACATCAAGCAAAAAGAGCGGAGCACATCTTTTGATGCCGGAATCCTTATTCTCTCTCATTACAATATTGTTGGGGACAGCATTGTTAGTATAGAAGTCATACTCATTGATGTTCATTTATTTGACAACCTCTCAACTACTACCCACAGACATGTGAAAGTACTGTAACAGTAATCATACAAGATACCGTACTAGCAAATTCTAGGCGTCAGGTGCCTTGTCTGAAACCTATTTATTTCTCTTCTTTCGACACCCAAGACCTTATCTGTGCTTCCTTCTACAATGTGCTAACATAACAGCAGCCACCCCAAACGAATGGCTGCAAATTATGCATACCTGCTTCTATTTTGACACGTGACACCCACCTCATCCCTCTTCAAATTTGCACGGACCGTATAAGATGCGATGGTTGAAAAATTATAAAGTGCAGAGCAAGACACCCATAGAACACACAATGGTCAAATCATACGACCGTTATGAGCAAGAGAAGTGCTTTGGTGTGATCTCAGCACAGGCCAATGTAGTTTGGTTGCCACCTTCCGAGTCTCAGTCCGGCAAGTCAGCAGGGCGTGCGCTTTCAGCAGGTTTGGAGGAGATCTTGGAATGGGATATCAAGACTGGCGATATATTGCAAAGAGTAAGAGATGGCTTAACTCCTGGTGCACTGAATGCATCAACAGGGATTGCCCCATCCCCCATTACATTTTTGGCACACCATGTCACGACCAATTTAGTTGCAGCCGGACACCTTGACGGTAGTATCAAGATCTGGGATATGACTTCAGGTTCAGTCATTATAAACTTTCTGGGACATAGAGCACTGATCAGTGTTCTCCAGTTCGACAGAAGTGGAACCAGATTAGTCTCTGGGTCTGCTGACTCAAGCATTATAGTTTGGGATTTGGTAGGTGAAGAAGGTCTTTTCAAATTAAAGGGCCACAAGTCTCAAATCACTGGCCTTGCATTCCTTTCAGAACAAGAATTAGAGGAAGGTAGCGATGACATGGAGGATTACATATTGAGTGCGTCCAAAGATGGGTTAATTAAGTTATGGGAGTTAAAGAGCCATCAATGTATTGAATCTCATTTAGCACACTCTAATGAATGTTGGGGCCTTGGCTTAAATGAAGCCAAAGACATGGCAATCACTAGTGGAAATAAAGACCAAGTTAAAGTATGGCACCTTGACTTGTCTCAGCCAGATGGCTCAAAAGTTGCCGAAAGAGGTGCATTTGAAAAGCAGAGTAAGGCCAGGTGTGATGAGATTCTGTTCCGCACAGTAAAAGCACCAGGTCCCTCTCTTATAGAGCTTTTTTACATTCAAAATGTTGACAGATCGATCGAAATTTACAGAGTCAGATCTGAAGATGAGGTGAAGAAAGGAATCACCAGAAGAACAAAGAGACTCAAAGAGAAGGGTCTTGAAGACGATGAAATCTTACAGAACTTGAAAGAGGCTGAAATAAGTATGATAATCACCCCTTTCACTACACTTAGAACCATTGCCAAAGTTAAGTCATGTACCTGGGTCTCTAAATCCTCGAAGAAATTGGATATATTGGTCTCCTTAACGAACAATACCATCGAATACTACCAGATCCCATTACCTGAACAAATCAAGAAAGCTCAGCCAAGCGAAATAACTCCTGTTAGAGCTAACGTGATCGAATCCGTTGGTCATAGAACTGATATCAGAAGTATGGACTTATCTGGAGACAATAAATTGCTTGCCACGGCTTCAAATGGTGAGTTGAAAATATGGAACATTAAATCTGGCAATGTTATTCGTACATTTGTCTTAGACAGTGGCTATGCATTATGTTGTAAATTTTTACCTGGTGGGATCTTGGTTGCAGTTGGGTTCAAGAACGGGGATTTAGAGTTGTATGACTTGGCCACGAGTTCCTTGGTTGACAGAGTTGAAAAGGCACATGACTCCTCAGTAGGAAAGAAGGAAGACGATAATTCTGGGTCAGCAATTTGGTCCATGGACTTAACCCCAGATGGTAAGACATTAATCACTGGTGGTAACGACAAAAGTGTTAAGTTCTGGAATTTCAAAGTTGAATCAGAGTTGATTGCGGGATCTACGACCACCACCGTTAATAAATTGAAGCTCAAGCATAGCCAGACATTGGAGTTGACAGAGGATGTGTTGTGTGTCAAGGTGAGTCCAGATTCTCGTTTCCTTGCTATTTCGCTTTTGAACAATAATGTCCAAGTAGTCTTCTTGGACTCGATGAAATTGTATCTTACCTTGTATGGCCACAAATTGCCAGTATTAAGTATCGATATTTCGTTTGATACAAAGTTGATTATTACATCTTCAGCCGATAAGAACATCAAGATATGGGGTTTGGATTTTGGTGATTGTCACAAATCGATCTTTGGTCACCAAGACTCTATTATGAACGTAAAGTTCATTGCCGAAACGCACAACTTCTTTTCAAGTGGTAAGGATGGATTAATCAAGTATTGGGATGGTGATAAGTTTGAATGTATTCAAAAATTACCTGCCCATCAGTCAGAAGTTTGGTGTTTGTGTGTTAGTAGTGATGGTCTATTTATGGTATCAACATCGCATGATCACTCCATCAGAGTGTGGTTGAGCACTGACGACCAAGTTTTCATTGAAGAAGAAAGAGAAAAGGAAATCGACCAATTATATGAAAATACCTTATTAGATAGTTTGGAAGATGATCCAAGAGAGAATCAGGGACAAGAAGGAGAAGATGGAGAGAAAACAGATGAAGTCACAACTGTAAGCAAACAAACCATGGAGTCGTTAAAATCTGGAGAAAAGTTGATGGAAGCATTAGACATTGGTACCGAGGACTTGTTAACCAACGAACAATACGCCCAAGATTTACTCCATTTCCAAAGCAAAAAGCTGAGCCAAGCACCACAGAAACCCGTCCCAAGTTCAATTTTGATGGCATTCAGCATGAATGGACAAGAATACGTCTTATCTGTACTTACCAAAATTAGAGCAGCACAATTAGAAGATGCATTACTCGTGTTGCCATTTTCATACTCGCTCAAATTGCTCAAGATGATTCAAGTGTGGACTAGTGCAGATTTGATGAGTTTGAATACTGTCAATATGCAATTGATATGTAAGGTGTTATTCTTTGTGATCAAAACGAATGCAAAGGAGTTGGTGAATCAACGTGATCCCCAAGTTAAGAATCAATTGCTTACAGTCAAAGAACAATTAAGAGGAGGGTTGACTGCAACTGCTAGACAACTAGGAGTAAACACCCAAGGTCTTAAGTTTGTCAAGCAACAATGGAAGTTATACCATGAAACGGAGTTCATTGGTGAGGATGAACAAAGGGAGAATGAAGAAAAGAGACTGGCGAAGAGGACGTTTACTACTGTATAAATTTTATAGGTAAATGTATCGAGGATTAAAGGAAGCGGAATCAGCTAAGACAGGAGGAAGTAGTGACGATGTTAGAGGAGAGTAAATAGAATTGAGAGTAAATAGAATTGAGAGTCTCGAGAATAAGAGTAAGACGTAAGAATCATGACAAGACAGACCCTTTCAAACAACAGTCTTTCGATTGCAAGGTGTAATCACTAATAGACTCACTAAATGCCTCATCAAGACAACCAAAGTTTGAAGTACACCCCCGTTGCTAAACTTATTTTACAGGAATAGTACATGATATTCATATGCCCAACCTCAATGTCACGAAACACAGTAATTAACAACAGCCAAGCACCCAAATGAATGAGCAACTATCCACGAGACCCCCACTGATGCCCTCTTCACACTCCTCTTCTCTTTTCTTCTCCATAGGCGACTGAAAAATATGGAGATTCCTGTACACCGTCTCCACACACAACGGTGATCAGCCTTACAGTGGTACGCTACGGGCAAGACGAGACATAGAATGACTGTAGGGATTGCATTGCAGACGGCTGGGCTTCAGTGGTGCGGTGGGTGATGAGAACAGTAGTGTTCAAAAGACGAAAAGAGGATCGGCACTGGGAAGCGAAGTAAAGTGCTTGTTCTCTATCAGTGAAAAGTGTGCAAAAAGTGCGCTGAGAGAAGTTCAAGTTGATTAGGGATGTGTTGGATAAGGGGACTCAAGGCGAGGGAAATTGATGAAGTGAGGTAATGGCAGGTGTAAATCGAGAAGCACACTCAGGCAATCTTATGGTTTCTTGGTGAAAGTATCTCCCGGTACTTATGGGTCTACACCTCATTTGCAAGGCCCCACCCCAAGGTAGGTACTTTTGAATTAGGTAAATTTCCAAATTTCACTCCATTTCTTTTCCTCAATAAAAACCCCGTATCATAAATCAGAGCTTAACCATTAGCCCCAGCAAGTACGATCTTCGATCGAGGTAATTTGAGTTTCGATACGATTTACGTAGATAGAATCACCCAGGCTACAAAATGAAGGCGCTTAATCTCCCATTTTCATCTATTCATCCCAAACTTGTCTTTCTCTCCCTTATGTACGGCTTCTAGTCTTTAAATTTTTACTCCCAAATTCTCTACTCTCAGTGATTTCCGCTTTAGGATTTTGCCCTTATTTTGAAATTGTCATTTTTTTTGAATCAACGACTAACTCTTGAGTGAATAGTTGGTTGTTGATAGTGACGGTTTAACGATAACACAAGGATGAATAACATGCATCAGCCCCAGCAGGGTCAGCAGGCAATGAGCTCCTGGCACCTGTCTTATCCCGTTTCCGACAGGCAGAAGGTTGTTCATGTGCTCTCCAACACCCTTAGGGATATGCAAGGAGCAAATTACGATGCACACCGTGGAGCGACCATTGCGCTGGAGTTCGAGAAATACACTTTCATGAACTCGCTGTCCCGTGAGGAGTATCTTAGGTTGATCAAGCAAAAGATCCAGCAGCTCCGGAGTAATATTAACGGAAGAAGCATGCAGCAGCAGCAGCAGCAACATCAACAGAACCAAACCCAAACCCAAAACCAAACCCAAAACCAGAATCAGAATCAGAATCAGAATCAGAACCAGAATCAGAACCAGAACCAGAATCAGAATCAGAACCAGAACCAGAATCAGAACCAGAACCAGAACCAGAACCGGAACCAGAACCAAAACCAAAACCAGAACCAACAGCAACAGCAACAGCCAAACCAACAGCAGTTGAATCAGCAACAGTTAAATCAGGTTAATCAGAACCAATTAAATCCAAACCAATTGAACCAAAACCAATTGAACCAAAATCAACTAAACCAGGACCAACAGGTTCAGAATAACCAACAACAACCTGGTATGAGACAAAGCATTTCAAACCAAATGCCGTCGCAAAAGCTTAACAACATGACATTTCTCCAGCAACAAGCTCAAGCAAGACAACAATCTGCTTTACATATCCAAGCACAAATGAGAGGAGGTAACGGTAATGGAAATGGAAATGGAAATGCGAATTCTAACGTTAATGCCAACACTAATAATAATGCCAGCAGCAATGCTACCACTGCTAATATTGGCAATAATGGAAATGCAAACACTCAGCAACAACTCCAGCAGATTAGTAATTCTTTAAGGAATGCTCAAATCCCCCCTGCCCTTCTTACTAAAATCCCAAACTTGCCTGCCGGTGTCAATACGTGGAACCAAGTGTTTGATTGTTTCCAAAAGAAAATTATTCCAGCCAGTGCAATGCCTTTGATTAAAGAAATTCACAACACTCATTTACAATTAGCTATTAGGCAACATCAGCAGCAGAAATTGAATCAACCAAATCAAACCCCTCAGAATCAAACCCAGAACGCACAATTGCTGAACCAACAGGCTCAACCGCTGAACCAAGTAAACAACCAACAAAACATAACAAATCAACCGCTGAATGTTGTCCCACGCATAAATCCTAACCAGGCCAATAATGCTGGTGCAATGAACAATATGGCTGGTTTCAACTTGAATAACTTAACTCCTCAGCAGAAACAACAGCTTTTGCAAAGGCAAATGCAGCAGAGAAATGGAATGAACATGGCAAACCAACAGGTTCAAGGTCTAGGTCAAACACAAGCAAATGCTAACCAAAATCAACTGCAAGCTCCACCACCCGGGGTAGCACAAGTTGCCCCTCCAGTTGTTCCTCAGGCTGTACCACAAGCACAAGCATCACAAGTAGCACAAGCCCCCAGACCGCCAAACTTCCCAATTACCCAACAAGATATCATGAAATATAGTGCGGATGCAATGGCTTTGCTCAGCAGACTACAGGCAAACAGATCAATTCAAACCGCATTAGATCAAACTCAGAAGGAAAACTTCATCCGCAAGTATATCATTCATCAGAAGACCCAGTTATGGAAACAGCAAAACGGGATTGTAGCAAGCAGAGGTCAAGTTCAAGGTCAAAATGTACAGCCTGTTCATAATGCTGTCCAACAAGCGCCTGCTATAATAAAGCCAATGCCACAGGTAAACCAACCTGAACAAGTGCAAGCTCAAGTGCAGCAGAAAGTACAGCAACTGCTGCCGATGTTGGGAGTAATGGCAAGCCAAATGCAGAATCAGACTCCTGCCATGAAGCAAATGAATACTTTGAGTTCACCTTTACTTCCTCAACAGCGTGCAGCTGGAGCTGTCAATCTGAATTTGAATGGGTTTCAAGGTGTTGCTTCTAATTCCACAGCTCCAAGAAATGCAAACAGACCTACCCCACCTATCTCCCAGATTATTCCTCAATTAACTGAAGAGATGAAAATTCTGTTGCGGCAATTAATTGAAGAAGTTGGACGCAACAACTTAGTCCTCAAAGATGTCACAGCTCTGCTCTCCCAAGCAGATAAGAACCAAGTTCGTGAAACAATGGCGCTGATTGCTCAACTGTACAGTAATGCCGACAGCATAATCAGTTACTTCTACATATTAACTAGAAATGCAGAGGGTACAAAGAGATTGATTCAAATGAAGTATATGACTAAGAACATCATTGAAAACTTGCAAAGAGGTGCATTTTTGGCTGGACCTGACATGCTAGAAAGGTTACGCTCGCAATACAAGAAGTACTTTGACTATGTTCAACAGCAGTTCTCCCAAAGAAGACAGCAATACAACCAGTCGGGGCAGAACTCCCAGCAGGTTAATAATGTTCAAAGTATTAACCAGAATAACAATAATACTCAGGGTGGTTTGCAACAAATTCCACCCACTAACCAACAGTTCCCTGGACAATTCGGTGCAGCTGGACAGGTTGGTATGCCACAAATGGTACCTCCCAATGGAGCTAATATTGGACCAAACAACACTTGGCCCAATGTTCAGCCAGTCCAGTCTAGAAATAATTTGAACAGCAGTCCAATGATGCCCACAAGTGCTTCTCCTTCGATACAGCAACAACAGACACCTCAACTGATGCAACAGTTGCAACAACAGATTTCGCAGGATTCTCCAAAGCAACAGCCATTGGCCAAGAAACCTATTCCCGCTACACGTAGAAAAACTCTGACCAAAGGTCCAGTAAACGTTGCAAATATACCAACACCAGCTGGAAGTGCGGCTACACCAGGCTCACTTGTTGGAATCAAGACACCTAATAATATGGCCACGCCACAAGTGGGCCAAGGTGCTAGTGCTAAAAATACCCCTACGGGCCAATCACCCAACTATAAACATACTCCTGGGACAACCGGGGCCAACGCCAATGCTACTGGAGTTGTTCCTGGGCCTGCCACTAGTTCATCCGTTATTGCAACTACTGACGCAGATATTTTCACACACAGCAAAGCTGACTCGAAAGCTGCAAAGCGCCGCGAGTTATCACTGTCTGATCCTGAGAAATTTTTTTACGCCTCTCTTCTCAACTTGCTAGAACTCGATGAATCGCTAGCCGATAAAGATGCAGTATTTCCCAAATTACCAACTGGCAAATCTCCTTTGAGCCCTGATAGAGAGAGTGATTGGACTTGTGAGATTCGGCCGCACGCGGTTAGAAGTGCTTTTAAGCAGGTTGAGGCTATCCGTGAGTTGGATGGTATAGACCCCATCGCTGTTTGCGCGAAGATGGCCACTTATGATGGTAGCTCGACTGGAAACACAGCGGACAGCACTGCCGAAAGTAACATAGGAGACAGTTTAACTGACGGTTCAGCCACTAGTAACTCGGCGAGTAAACGATCTAGTGATTCTATGGATTCTGAGGACATTGATGCCCTCTTTACCGACAAGAAACCGAAGTTGGAGCCAAGTGATGATGTTTTTAAATACTTGTATTCTCCAGTTAGCTACGATGACTGGAAACAATATGTGAGCTCTGGAACTGCTCAATGATAGTTATACCCTATTTAATTCTCTTTTTTTAATGTATTTATTAAGACTCAACAGTAAAGGTTTATGGAGTTTATGGAGTAATAATTATGGAACAGAAAGTAGTCACAACAAGTGAGATAACAAATGCCAGTCTTTACACGATACTGCAACTGCAACTCAAGATTGGTAACAGAAGCTTGTGCTTGTCATCGAAACTCCGTCTTGTGCCCCTGGTATTGTTGCTAGTAATATACCGTTTGCGGCCACATTGTTTAAAATTTCTGCAATAAACAAGAAGGAGTATACAATGACGTGAAGATCTAAAGGGAAAAGAGTATTGGTCTCTATTCTTATTTGAACTTGTTGCTACATGCTTGTGCTAATAAAATCCTCGTATTTTACCTTCTCTGCAGCTTGCATCTCGAAATTATGCGAGTGAGTTGACAGTATTTTTAACGAATGCGTGCGAAAACTTTGACAGCCAAGTAAAACCTACCTTTAATCTAAATCATCTGTGAGAAAGAAAAGCATTTTAGAAAACACTAAGAAAAGCAATTGCCCTATTATGAGTAGTAATTGTGTTGCGTTTTGAATTCGTAGTCTTTTTGAGTACGAGCCGTTTTTGGCTTCAAAATGTATCCAGAACCTATTCCTTGAGGCAACATAACAGTTGGTCTCTGTTATGATGTCAATAAAGATGAGTTATTTCTTTTTTGAGTGAATTATATAATTCGAAGCCTTAATTTGAGTGGCAAGACCTAAGGGGAGCCTTAGAGACCTACAGTAGGCATGAAGAAGAGGATTTGATATTTCAAGAACCCTTGAAAAAACCTAAATCACGATGATGAATGATTCACATCTAGGCTAGTTTGCTACGAACTTACGAAGCCCATGTTACGAAATTCTTAAAGTAAATTTAGTCTACTCGGGGTCTTTGAGTCATCGGAAGCTTTCTTGAAAAGTATAACTTGAATAAGGAATCGTACTTATACGCCAAGATCCAATTGTTCAAACTTAAAAGCTCATGAGCTGAAACAGCAGGTTTGAAATTCTTTTAATAACGAGGATGAATTGATATCAATGACTTTGCGATAAGTACCACGATTAGCATATCCGCTTGCTAAGATACCTTTCTTCTCCTCATGCCCAAGGATTACTTCTGGAAACTTAAAGCATTCAAAGCCAAAATGCACGGTTATTCTGATGGATCAGTAGCTGCTGCATGGGCTGCAGCTTGTCAACCAAGATTCGCTCCTGAATTAACACCCGTCTTGATTGATGCTGAAATGGGAGGATTTGTGACAGATGTTCGTCCTGTGTCCCACGCCACTGAGAGTACTGTGTTTGCTGCTTCAACAGCACAAGCAATCATAAGCTGGGTCCACGAGTACCCTGAATTGCTTACAATGCCTCTCCCCACTTTCATGAACAATGATAATTTTCAAAGATCTAAACTGCCGGTATTCAATGTATCATTACTTCAATTTTTGATTTTGGTTTCAACAATCTCTGCACGGGTCCTAATAGGTACTTCACACCAGGATACGGTTTGTTTGATATTCATCACTTTGACGATGTCATCGTGAAAAGCACATTGGCCTATGGCAATACCGGAGATATTCCAAAGGTCCTAATGTTCATCTTCCACTCACAAAACGATGAGATTGCACCACATCATTCAGCAATGAGTTACAACAATTGGTGTTGCTGGGAAATTTGCAGTCAATCAAGTACCTGGTCACTTGTATGAAATTTGTAGGTGGCCCTACTGGTCTCCCATAAATGAGGAAGATGTACATCAGTGGTTCTGCAGCAAAAGGGTCTAAGCCCACTAAAAGACTCAGCAACTTGTTGAGCCCAGGTGCTTCATGGAGTTTGGCGCTGCTGATGAACTCTGCTCTCTTGTCTGCTTTCCAACAACCACTTGGACCCCAAGGTCAAACGCTTGGTCTGATAACCATATACAAGTAGGACTCTTATAAACAAGATATACCTTCGTCATTAGCTAGCTCTCGTTTTTTAGATTACAACACAACATGGCTTCAGAATATGCAGCAAGAATACTGATCATTCGTCGACAGTAATCACGATGAGAGCACCCAAGTACAAAAATTTGATGCAAGCATCGTCAAAACTAGTAGCAACAACCTAGCATTTGAACCTTTGTATCTCATTAACCTTGTAATTCGACGAAACCTTGATAATGATTGCACACGATTCCACAGATCGAATCGCAAATAGTGGCCCCTATTCACTTCAGTATCTAATGCTCCGAACAACACATCAAAGAGTCCAATTGAATTGTCACCCACTGATAATGACGCACTACAGTTAGTTACATCATTATAAGGGACCAATTGATAACAAGAACTGACGAAGAGCAATGAGTGTATCAATAGCCTAGCGATAGGATATAAGAGCAACAGTCTAGCATGGCTGCTCGATTGTTCACTTAGCAAAACATATTATAAGCTCCATTAATAGAATCCCATTATCCGAGAGAAGGTGTGAAATCATCGTCATCTACGACTTCCGTAAGTGGGATAAATGTGTTGATATTTTTCAAATCAAAACTATTTGTAGAGAACTTAGAGCTTGCTTCACTTTGCTCTTTCTGATCGCCATGAGTGAAAATAAGAAAATATCAGTGGCATTTGTTTGCCTTGGGAATATGTGAGTAGAGCGAAGGCGATTCTACCGTTCAATTGATTGTGGAAGACTAACCTTTACAGATGTCGGTCCCCCATGGCCGAAGCCATTTTCAAGCATAAAGTGAAAGAGCTTGGGTTTGAAGATGATTTTGAAGAGATTGATTCCTTTGGGACTAGTGGTTGGCACATTGGCGAACCTCCAGATGCACGCTCAACAAAAACTTGCCGTAAACATGGTGTTCCTGTCAAACATGCTGCACAACAGATTAGACCTGCGGACTTTGCTAGATTTGACTATGTCATAGCTATGGACAATTCAAACAAGGCAGACTTGTTGCATGCAAGGCCTCGAGGATCTACAGCTCGTGTCGAGATATTTGGTCGCTGGCGAACTGAGCCATCCCACAGTTTGGTTGTTGAGGACCCATATTATGGTGGGATCAATGGGTTTGAAGTCAACTTTGAGCAATTGAGCCATTTCAGTGAAGAGTTTTTAAAGAATGAGGTCAAGAAGTAGATGCCTTTTAGATACATAAGATTGTGTTTCAATGTTAGTGCTAGATCATTATTAGTAGAAGTTAATGCAAGCATTTAGATAGGTAAGAGTAGGAAGTTAGTGGGTGACAATTCACATATGATTGTGTTTACAGAGTAGATCTCAGAGTATTAAGTCAAAATCTTTCTTGTACCCGATTGAATTAGCTTAAGAACAAAGCACTGTAATAGGGAGTACGTGTGGATAGAGAGCTTTAGATACCACCTAGGAGAATTCACAAATGAAACTTTCACCAAAGGCAATCAAATCAATATGCTGGTTCGCTGGTGAATATTTGTATTCATCCATTACTCCCTGTTCATCTTACATTGCTGCAGTTCACCAATATTCGTTCTTGTAGCACTCTTCCACAGCAGCTAGTATTCAACACTCAATACTATAGGCTGCAAAATAGCTGTCAAAACGGACAGAACGGCTGTCACACTTTGGATCTTTGAAAGTCATAACCACAAAACTGCAATGAATATCCTCCTGTTACCAAGCTTGTCTTCTCTTCCAAAGTAGAATTCACTCAAATAACGTTGAACAATCTTGTTGCACGTTAACATCTGCAAACATCACTAGTGATAGGCAAATGAGATCAATGTATGCAAAAACACTCAAAATCTATGAAAGCACATCAAAATCAAACCAAATCAAACCAAATCAAACGTTAATCTTCCATAATCAGTATACTAATTCATCGGTTTAACCGTATTTCAACAGCATCAGACACAGCATCAGATGCAGCATCCATTGACTTGATAACATTGACATCTTCCCTCTCTCTAGTGAGCTTACGTAATATATTTGGAGTAATTTTCATCCCGCGTAAAATCGTGTCACGATTTTTGCTCAAAAAGTTCACACCAACGATCGACTGCAAGACCACTTCGATACAGAACAGTACAACCATCGTACATCCTAGTTATCATACAACCTCTTTCAGCAATAAACCATACAGAATCTGAAATATTAACTACAGGAAAATATGAGTGCGCGAAAACTACAACAAGAGTTCGACAAGACGAACAAGAAGATCGCTGAAGGACTTGGTGCATTTGATGACATCTTCGATAAGTTGATGACCACCGAGATAGCATCTCAAAAGGAGAAACTTGAGCTGGACTTGAAGAAGGAAATCAAGAAGTTGCAACGTCTGAGAGATCAATTGAAGCAATGGTTAGGTGATGGTAATATCAAATTAGATAAGAACTTGCTTCAAGAGAATAGGACTCGAATCGAACATGCAATGGATCTGTTTAAGGATTTAGAAAAGTCATCGAAGATCAAACAGTTTTCCAATGAAGGTTTGGAATTGCAGAGTCAAAGACTGTTACGATTTAATAAATTCTCGGACCCCGAGGATTACAAGAAGCATGAGCAGTTTAACTATATATCGGATGTTATAGAACAATTGCATCTGCAGAATGATGGTTTAGAGGAGGAGACACATGGTCTTAGTGTGCATTTAAAAAGAGCAAAATCATCGCATGCTCTGGCAATTCAAACAGAAATTGATGAAGCTAAGTACAAGATCGAAAGGAATAATGGGCATATTAAGAAGTTGGAGATGATTTTACGTGGATTGGAAAATGATAATTTAGATCCAGATAGAATCGATGATATCAAGGATGATTTAGAGTATTACGTTGAGAACAACAATGAAGAGGATTACGTTGAGTATGATGACTTTTATGAGCAATTGGACATAGATGACGATAGTTTGGAAGTTCAAGGGTCGTTGGCACAGATGGCTTTGGACGGAGTGGAAGCTGAAGCTGCTGCTGCCGCTGCCGCTGATGCTGCCAATGCAGGTGCAAGTTCAGCATCAAGCTCGGGTGTAGATCAGTCCATAGGTACAGAAAGTACGGAAGAAGAAGCATCTGCAAATCAGACTGCAACAGGATATCCAGGAAACGCCTCTCCAGCAAATTCCTCACTCAGCAATATATCCACTGCCAACATCTCAGCGACCTCTGTGAACTCACCTCCACCAGTAGCCAAGAATGAAATACTCAAAAAGAAGAATATAGTGCCTGCGCCAAACCCACCACCTTTGATTGGGCAGGGATCATATTCCAATGCAATCAAAGCAGCACAGGGATTCGATACCTTGCAGAAGGAAGTTACACAGCATGCAAGTATTGTGGAAGAACCCCAGCAAGCCGCACCAGCTGTTACACCAGCTATACCAGCTCCAACAGTACAAAGAGCCCAGTACAGTCCCGTCTCTGCAAAGGACACTGCTAGGGTTGTTGGTAGTGGTAGCATAGCTTCTAATATAAGATCATCAGCCATTGGTGATGCTGCTGCTTCTGGTGGAATCAGCTCCTCTGGAGCTAGTGCTAGATTCTACGACACCATCCCTCGTCTTGCAACACTCCACCAATCTCGCCTAAGCAACCCACTTCCCTTCGAATCAGTAGGACATCTTCTCGAATCGTCTCTTTTGAACTGCCCAGACTCTTTCGATGCTGAAAAACCACGCCAATACAACCCAGTCAAGATCCACCCTTCACTGATAGACTACCCACAAGAACCAATGTACGAGCTCAACATGGCACATTTAATGCGAAAATTTGATAATGATACTCTATTCTTTTGCTTCTACTACAGTGAAGGAGCAGATAGTTTTGCCAAATGGAATGCTGCTCGAGAGTTGTCGCGCCGTGGATGGGCTTTCCATGGTGAAACACACCAATGGTTCATGAAGGACTTGAAGCATACTAGAAATAGATCAACATCAGTGATACAAAGAGACGGTGCCGAGCTGCCAGCCTCCGAAGGGGAGGTTGCAGACGGAAAGGAGGAGAATTATAAGTACTTTGATTATGAGAAGACTTGGCTCACGAGGAGGAGGGATAATTATAGGTTTACCGGAGAGATGAGGTATCAATTTGTATAGTTATTGTATTTTTAATATGAAGAATGAAAAGGAATGAACAGGTAGAGGGTCTGGTTGTTAGTGATTCTAGTGCTCAAGGTGATAGGCAAAATGAAAAGCTTACCTAAGCGACTAATGATATGTGCTGTGGAGGTATATTCTGTAATCTTTGCTTGGACTGATGCAAGGCGGAGTGGACTCTTCGAAAACTCCCGATCACGACCATCTGCAGCTATTTTTCAGGTATTTGACTAAGATACTCTCAATACTGAATAAAGATGAAGGTGGAGACGAACGGGACGAGCACAACAATTGATTCATAGGGTCACAAGAGAACTGGTGCAACGGCCTTCTTCACTCTGCTTCACCACACATTGTACAGAAGAACCAACCTCTTCACCATACTGTAGTGGTTCTCAGACCTTCTATACTACACCCACTACCTGTACCCAAACTCATGGCTGTTTCTCGCCAAACACCACCCATTATATGCAATCCAACTGTTACGAGCCAAAAACAAAAGCGCCATTCTCCTTGTTTATCTTTTGTTACTTTGCAATTATTATCTGGTCTCGCTAGGGAATGTTCACGAGTTTTGAGAGAACGTTATAGACTGGGGCGATGAGATAAAAGACGGTAGAGAGAAGATGGTTGAAGCCTATGTAAAGAAGTCTGAATAAACTTTGTTGACTATCAATTAAGCTCAAAACTATCAACTAGTGTAAATGATAAACCTTAATCGATCAAACACTCTTGTCACATCAACTCTACGCCCCTTCACACCCTTTCCTCCTCTAACCTTGTCTTCTGATGTTACACCCATTTACACCCGGGCGTTCACAGGAATGGACTCCTCCAAAAAAAAACTCATTCTATTTTATGTATTGAAGTTAGGGTCAAACTCCTCGCTAAACTCCATTGTCAGATTAAAAGTCAACATATCGACCTTTATGAGATCTCACAAAAGGCCACAGAGCATCAAGGGTTGAAGATAATCTCGTGTCCCCCTGCATCTTACATCACCTTCCCCCGTGCATGGTTCTCGTTAGCATCGCATGACCACGAGCTCCTCCTGAATGTAAGACGAGGTAGTAATTATAAACATTACCAAGACCCAGGAATTGGTTTGAAAAAACCTCGAGAAAATCTTATTTTAAACATTTGCGCTTAAATCAGTTTCAAGGTACCCCCTTGTGAAAATTCAAGGCAAGGCGGGAATATTTAAAATTTGGACCAGGAGGTAAAAAGATCCAGCCAACCAAAAACAGGAGGAAGCTGTGTACTCGTTAGTTGATCAGTTTGAGGCCAGAAAAAGTTTGAACCAAACACATCGAGACGACACCAAGACCAGCTCAACACAAACTTCCAGCATTGAGGGAGAAAGAACTCTAGATTTAGAACCATAGATCGAAATCATACAACTTTGCTCAACTACGCTCATTGATTTACTATCCAGTCCCACGTTGCTACCAAGCACTTGAAGCACTCTCAATCAAAAGATAGGATTCCTATTGGCCCTTCTGTTGCAAGACTTGACCAAGCAATCAACTTCACCAAGTACCAAGTGTTATTTCCCCCACAGCCGAAGGATATCAAACAACAACCACTCAAAAACTAGAAATGTACGACGCAAGGGTGTTTGCTAGGTCCACAGAGTCAAACGGCTGTGTTGTATGCTCAACACCATCCTCTTGCAATATCACATGTGCTGATAATGAAGCATGTCAACTAACAGCTCAAACCTGTCTGACATGCGCTTCATACTACTGTGCAGCTGATTCTGATACCCTGACAACTTCTAAAAGCACCAGTCCTGTTGGGCCTATTGTTGGTGGTGTTGTTGGAGGTGTTGTATTGATTGCTATTATTGCGGTTGGTTATTGGTATTACAAGTACGTATATCGTAAGAAACACCCAGTTCTGCTTGATGACGATGATGAAATGATGATGGATGGAATGGGGGGAAAAGAAATCGATGAAATGAGTGAATATGAAGCTAAAGAAGGAATAACTCCTGGGAACCCGGGAGAAACCACTAATGCTGCAGTAGTAGATGCTGCAGCTATTGCTGGTGCCGGTGGAATAGGAATAGGCATAGGAGGAAATGATCTGTTATCATCTTCTACAATTGGAGTCACTTCTGGAAATACGGGCAACATTGAAAGACCTCCTACTCGTCGTACAAACTCAAACTTAAGCTCTGCAGAAACCAGTCGTCGTCGCTTATCATCTTATGAATCCTTCACCAGACCAAAGACTCGTTACAACAAAGAGGCAGCAAAGGACACCGCAGCTCAACGTCGGGCTCGTCAACGTCAAATTGTAGATCAAGCAAATCAACAAACAGCCGACCAACTACAAAATATCTATCTTGACTCACAATCAAGTAACCGTAATTCGGTTGCAACGTCGATTTCAACAACTGGCGCATCGAACATCTTACCTATTGCGTATATTCCTGGAGTAACCGTAAGACCAACTAAAAACAATACCAGGTCGATTTACTCCTATGAAACAGACTCGATCTTTTCTGACTTGAACACTATCGAAAATGCCCTGATTATCGGTGATGTCATGCGTGCTAATAATGCTGGTAGTACAACACATGGTACTGTTACTGAGGTGCACGAAGGTGAAGGATCTAAGAACGGTACAATGACTGCTATCAAGGCTCAACCTCGTTTGGTCAATGTAGACAGAATTGAAGAGGAAGAAGAAGAAGAGTATTATGACGATGTTACCGACGAGGAAGGCGAACAAGAAGAGGACGAACTAGAAAGGGCAAGGTCAAGAGCCAGAAGAGAGCATCAGAAACTAAATCATGCTCTGCAAAGTAAATCACCACAAATGAGTAATAAAACAACTCTCCTATCACAGCAAAGAGAAGATTCGGACTCAGACGTTGATTCTGACGTTGACTCAGATTTAGGACAGATCACTCGAGCTGCCAGTTTACACAGACCCCAAAGACTTGCAAGTGAAGTTATGGAGATTCCATTAGACCTAATGCATGCACCACCTAGAGGAGTGTCCAGCCCTGCTGGAAGCTCTGGAACCGGAAGTTTTATTCTAGACGTTGAAATGGATGCCAAGAGAGCTTCCGATGCGAGCAGTGAGAGGAGTCCATTTGAGGACCCATCTGAAGAAACAAAGACCACTCGTTGATTCTGAATTTGAAAGAGTATAATTAATGTATAATTGAGGAAGTTTAATGGAGTAGTTACTGTAGAGACATTTAGTTATTGGGTGTGTTGATGGCATATGAATAGAAATGGATGGAACTGGTATTATCATGGCAATGTGTTTATAAATGTATTGAGCATGCAGACAATTGATGGGACTGTGACTAAGCTCAATTGTGTTCTTAAATCACGAATATGTTTGTGATATCAAGAACACAACAAGAAAGTCAGTCAATATCAAAGCAAGACTGCCAGAACCTAAGACTATTTCATAGCAGGCAGGAATGACAAACCCATAGCATCTTGGTATACTATCTTTGTTTTCTAGTTTTGCAGCAGCTACTACTTGCACCCAAATCGCACTTCAACAATAGATAAGTTGTGAAACTTCTCGCTTAAACTCATGCATCAAATTACGGCCACCTCCAACAACATTCGGGCATCCAATTACACCCATCGCCAATCACATCTCAATTCCTCTGCCTCGTTTCCAATCCATTTTGGGCCTAGTTTTTCAAAAGCGAATCACAGAAATCCTCACCAATGCGATGTAGTGTCACTAGCATCAGTGTGAGAAAAGGTAACCGAGCTATGGAAGCACGCTGGGAGCGAATGAGCAGCCCAAGGAGGGCCATAGGCACTATAGATTGGATTCTCATGTTAATACTGCTTAAACCTTTTTCTTTTTCGAGTACCCAACGGAGTACTGTGATCCTGCCGACTACGGGGAATCAAATATGTTGGGCTAATTTCGATAGTCTCGATTTACTGCATTAGGCACTAGTTGGGGCAGTTTTGGCGATTGTATGTGATACTCCCCCACGATCTTGCCAGCCTTAATCTTTCCTTTGGCCAATCTTGTTACCACCTTTCAACACCTGTCCTCTAGCCTCCATCTCTTTTCTCTCCCAAATCGAACTCCCATATTCTCATTCTAAGCAGACAAGCAACCTCCTAGCCACACTCGGAACTCCACCAGCAAACGATACCCTTCATCATGACCTTCAGCGTCTTCTCTTATCAAACAGCAACATCATTACTCATTACTAAGGCAAACCTAGAACCTTCACACGTGCCCCATATCTCGTGAACTTCCCTTACAGTTCTCAGTTCTCCCGCAGAACCCCCTCGTCCAAAATCTCAATATAAACTCTTCAATGTCCAGCGTAAAATTTTACTTATTCTGTAAGCTTTCATCTATAACTTCTGTATCCAAAATGTCCATTGACGAATTAGCTATTGCAACCATCCGTTTATTGTCAGTCGACGCTGTCGCTGCCGCCAACCTGGGTCACCCAGGTGCCCCAATGGGAATGGCCCCAGCTGCCCACGTCTTGTGGTCCAAGATGCGTTTCGACCCAAAAGCTCCTAAGTGGGTTAATAAAGATAGATTCGTATTGTCCAACGGTCACGCCTGTGCCCTTCTTTACTCCTTGCTTGTCTTGTTTGGTTACGATTTAACTGTCGATGACTTGAAACAATTCAGACAATTGCATTCAAAGACCCCAGGCCACCCAGAAGCTACTGATGTCCCAGGTGTTGATGTCACTACTGGTCCTTTGGGTCAAGGTATTGCAAATGCTGTTGGGTTGGCTATTGCCCAAGCCCAATTCGCCGCTACCTACAACAAGCCAAACTTCACTTTATCCGACTCCTTCACTTACGTCTTCTTGGGTGATGGTTGTTTGATGGAAGGTATTTCAAGTGAAGCCTCCTCTTTGGCTGGTCACTTACAATTAGGTAACTTGATTGCTTTCTGGGATGATAACAAGATCTCCATTGATGGTTCTACTAACGTTGCCTTCACTGAAGATGTTGTTGCTAGATACAAGGCTTATGACTGGCACGTCATTGAAGTTGCCAACGGTAACTCTGACTTGGCTGCAATTGCTGCTGCCATCGACGAAGCTAAGAAGGTCACTAACAAGCCTACTTTGATCCGTTTGACCACAACCATTGGTTTCGGTTCTCTTAACCAAGGTACCCACGGTGTCCACGGTTCTCCATTGAAGGCCGACGATATCAGACAATTGAAGGAAAAGGCTGGTTTCAACCCAGATGAATCCTTCATCATTCCAGAACAGGTCAGTGCTCATTACAAGAAATTGACTGATGCCAACGCTGTTGTTCATTCAGAATGGAACGCTTTGTTCGAAAAGTATAAGGAAGCCCATCCAGAATTAGGTGCTGAATTACAACGTCGTCTTGACGGTAAGTTACCTGCTAACTGGAGCGATGTTTTACCACGTTATACCCCAGAAGATTCTGCTGTGGCCACCAGAAAATTATCTGAAACTGTTTTAACTAAGCTTGTTCAAGCGTTACCTGAAGTTATTGGTGGTTCTGCTGATTTAACTCCTTCCAACTTGACTAGAGCTGCTGGTTCAACTGATTTCCAACCAGAAGCTACTGGCTTGGGTAATTACGCTGGTCGTTACATCCGTTATGGTGTCAGAGAACATTCCATGGGTGCCATTATGAACGGTATTGCCGCATTCGGTGCTAACTACAAGAACTACGGTGGTACTTTCTTGAACTTCGTCTCATACGCTGCCGGTGCCGTCCGTTTATCTGCCTTATCTGAACATCCGGTTATCTGGGTCGCTACCCACGATTCTATTGGATTGGGTGAAGATGGTCCAACACATCAACCTATTGAAACCTTGGCCCACTTCAGAGCTACTCCAAACCTTTCTGTATGGCGTCCAGCTGATGGTAATGAAACTTCTGCAGCTTACTTGAAGGCAATTGAATCTACCAAGACTCCTTTTATTATTGCCTTAACTAGACAAAACTTGCCTCAATTGAAGGGTTCTTCCGTCGAAAAGGCTGCCCTTGGTGGTTACACCTTGGTAACTCAAGATAAGCCAGATGTCATTATAGTTGCCTCTGGTTCCGAAGTCTCTCTTGCTGTTGATGCATGCAAGAAGTTGGCCATCAACGGTACTAAGGCCAGTGTTGTATCTATCCCAGATTTCCACACTTTTGATCAACAACCTCAAGACTACCGTTTGTCTGTTTTGCCAGATGGTGTTCCAATTATGTCTGTTGAAGTTATGTCTACCTTTGGTTGGGCTAAGTACTCTCACGAACAATTTGGTCTTGATAGATTTGGTGCATCCGGTAAGGCTGAAGATATTTTCAACTACTTTGAGTTTAACACTGAAGGTGTTGCCGATAGAGCACTTAAGACTATTAAGTTCTACAGTGGTAAGCAAGTTGTCTCTCCATTGAACAGAGCCTTCTAAATGACTAGTCATGTATATGAGATATTGAAGGTACGAGTGTAGAAATGAATTCTTATTGAACTCTGTAATGTAGTTGAATGACCCGTGTTGTAGGCATGATGTACAATTAATCTCATTATAAATGAAAGATGTTGGATATTATTTTTTTCGTTTTATTTGGCACTTATATTCATTTCATCTTGATGATTAGATCCAGCATTTAACCAAGAAAGTGTAATTTACTATTAGCTTTCTTTACTTTGCTCAATTCTGTTTTGTTCCTCCATTTTTGGTTCCCCGTACACAGCCATCAATAGTATGCTGCCCTTGGTTCCCAACGATCGTTCTGGATAAACTCTATCAACGTCTTTGAACCTGTCTGTAACAATGGATGCCCACTCACTGTGGTTAAAAACTTCTCCAATCCTTGTCTACGCTTCTCGATGTTCAACTCATTGAACTTATTAGAGTTAAGCAATATCTTACCAGGCAATGCAGGGATGATCACTCTTGTTGTCTCTTGCTCCAAGATTCTCCGGAATGCGGTAAAGTCAGAGTAACGTCTGCGAACACGACTCGAACGCTTCTTAAATGCTGGAATGTTGGTACGGCAGATGATCTCGTAGTCGGTATACTGGTGGCTACCATATCCATGGGTTGCTGGGTTTCGCACCTCAACCTCGAGGAAGTTTTCGGGTTCGCCGTATATCTCTGTAAACGATTGCTGTTTGCGTTTGGCTGGGGTGCTTATAACATCACTGATAGGTTGGAAGGGTTTAGACATCGTACTGCTTACGCTAGGGTATGTTCCCGTCTATCTTTCCACTCGAAAGATTAAGCGATAATTTATTAACTGTGGAGGTGTGCGCGGGTAGCATTTTGTATGTGCGAACGACCATTGCAAGGCTTGTGGCATCAGAGGAGGAGGAGGAGGAGGAGGAGGAGGAGGAGGAGGATTGAATGGTGGGTGGTAAAGCAATAGAAGAGAAGTGGATTGTGAGACTTTTTGACTTGGTAGTTGTGTGAAATTGGGTTGGTTGTCGGGGTAGGGTACGTACTCGTTTAGTAACTAGATGTTGCTTGGACTTTCATCTTCACCATTTTTAGCCTTAAGGCTTTTTAGATCTGAATGTGTTATTCGATTTGAGCTGAATGGACTTTTGGTATTAGTCTTACCTGTAGCTGTGGGCACTTAGGTGCTACGTGAATAGAAATGTAGTGGTAATTAGTTATAGAATCGACATGGTCTTTCATTTGGAATGGTACCTTTGGTGAATACATGGAGTAATTGATCCCAAATCTTACATGGAGGAAGAGTATTCCTTGTGTTTTGCTTCAAGAAACTTGTGCAAACGGCTCATTGGACTCTCCCATGCTAGTTTATTGAGTCACAATAGGTATTACTTTGAATAATGCCTTTTTCATAAGATCATGGCTATGATTATGTGGATCTTCGAATCAAGTGTGCAATTGAATAATAAAGAAAACGGTGACTTCGGAATAAGCCTTGTACCACCAATGATACTCCCAAATGTTCTTATAACTTGTTGGAACTCCAATGATGGGATTGATTTACCAACTATGTCAGTATTCAATGGGCAAGAGATATGCGCGTTTCACTGCTCTCCACTACATAGACCTGAAAGGTAAGAAGGAGTCGGAAATCGACAGATATAGCTATATCTACATGCCGTTCAACCAAAATCTGCTTATTAGGCGGTATCAAAGCTTATGGACCAACATCACGAAACAAGCAACAGCTTAGTTCCCGTGTTCTGGTATATCTTTTCATTCAATCCTGTTGGTATAATTTGCAGCCATTCAAAATCAGGGGGTTTAGGGGTTTTTTGAGATTTTATATTTCTTATCCTGAAACAACTTGTACAAGCAGATCATGGTATTGATGGATATACGATATATTTTGGTATGTTTCTAAACTCTCCGATACCTGTACAATATACCACTATACCTACCAACAAGAGACCCTTCTCAAAGAAGCTACGGATATTTGCTGTCAACAAGAAACTACTCTACAGTGTGCAATAGTTTATCGTTATTTATTCATTAAGCAAGAACTAAAGGGGCGACGAGCGATGTAACAGCAAGTCAATAAATGATCATTTGAATGCAAATAAAGACCAATATAGCTATTGGTGCCACCTGGGATGCAATTGTGGCAAAGCTGAACGTTTAGTTCAAGGAATGGCCAAATGTGTTATTGATTGGAGGAACATCGTTCAATTTGTTTTGGATTTTAACATATAAATGGGACCCAAACAAGTAAGTACTGATACCGATTCCCCATACGGCAACTGCTGGGATTCTTCTCATGTAAAGCTTGTAGAAAGGGGTTGGTTTAAATACGTAATTCATTATTTTTGGCTGGCTTTTGGTTGTATTGAAGTCTTGATGAAAGATCCTTGATATTGTCGAGCAACAATCCCCCCATCAACCACGAATTTGCATCCATTATATACTCCAGCCTTTCCCCTGTTCCCCATTCCCAGTACCCCTAAGTTCTCGTCACGCCATTTGCTATGTCTTCCATTTGCTGCACCCTGGACGGTTGCGTACTCTGGTGGGCCCACCAAATCGTACCACTGCAGAACATATGCACTAAAAGTGATGGTCGCATTTTTATGTCGCATTTTATTCACGCAAATCTCATGATTTTTTGGTGCGTGGTGTTACTTTTTTGACAGGTGGTGTTACTTTGGGAGCATGGAACAATAGATAAGAGATTTCCACGCCAGCGTTGGTGTGTGGGGGGCAGCTCGCATGGAACATTGAATGATTGGAGTGACGAGGGAGGAACATGCGACTGTTCATGCGGTGGAAAGAGGGTGAAAAATGTTGGTTGGCTGCAAATGGATGGGATGGATGAAGTAGAAGTAATGAAGTAGTTTGAGCCCGAATGGTTGAGCCCGAATGGTTGAGTCTGGATCGTTGAGTCTGGACCGTTGAGCCCTAATGGTTGAGTCCTAAAGGTTGTGCCCGGAGTTGAGTCATCGGGATTGTTGGATTCGTCGTGTGTCAATGATGGGTTCAATGTAGGGACAAGATATTGATCTGGCTATTTTTTGGAGAGTAGAAGAAAAGTCGTGATTTCAGTCATGCGAGTGTCTCAAGAGAAATTGATAGTATAGACTGAAGATTAGCAATAGGTGTCCAAGAACACACCCCTAAACCTCAGCCTCTACCTCAGCCTCCACCTCAGCCTCTAAGCATCAAGCTTACTCCTAACATCCCTAGATCAGCTTCCACTGCCTCGGGTCCACCACACCCTCCCGAGCCCCCTACCAATCCCAAAGAACATACTTTTACCCACCGCACATGTTCCTCCCTCAACTTATCTCATGCAACCTCCGCTTTTCCCGGTTTATTGTCAATTTCCTTATCATTTCTGCCCTCGAAGAACATGCAATCAATCTACACTTTCGTAAATATCAGCCCAATTAGCTGAGTTATATCTTATCCATTCCGAGTATATACACCTGTAAAAAATCCCCTACTGCAACTTCTCTTTGTCCAAGAATTGCTGTTGCATGTCAAAGGTGTTAGCATTGACATCACTATCTCTAATAAGAGCGACACGCATGTGTGCCAACAAGTTGTGAGCAGCGTTCGAATGAGCGTAAACAGCACCATTGAAAGCCTTTGTAGCATCCTTACCTAAAGATGCCCTTACTAACGCTTGTCCACCAGGATGTTCCTTGATGAATGCCTTCACGTTATGCACAATACCGGAGATAATGATAAGACCATCCTGTTTGGCCTTCTCATTGAATTCACTACGGTCCCACACTGGTAAGGCTTCAACAGAAGCACCCCATGCCAACTTGCTCTTCATTCTATCCAACTTCTTTTGTTGTTGTTGTACGAGGCCTTGCTCAATAGCATTTTGTGAGAAGGTTTGCAAGTTCCAAGCAAGGCCGAATTTGGACAAGATCCAAATGCAGATCTTGGTTGGGTCGTATTGCCACCATTTCAAGGCATTTCTATAGTCAGATGGGAATTCGTGATGGAAGTTGTGGTAACCTTCACCAAAAGTGACGAATGCAGTAATGACGTGATCACGAGGAGTTCTTCTATCGTCAAATGGTTGAACACCGATCCAATGAGCCAACGAGTTGACACAGAAAGTGGCTTGTTGAATGACGAAAGTCTTGAAGAAACCAGCGTAGATGAATCCACCCCAGTAGTCACCCCAACCTAAACCAGCAATTAATGTAGGCAAGATAAATGCGGATGCAACCATAAAAAAGAAATAGTGTCTGTGTTGCAAGGTAACAACCCAATCATTAGTTAAGTCCGAGATATCGGCACGGGCCTTGTTCTTTGGGTTTGGCTTGGTTAACATCCATCCCATGTGAGAGTACCAGAAACCTAATCTAGCATCGTAAGGATCACGTGGAGTATCCGTATAACGATGGTGAATACGGTGGGAGTGAGCCCACCACTTGATAGAGCCCTCGATTGAGCCAGCTCCGAAAAAGGCGAAAAAGAATCTCACAGGCCAACTGGCATCGTACGCCTTGTGGGCATAAAGACGATGGTAACCTGCTGTGATGGATATACCACACAAGATGTATGAGATGAAAGTCAAGACGACTGTTTTCCATGGAGGAGGGTAGTAGAAGGCCTGGTATAAGCCGTACACCGGGAACAAAACAACAAGCACCACGTTCAACCAATTGATGTGTTCGTGGAAGTTGCCTAAGGTCCAAGGCTTTTCCGAGATGTGAGTGTCCTTTTCTTGTAAGATTTCACGGCCATTGGAGTCCTTAATGTTCAAGGATTCCAAGGAACGTTTAGCCATTTCATCGGCGGTGACTTCCACCAAGCCCTTGGTACCCATCAACTTACCACCCAACCCAGCAGCCACGATTCTTGGGGTTTTCTTGTTGGTCCCCGCAGCCAAAGCATTTAAGCTAGTAATATCCACTTGGTCCAAAGTATCTGAGGACATTATTGCTAATATTAAAAGTGTACTGCTTGAATCAGAGACGGGAGAAGACGACTGGCTACTTATATACTTGGGATTGATAAGGGGCGTTATTTGTTGGGCAGAGAGGACTCAATGGTTGAAGGGAACAAATTTTTGTTAGGTCAAAAAAGAAATTTGTTCCGTGATTTTGCACGGAGTGCAGGCCAGCCGGTTAAGTTGAAGGGCGAAGAGGATCGTTGAGGATGGAGAGAGGCAGAGGCAGAGGAAGACGGAGGTAGAAGGGAGAAGGGAGGAGGGAGAAGGGAGAAGGAAGAAGGCAAGGAAGAAGAAGGATATTAAGGGAGGAGGGATGAAGAGCTGGGACGAGGTCAGCTGCGATTCTAAGGGGTGGCGTGAGTCTAGGGATTCAATGACAGGTCATGTTGGGCTAGGTTGGAGCAATTGGTGTGTTTCGTGGCAAGCTACTGGCAGCAGCTCAGACCTGTCGATTGAAAAATTGTTGATTTTTCATAAAGAAAGGTCCCATCAAAACTCTTGTTTTGAGTCATGATGCTGCGTTGACATTGTCCTTTTGCAGAATGAGTGCGGTGGGTTGACAATGTGAAGTTAGAAGAGCATGGTGCCTGGCATTGAACATGGTTGAAGTTAAGGAATGAACTCGACAGCTGATTGAATTGAATGCGGAAATGGTGCTATTGATTTGACGAAGAGCCACCGTGTAACGCTAGCTTTGAGTATTATCAAATCTGAGTAAGGTGTGGTATGTTGAGTGTGCGTATGCTGAGAGAGATGATTATGTGTTTGATCGTGACTAGAAAGTAGAGTGGTTCCATGTAGAAGCGACCGTTATGTGAATTCAGAGGTTGAAAATGGCGTGTGTCCATGTGGATTACATTGTATTCTAGAAAGACGAAGGGAGGCTTTCTTGTGACTTGCTGGTCGTAACCTGTGGCCTGGATATTGTCAAATTAGTGTTAATCAGATGATTCGATTGTTTTCTTTTGATACTTCTGTGCATGTAGATTCACACACATAGGTTTATAGGGTGATGTAGATAGCAATGTATAGAGATTAAGGAGAGATTAAGGAGAGATTCAGAGAGATTCAGAGAGATTATGAGAGATTAAGAGAGATTAAGCAGATTAAGACAGATTAAGCAGATTGAGACAGATTAAGCAGATTAAGACAGATTATGAGAGATTATGAGAGATTATGAGAGATTGTGAGGTGATGTAGTAAGGATATGTTGGACATGGAAGATAACGGGATCGGAGTGGTGCATGAGAGCAAGGGATGATATGCTGAGCAGAGAACACTGGGGATGCCTGGCCAGTTTAGGGTTGGTGGCATTGGATGGGAGAGGACTTTGGCAAAAGTGGAAGTATTGCATGAGGCAGCAGCGAGGAAACACGTTCTTGGGTGAAATGCCAGCGACGTTTTTGGGTGAAATATTGGTGGATCTAGGGGAAAACCAAGGATTAGGGAATAATTCGTGGCGAATTTAGCGGGAGAGAAGAATTCGTGGGAAAAATAGCGAAGTTTTGAGGGAGCTAGTGAAGATCTCAAGGCACGTCCACTAATGTTGAGTGGGAATTGTAGAGACAGCCACCGTTCACGGGTGGACAGATTCACGGGAGAAAACATTCACGAAAACACATGAACAACATCACCCTTTCCCTCTCGAATGGTCAACCCCCAGCTCTACTCCTGCTCTGAATCACCAATCAAACCACTAATCACGATCCAATCACCGGTGCGTGCATTCACAACGATATCCAAACTTCAGTCCATCTAAAGTAGTCACGACAGCCTATGCCCATTGGCGAATAGACACGGATGCAATTGCCCTATCGATTGAAACACCTACCACCTCTATGTCTTCAGTTACACCCGCATATCTCTCCTACACCTGCTCATAGTCTCATATCTTCATTCTTCTCCAATAGCCTTGGAGTGGCCAAACCAATTCCCTCTCCCAATTCTCCTCACCAAAAGTCTCTTGCTTTCCACAAATTATTTCACTGGAAAACACAAACTTTATCACTGAAAACAAGTTATTAGCAATTAATAGTCATAGACGACTGTAGTTTCATTAATTGATCAAAGCAGAATCCCCTTAGCAAAGAGTCTCGATTCCACATTCAATCTTAAGAACAGCTGAACGACACTTTACAAACAATTCAACCATTGAGACCGATTGAACCTTTAATTAACAATCGACACTTGAACCGACCAAGAATAACCCCTTCAGTACCTACAAAGTTGACCGTGTTTCGTACCTAGAATCGCCAATTTCCCTCCAGTTATTGCCCCTATAATCCACAAACTTCAATAGAAGAAGCAAGTTTCGAAATTATCAACTTCATATTCTTCCTTCCCCGCTGAACGTCAACTTTTATTCCAACGATAATAAAATTATCACCATAGACGTGATCAAGAATAAGAGTTTTATTGATCCATCCACCGTGGTTCTACAATAAAGCTCGAGCTAATCTAAAAATAACAAAGCATCTATACCAAGCAACCACCTCCTACAGCAACTTTCAAAGCAGCACACCCTCAATCTATCAAATCTTAACTTATCTTGCCCCCAAACCGTTCAAACCAACATCCTAACAATGTCTAACCCTTTCCAAAGACAACCAATATCTCCACAACTCAACCTGACCCACCCTCAACATCCACTGCCCCACTCACAACATTCACTCCAAAACCACCAACTTCCTTCGCGTAAACCCTCCATTGTCGAGCTTCTCAGCTCTCCTCCTCCTTTACCTGCTCACCAAGGTGGTGGTGACTATGATGAAATGCATTCCCTTAGTTTATCAAGAAACACTCTGATCAGTTCTCGTGCCTCAAGCGTCAGTCACCATGGAAATGCACTGTTCCAACAGAACCCTCCGCAAACACCAACCTCAACTGCTGTTGGGGCTGCTGCCGCCTTTCCTCCGGCGAACGTTGCCGGTAATAGCCCATTTACTCTGTACACTCAACATCATAACCATCATGCTGCCATACTGCTTGATTGGAGTGATGTTTCCCTTACTGAGTTGACCGAACTGAACAAGTTGGTCCTGATCAATTCAAGTTACTCCGTGCAAGCAGCTTTCGAAACCTTAATCTCACACGATTTAACTAGTGTACCAGTGTCGTACAACGCTGAAGACCTGACTGATTTATTACCACAATGCCTTACATTCGATTACTCTGACTTGATCACTTATTTGTTACTCATCATGGACAAGGTGAATGTGAATGAGTTGAATGTTCAAGATATCGAACCCCAGATCGTAGACCCAAAGCGCAGACACGAATTGATCCAACAAACAATAAATAAAGCTAAACGAGGCGAAGAAGTACCGGTAGAATTCATTATCAAGGTCCATCCTAAGAATCCTTTATTGATCTTAAAGGAACTGGACACACTCTTCAAAGTCATGGAAGCTTTAGGTAACGGTACTCATAGAATAGGAATCACCAATGCTGCTGAAACTGAAATCACAGGTATTTTATCTCAGCGTAGATTGATCAAGTACATGTGGGAAAACGCCCGTAGGTTCCCCCTGCTTGACTTCTACTTGACCTCCACTTTACAAGATTTGAAGATAGGATCAACGAAACCAATAACCATCTATGAGGATCAATTCTTGATCGATGCCATCCGCAAAATGTTTGATCAAAGAGTACTGTCTCTTGCGGTCATTGATCGCCAGCGCCTGCTTATTGGGAACATATCCGTAGTTGATGTCAAACATGTTTCCACATCGAAGAACTCCCATTTGTTGTACAAGCCAGTTCTTTCCTTTATAAGTTACAACTTGTCGCAAAAGGGAATTGAAGAAGGACAAGACCAATATCCTATTTTCCATGTCAACAACCAAAGCTCTTTAGGTAGAGTCATTGCAAAGTTAGTTGCCACCAGAAGTCATAGATTGTGGATTGTCGACTCCGGCCGTGGCCACTCTGCTAGTGGCAGTGGGAACGGTGCTTCCATGACTTCGCCAACAACGGTCGAGGCTGTGTTGCATACTGGAAACAGTGTATCTGGTTCATCTGGCGTACCCAATGCTTCTTCAAGCTCCACAACAGCTGGAGCCGCTATCACTGCACCAGCGGGAGCTTCGGCTTCAGCCGCAGGCACCTCTGCTGGAAAGCTTGTTGGTGTGGTTACACTTACAGATATATTGGGTCTTTTCGCTAGTTCCAAGGGAACAAAGACTGACCCGCAAGCAGCAAGAAACCAAAGAAGAGGGTCGTCTACTTCGACGACGCGTAGTTCCTTCGACAGCGAGATGATCAGGTAGTATAAAAGTGCTGTCCACTTTTCCAATTATAGACAGGAGATGTGAGGTGGGAAATCCCGACTCTTAATGAAGGGTTTTGTATTGGACATAGTCTACGTAGTTGAAATACGTTACTTGACTTATTTGTAGGAAACTGGACTTTTGTAGGAATGAAGAGAGTATGTTTGGGTGTAATAGAGGATAGTAGAGGGAAGTCCAATGGAGGATAGTAGAGGGAAGTGCAAGAGAGGATTAAGGTAAAAATATACATGCTTGTAGAAGTTTTCTCTCATAGTGTAAGCACATAGAATTTTCTTCAGCTTCAGTGTTGACCCCTCGAAGCTAGCGATAAAATCAAACATAACTATAAGAACATACTCGTCCTAGTAATAAACTATATACTTCTTGGGAAATTCAACAGCAAGCATCTTTGTGGCTCTTGAATTTTTTTGCACCCGATTTTGCAGCCACCGTTCAGAACAAGCTATGGAGTATTTATTTCTCCAAGTATTTGGAATATGCAATAGAAGCTTTGACAAAGTATACTCCAAGACACTCCCCGAGTAGTTTGGCATCAATTTTGAGTGTCTGGCGATGATTTTCCAAATAATAGCTTCACATTTCATGTGTCGATTACGGTGCCCTAAGGACGTTTCAATTAATCTCAAA
>JAJMSH010000057.1:0-94583 GCA_030558315.1 Kodamaea suecica
CATCTTCTTTCCTTTCCCTAAGTCGATCATATATTTCCATTAGTATAAAAACATTAGTATAAAAACATTAGTATAAAAACATTTGTATAGAATACAAATCTCTTACACTCAGAACAAACAGTATCATCCACACCTCACCAGATCCCGTTCTCAATTAAACCGGATCTAGCTAGCGCAAAAGAACTTATTCTCAAACCGAGCCCATATTCTTAATAGTGACCCTAACTTTAGGACAGATTTGAATAAAAAAATAAACCCGACGCGGGGGTCGAACCCGCGACCTTTCGATTAAGAGTCGAATGCTCTACCGATTGAGCTAGCCAGGCATTTCCTTAAGTTTAGCTACAACCAGCTTATCCCTGTCGACTCTTCCCTCATACTATGAGGTTAGTTAATTAGAAGTGCACTAAATTTAGTATGAACTAGCTCACCCCTCTTCAACCGCAATACATACATGGAAGATTAAGTAACTATCACTTCCGGTGATGAAATACATTAATCCATAGGTAACTTATGGGTATTCCATGTCAAAATACATATACTTAGTTGAAAAGCTACATTATTGCTATACTGAAAAAGAAGTATTATTTGACAGCATTAAGCATCGTGCTATCAAGTCAGCTAATATTTACCCCATTTCCACAATGATTCGTTAGGGTTGACGAACTCTCTATCGTTCTTGCTAAACAAGGCACCATGGTCAAGGCCTTGGGAAATGACTGCGTGCAAATAGTACAAGAAGTTGGCAGGATCGAAACCCTTAACAAGGCTTTCGGTAAATTCTTCCAAGCTCTCTTCAGCAGTCAAACTCTTAGCTTCAGTTAATCTCAAATCGTGGTTCTTCTCGTATGTGTCGATAATCTTCTTGATCGTAATTTCCTCACTAAAGACTCTCACGGTATCGGGGATCTTGGAGAAGTCTTCAGCGGTGGTCAAGGCAGCAACTGTATTTCCAATGTCCTCAAGTTTTGAGATTGAAACCTTTTGGTTAATGTCACCTCTAACAACGTAGCTCTTGGTCTTAGGGTCAATACCAGCATGCTGAACAACCTCATACAAGAACAAACCTGGAGCAGCAAAGAACCCAGTTACAACATCCACAGTTTTGAGACCTTTGGCTCTCAAGTTAATGGAGTGTTGAGGTTCATAAAGTGGGAAACCTGGTGCGTACTCTAACAATTGCAGAATATCCATACCAAACTGGGAAGGGATAAAGAGCTTTGGCTTGACAATAGCAGCAACCTCTTCAACCGAGTCCAATAAGTCCTTGAATGGAGGTAACAATTCGATGAAGACACTCGTTCCCTTTAATTCTTCTGCCAATGCCGGAATATTGGCAAAGTCACTTTGAATGTATTGAATCTTGCTTGTCAGTAAAGCGGTCAGTCTAGAAACCACCTTGATTGGGAATTGGATCTTGTCGGCGAAGGTTGTCGATTGAAAAGCGTTAAGAACTGGTTTTCCAAGGTTACCTGAGATACCGAAGATAGCAACTGATACTTTAGAAGACATGCTTTTAATTAAGTTTATATTGATTGTGTTTTGTTTATGATTAAGAAAGTAAAAGTAGATGGTTTCAATGGGATTGAATTGTCCTCTTATACGTCCCTAGTTTACATTGAAGTGGAATCTAAGTACCAATGGATGTAGTGAGTGGTGCCCAGATGACAAATTGTCAAAAAATAGGCTGCAAAATGTATTCTAAGCACCCTCTGGGGCATAGCATCTTGGTCGTTGCTTACGTGGCGCAAGCAATGCTAACGGACTTATCGATTTCCGCGAGAGCGGAGATAGATTTCGTGTGTATGATTAGAAGGCAGTTATGAAAAAGATGGTATGATTCTGGTGGTGTATTGGTAACTTGCCTATCTTCCTTTAATGTGGTGGGACACAGAAATTGGTTGCAAAAACGGAAATCGGGGTCTTTTGCAGCCATACCATCAAATTAGCAGTTTTCAAATTGGTGCAAGGCAGTCGATCAACAAGAAATAGTTGCAGTACATCAGGGCAAGCACGGATTATTGACGAGTTGCACACTTTTCGTATTGCTTTCAGTGGTCATGAATGACAACGTAAACTAGAACAATAGTGAAAGTGAGTTGGATATCGAGGTCATTGCAATAGAAAATAGAATGGGTCACCATGCTCTTTCTCTTGAAGACATTTCACTGGGGGATAGTAAGTGCTTCTTTGGAAACACGTTATGCGTAGCTTATCGTCAGTGTACTTGTCATGCTAAGCTTCTGTTTAGTGGGCGTGTTCATTACCTTTTCGAGTTTTGTATGAAATCTTGGTAGTGGGCCATCGATTCTATTATAGTAAAACTCAAGGATACCTTGGTAGCCAAGTTGTGCCTTGGGGAATTTCAACACCTAAGCTAATGTGGAAATTAATTCTACAGTAAGAATTCTAGTAGATGCTCATTGTGGGCATACTAGCTAGGAAAGAAGCCAATGTAACAATTTATTGTATGGTTACATAGGTTAGAAAAAAGTATGGGTGCTCCGTGTATTAGCTGGGTTCCAACACCCTTGTAACGACTGATTACCTTCCATCTTTTCAGTTATCATTATGCAGCCTTCTCATCTCCATGACGCAAATACTCTTCGCATCACCCTTTCGTTATCTTCACTCTCTTGTTCTCTTCACTTACGAATAATTCTCGGTGACAAGGAGTCCCACTTCGTGTAGCTCTGATACCCCACCAAAAGTACATCAATGTCTTCAACAGCTACTTCACATCGTACAACACACTCTCTCCACTCAAGAAGTATAACAAGTTTTTCACATCAGACGGCACATCGCCCTTGTACCCGGCGAACCCAAGCGGACCTCTATCACACTCGCTGCAGATCAATACTCGTTCAATCTTAAACGTCACCTGTTCTCCATTTTCTTTGATTATGGGCTCGGAAAGAGTATCAGTCGATCTTGAAACTGCCATGTTATCAAAGTCCCATACATCATCTATGGTGAAGAATTTCCCAGTGTGTTCTTCACACTCTTTGCTGATCCCCATCATTTGGGGAGCATTTTCCACAACTACTGTACTTTGATACAATTTATCGCTCATTCCTATTATTCTGGCATTGCATTTACTGAAGGGACACCTTAAAATGATGTTGGCCTTCGCGGGAACCAATTCACTTAAGTTTATATCGTTGTACGAAGCCATTGCGTTACTGACAAAGCATTTACTTGCTATCCAAAGCGTTTTTTGATCTCACTTCTCGGTTTTCCGTAGAATTTGATACAAATATTACGTCATCAATGACGGTGTCTAGCTGTCTAAGACACCTTCAATTAAAGTATAAGCTTCCTTCGATCTTCAAACGAAGATACTTATTTTTTATTAGTTGAGTGCTGATGATGCCCTTCATTGCTTTCATGACTAGTGGGTGCAGTTTGAGTCCTCTTATCAATATCACCATTAAGTATAGTAGCATAACAATGCCCACGACATTCGTGACTACTGTGGTAGGACGAATACTGAACTAACTTACTGAAAAACATTCAACATCTAACACCAAAGTAACTAGAAAGCTCAATCTATGGCCCGCCTTTGAATAGACGTCTTTGTATGTCACTCAGGTCAGCATTCTGGTAAACAGTATCATTCTTTCACTATCTCGATGTTTGCAGTCGCCTTAAGACTTTTCAATATTGCGACTTTTCATACCATATAAGGTCAAAAGGTAAACAAAACATACACCCATTTGCTTAACATATAACATTTCAAAACTTCTGTTCTACTTGTGTAATGGAAAGACATTGAAAGTGAAATAGTCAAAGGGAACACTGAGAAATAATATTGAACAAGTCATAAATTTAATAGAAACTAGAGACTAAAGCTATTGATAAAGAGATCAGATTCCAGAGTGTTCATAGAGAGATCCATTCTCCCAATAATAAGAATAGCTCAAAGTCATTATACCGTTCCTCATTCCCAAGAAAACTCTAATTTAACATACCAAAGATAGTAACTGGAATTGAACGATGAAACATATCATAGTACTTTTATCTTGCGTTACCACATGTCTTGGTTGGAATACATTGTACTCATACACAGATGGTAAGTCCTACCTTCATTTAAAGAACAATGATTTGGTATCGTTGAACTTTTCCATAACTGGAGTAGATCTGACTATGGATCTAAAGAATAACCAGCAGGTTGATACAATGACTGCACCACCCGAGAACTCAACGTTATTCTTGGTTGTCGATGAACTATATGGGTTTACATCACAGTCTACTTCCGGTCTACTATACGATAAGGACGTTTGTGGTGATGGGATACTAAGCCTAATCAAGTATAATCTGAAGAATTCCACATGGGATGATCTTGGATCACAATTAAACATGACAGGTATACTAGATTCTTCCTATTATCTCAATCCAACTGTCTTGACTGACATGGACGACAATAATACTGTTTATTTATACGGTGGCCAATGTGTGACGACAGAAACTGTTTCAAGTAGAATGCTTTCCCTTGATTTATCGCTGATGAAGTTTTCAAATATCTCCACATCAACAAAGCCACAGGCATTCTACGGAGCTGCAAATTTAGCTGCTCCAAACCCTCAAACTCAATTAACAATTGGGGGCCAAAGCAATGATGCGTGGTTGAGCATGTACCAACTAGCAACGTGGAATTTCGATGCAGGATGGTCCGTGAAGCTGGTAGGTAAAGGATCTCTGAACTCTAATTCAAGCACGAGTGTTAATTCAAGACGAAAAGCGTTGGCATTACCAATATTCGATCCACTTCAGAATAGTTCCATTAAAACCATCTCTTCCCTTTTGACCATCAGACAAGTACTACTCATAGGCGGAGATTTAGAGGGAAATGATTCACTACCTTCTATTACCACTCTTTCGATGGAGACAAACGATTGGTATTGGAACTCTACCTTCCTGTCAAAGTTGAATGTTGATGAGATCTTAGGAGCTGCAACTTTATTCAATTCTTTGGTAGTGATTAATGAAACCAGCAGTAATGGTAGGAAAAAGAGAGGTGATTCCATCTATACGATCAGTCTTTATGATACTGATACACTTGAAACAATTTCAACGCTAACAAAGAACTATAAGAGTCTTTTGTCAACAACCAATAATAGCACCAACAAATCTATTGAAAAGAAGGCTATTTTGGGAACAGTACTCCCAATTTGTGCCATATTGTTGATCACGACAATTGTTGCATACTTAATGAGAAGGCGAAAGCAAAATGAAAGAAGATTACTCCAACAGGAAGAGATGAATGAGATCGACTATCAATTCTCGACGTACATGCACAAACCAAGTGAGAACCCATACGAAACTGCCGGTTTAACAAACAAGTTACTGAGTTCTGCAGAAGAGAGGCGTAAACAACAATTCATCCATGGCAATGACACTAGTTCAACAATTGATGCACAATCGTTCGACTCCTGGGCCAAAAAGCGTGAAGAGTTTGACAGAACAAAGATATTACGGGACAGTTACCTTGGATCAAATGAAACATTACATGAGCCGGCCAGAAACGATGAACCAATAGACAATGCTGATGCACGGACTCTCAGTGACAGTGATAGTATTCGAATTCTTTCACATACCAACACTTCGCCAATACAACCGCAAAATTCCATTGTGTACCGCAGTGTTTCCATGCTAAAGAAATCTCTCACATTCAATACTCCGGCCACAGAGTATGAAGAACTCAGGAAGAAGAGTATGAAGATACTGTCGAGCTTTCCACTCACCTCACCGTTAGCTCCACCTCCTCCACCTGCTAGGAGAGTAAATGGAAATAGATTTTCGGAAATAAGCGGAGGATATGGGCAAGAACCTTCATTTCAACGTAATGTGTTTGCAAGCCCATTGGATGACATTGCATCAACAAATAGAGGAGAAGTCAGCGACTCTGAATCTCTGGTAGATGATAAGATGGACGTTCAAGTATTAGTTAGTTCGAAGAGGAGATCAGTACTTCGTGTAATAAATCCAGATTTGCAAACGATTCCTGATGGAGAAGAGGAAGAAGAAGATTCTGAAGATGACCTTTCAACACAGGGAGTAACGACGAATAAGTTTGGCAATAAGTACAAGGAGCTTGCGAATAGGGAACCATTGAAAATCCGACAAAGAATTCCTTCGGGAGCTAAGATGTTAGATGATTGAAGCACTAGCAAAGGAATAGTATCTGTGACTTGAAGAATTAGAAATACAGCTCTGGAAAGTTCACCAAGATTCTAGACATGATGAAATGCCCGCAAGGTAGTATTATTAGAAATTGTATTAGAACATGTATAATATATCGATGATTAACTAGAAATTTATTCATCACAACTTTGACTAGTGGCTAGTAATTTGAGATCATAGTGCGAGTCAACGAAAGGGTATGATTGCTATGAATGCTACTCGAATTGCAATTTCCACAACCCGTGTTATGAAATACTCAAAAATGGCTGCGAGTGAAGCTTTGAGACCAGGTTTGCAATTTGAATAGCTACCAAATGAGCCAAATCGACGTAACTGGATTACTCAGAGTATCCACTATTTAACGTTTACCATGGGAATTGACCAAATGGATTTGGCGAGCTAACACAGTACACTTACGCTACAATACCTAAGAGATATGGGCTTTGCTGAGCTCTACGTATTCCTCTTTTGCTTTTTTAATCTATAATAGATATTTCTGGTTTTCACTGCTATATCACCTCTCTAAGTTCTTCAAAGCTATAGTACTTTGCCATGGTGTACCTTCAAAACAACAAGCACGAAGTTGCAAGTATCATTGCAAGTATCACAAACACACCTCTTATCGTCTTAGTTCGCAACACGTACAACTTCCTACCACACAATCCATCCACAAGTACACACCGATACTATTCCCGTTGCTCTCATATACATGCTGAAGTCTCACTGAGTCTCTGCACATATTTGATAGAATTTACACAATCATATGGGCTGCAGAGAATCTCATGCCATTGCTCTACTAACCAGTACTCATGCGTAGTAGCCCCAATGTGTCCTCGAATCTCAGAACAGATTTACGGCCCGCACCGACGGAAGGAAAGTCCGATTCAAGTTAAGTCTAAAGCATACTTTGCAGTTCTGAGACAGCTATCAGAGGCTAAGGCTCACCTCTAAGCAGTGGCTACATGGCAGGAGCAACATGGCAGGAGCAACAAGTCCAACTTCCTATAAATAGCCATGAATACCAAATACGAACAAATACGGGTTTTGCTAGGAATACCTAGCATTTAGACCCTATCGATTGGCAATTTGGTGACTCAGGAGTACGTTATCTGCCACTACTTGCCTTTCTTGACTTTCCCCCACCACAATTTAAGCACAGCCCAAAAAATCTTCGCAGCTAATTTCACACTACCACTTTCCAATGCGACTAAAAGTATCCCTAAGATGTTGTTACGGCCCTGGTGATAAGTGCCATGCTATTCATTGATTGAAAGGAAGGGGATATAAACAGACAGAAGGATGTAGGAAAAGCACTAGAGAACTCAACCATCTTCATCCTCTCATTAAATTCAAGCGGTCATCTCTCCCTCATCTCTCCGCTAGCAAAACAGGGCTTAATTGTTTATGTACGTCCGTTCTCTCAGCCCACACCACTAAAAATCTCCAATCTCTCCCTAAATATCGCTCAGGAAATGGAGTTTTGATGCAGATTAACAGGGGCAAAAAACGGTTTAAAATTTTAGCCCCAAAAACCACGTCACAAAAATTCAAGAGACTGAAAACACCTCCATTGAACGACCAGACACATTGAAGTAGAGATATAACGTGCAAGAATTGGAAGCTATGGAGGACAATTTTGATTTGGACTCCTATAGTTTCGCTGCAGAGCAGAATGGTAAGCTAAGCGGAGGATTATATCTGGATTTTGATCAAGAATTGTACGGCCAATCCATACTGCTTGAACAAGGGCTGAATGTACTGAACGGCACCCAGGGACTACAGGGACTACAGGCACTGATGGAGCTGAACGTGCTGGAAGGTTTGAACTCGAATGCACGCAATATGAATCAACTAGATCAAAACATGGATACACAGGATCAACAGGTCCAATCCTTGAATCAACAGAGCATAAACCAACAAGATCAACAATTAAACAACTTTAATCAGAACTCATTCAATCAGAACCCAATCAATCAGAACCGATTCAATCATACCCCCTTGCAACACCAAAGCAGAAGCCATAACAATACTCAAAGTCATGCTCAAAGTCATGCTCAAAGTCAGAATCAAAATCAAACGGTTCACCTGAATCATCTGATCCAACATCAGAATCCGTCTCCAATGACGGACTATAATATAAACTTGGACCAATATGACATATTGAATAAAAACTTAAATACTGCTGACACGAATATCAACGAAAATACGGCTAATGTGGACTTCCAAGATCAGATCTATGCTTCCCAAAACATCTCATTCAATATGCCTGGTGCTTTCAAAAACGATAGCATGGATTTGGATGAATCTCCTCCGTTCGCAATAGAACTGGATAATTATAATGATCGCACAGCTCTTGAATCCCTCACCAATGACACAGATTTATTATTCAAAAGTACTTTGAACCCTAATAAGCGAACATATACCAAATACGGAGATTCTCCGTTCAATGAAAGTTCTCGGGCATCTTCAATTAACAACATAAATGGTGGTGGCGGAAGTAGTATGAACTTCAATAATTCAAACTTTAATAATACCAATTTCAATAATGTGAACATTCATGGCAACGTTGGTCAGAACTTTAGTCCAAATGCTAATGGTGCTGGGCCAAACTATAGTCCAAATGCAATTGGTTCAAGCGTCAACGGGCCACATACTCCTGCAAATGTGTATACTCCTTCTAATATGAACACTCCTGCAAATAGTAACAACAACCATTTGTCAGATCACATCCGAAAAGAATCTATTGATAGTTATTATCTGAATCATACCTTGAGTGTACCACTCCCTCATTCATTCTCAAATGTTTCGGTAAATAATCATTTGTACAGCGAGCTTTCTCCATTAACAACAACGACATCACTTACGCCATCTGTTGGTTCTGTTCATTCTGCACAACCGTCTTTCTTTTCCGCACATCAACATTTCAGTCGTAACTCATTTGATCAACAACCACCACTGTCTATTCACAGACCGTCATTCGACTTGTTGTACCAGACAAGTAGGCCATCAATAGATAGTCAGCATTCGCAACACTCACAACAATCACAACAATCTCTGCAACCACTGACCCAAGTGAATCAAAGACAACAGTCGGGAGGACGCTATACTAGTTTCACTAACTCACTCACAAATATGATTCCGTTCATGGGCGACAAATCACAGAGACCCTCCCCAATTGTGGGATCTGGTCCACCATCGCCTTCACTGACAAATTCCTATGTGAACAATACCGTGCAACAGCGCCAACCACAACTGAGACACCTAATACGAAGTATATTCAAGAGTTCTGTCAATACTTCTGCGGTTCCTACCGAAGAGGATATGTTCATGGCTCAGGATATTGAAATGTTCGTCGATCGCAACAGTAATAATAGTGACAACAGTGGCAATGACATGGGCAATAATAATGAAAATGCTAATAGCAATAGTAATGCCAATGATTTCAGTGAAAACAATGAAAATAACATAAATGAAAACAGCACTGCCATCTCTGCTGCTGATGAGTTTTTAATGATGGGCACAAAAGAAGAACTTGAGATGAAGAAATCCAAACGTTCGAAAAGGCTGATATTCACCAGGTTTAAGCCTTTGAAGAGCGAGCCACAAGAGGAAAATGATGAGATCAAGGAAGAAAGTCAAGAACGTGCTGATTCTGAAAGCTTTCAGAATAGTGTTTCAGGAAACCTTTCCTTCCAAAACTCTATCAGTGCAACTCCTTCTTTGTCCACAAATGTAGATACAGGACTGAACAGCTCACAAGTACAACCGCAACAGTCCCAAATGCTGGAACCTGACTATGCTGCTCTCTTTGAAAATGTCGGTAAGCGAAAGAAGATTGTAAACTCCCGTAAAAAGACGAAGAAAGAAGAACCTAGGTATGATGATGGCGATAGCGACGCTAGTGATGCGAGTGCCGTTAGTGAAGAACATAGTGATCAACTTAGTGCCACCTCTTCTAACCATTCTTCATTCTATAACGGAGAATCAGTGCATGATGGGACTTCTATTTCAAGTGCCAGTAAGAGGATCTTGGGCTCTAAGTTGTTGGCAAAGAAGAGTGCAAGTGCATCTGTAATGAACGTTCGTCGTGAAAAGGCAATATCTGCCAATAATAATACCACTGATGATGGAATAGAGGTCGAAGTGGACCTTCAATCACTTGATCTCCCAGCAAACACACAGATCTTCCCCACAAGTATTATAAATTCGAAGAGCCGTACTCGAGGCAGGAAGGAGAACAAAGAGGCAGACATGGTAGACCTGACAAAGATATACTTGTGTAACTATTGTTCACGTCGTTTCAAGAGACAAGAGCACTTGAAACGTCACTTCCGGTCCCTTCACACGTTCGAGAAACCATATGATTGCACGATTTGTAACAAGAAGTTTAGCAGATCTGATAATCTTAATCAGCATTTGAAAACCCATAAAGAGGAAGAGGAACAGGAGAGGAGGCAATTGCAATTATTACTTGAGCAGCAGCAAAATGTAGGAAGCATCACAATGGTTTCTACCGACACTTTGCAGACTTTGGAGAGCGTACATGAGTAATGCTTGATTTAGCTGCGTTTATTGTACCTATGCATTGATTTATTGAATTGAAGGTAATAATTAGCACAGGACAGTTATCTCGGTGATTAAATTTGATTGGCCAATACATACAGTTAGATTCGACTAACTAAAGGGTTCTTAGAGATCGCAGTCATGCGTGCTATATTTCGGGGTCGGAATAAGTTGGGCAGTTCATTCACTTGTATCTATTCATTTATACAACTTTCATACTTTTGAAGAATATCTGTACAAAGAGCCATGAACTATTCAAGCAAGCTTTCTAATAGTGAACAAATCAATGAAAGTATCATAACAGAAGCCAGAAGTACAGGGATTTTGCTATCTGACGTAGTGTAGGTGTAGTGTCGAAAGCCACCTAAGAATACTAGGGTCAATTATACAGTAGGAATAACCGTAGGTTAGAGATAAAGCTTAGTCAAATTAAGTCGGCCTGACTAATTCTAAACAGGGATTACACTCTTATTCACTTACTCTGACTCCTTCTTATTATTCTCTTGTCTTGATTCTTGGACAGGCCTCTCCGATAGTCACCATATTGATTTTTTTGCTCCACCAATTCAAACAAAAAAAATAACCAGACCTACAACACTTGACAAACACAAGACATTTTACCATGCTGGAAATAGAGGCCAACTGGGACATGGTGATCACATCACTCCAGGACATTTGCAGTGCCAATGAAGCACTCACGTTCAATAACATATACAAAAAATACAAGGAGAAACCGTCGGCAATTGCTCAAGAGACGGACGACGATTCAGACCTGCTGAAGTTGAAAGAAGATATTGATGACCACAAGGCGAACATTGGCACCGCTTTACGTTTGATTGAAACTTCTCAGCAAAATTTGCAGTTGATAATCGAGCAGTTAGTCCGTGAGAGGAAGAATAGTGGAAAGTCTGTTCCTGGAAGTACCGCTCTCGGAAAATCTTCTGGAAAGGCTACCGTAGGTGGTAAATCAGGAGGAAAGGTTAGCGGGAAGTCAGATCCTCCAAGAGGATCAGGCCCTTGGCGGTCTGGTGCTGGAAAACCGTACTCGTCCAAGGGTCTGGGTATTGGCAAGGGAGTTGCTGCAAATTCAAGTTCTGATGCAAGCATAAAAAAGAGTATACGCAAAACTGGCCGTCTGATGCATATATCCAAATACAATGCTTCAGAACCAATAATGATTGGTTCTGAGGTTGCCTATAAACTCAGGAACAGACACATGGAAGAGTGGATTCAATGTGAGGTAATGAAAGTGATAGGTGATGGGATCAAGTTTGAAATCCGTGATCCAGAGCCTGATGAAAATAATAACCCAGGTCAAACATTCAAAGCCAACTATAAGGAGGTATTATTGATTCCTCCTTTGGCAGAAGTGAAGGACTTGGTCAATTACCCCTATGGAACTAAGGTTTTGGCAAGGTATCCAGAAACAACTACGTTTTACCCAGCAATAGTAGTTGGGAATAGAAAAGATGGTAATGTTCGCCTCAAGTTTGATGGGGAGGAAGAGGTTAACAAGGAAACAGAAGTGGAGAGGAGGTTGGTGCTACCATTTCCTGAGAAATAGTGAATGAGATGAGCTCTAGATGATGGTTCTTCCAATCGAGTGCCAGATTCACCTTTGATTAGGATACATTGGACTATCGTAAGAGATTAAGGCTGTTGTGGTTAATAACTATTATACTTGTTGCGTTATAATAAGAAAGATTTGGTTAATGAGCCAACCTGATGGCTGTGTTCGACATTCACTGATGTCTACGGAATCTTTGGACAATGTTATGAATATGTTGGTTGATATGCGGTTGTGGAGTGGTGCTCCCATTCAATGGCAATACCTGAAGAGTGTCAATGTCGTCTTTTGATACTCTGGTAGTGTTTTGGTAACTGGGAGCTTGGTATGAGTGCATTTCTTTTGAGAATACTTTGTCTTCAATGAATACAGATCACCAAACGCATCAATAAAAAAGCCATTATACATTATGTGTCAAGACATGCACGCAACAAAGTGATCAAGAAACAAGCGTACAAGCAAGAAATTTTACTAGAGAACAGCATGCTCCCATTATCACTATCTATCAACCACTCGATTTGTCTGGAAAATATTTCTTGCTCATTTTTGGAACTTGCACCCATGGAGCTTGACTATGAGATAACGATAGAAGAACGAAGACAGAACGACCAGTGATAAGTTCAGCGAGTGAAAGTATTTGGTTAATAGAGTAAAGCAGCTTAGCGAAAAGCGGCTTTTTCCTTATGATATTCAACATGTAGCATTATAGACTGTATGTGTACGAGTGTGATATTACCTTAGTGGCTCATGCCATCCACTATCATCAACTATAAATCAAAACGCCCCAAATTATTCAGCAACGCCAACACCAACACCAACATGTGATGGAACCGGTATCCATTTCGTTTAGTCGAGCACCTACAGCACCTTCATCACTACCACCTGCTCTCCAATCCCCAGCCTTCCCCCGCTATGTTGCACGTCCACAAGTTTGCCCAGTTTTCAAAATTGATCGTGAAAAAATGCTAAAACTTTTGCACTAGAATAAGTAAACGTCCAAGTGTGTTACTCTATAGGAAGTAGGTAGACTATTGCTAAGGATTGCTATTGATTCTGTTATTACCGAGATGGATGGAATGGACATAGATGATTACTCAAGAGTATGTTGATGATATTTTGATTTGTTTGGGAAGGTGTGGTTTGCAAGGGACCCGGACTTGAACGAGTGTGGATGTCTGAAGTCTTGATTGATGGTTGACGGTGATGGTGATGACGGTGGTGATAAACTTGCTTTGATGATGATGTTTTTTGCCATGATGAACCAAGCACAGACCGGCTAAGGCCGTGGTATCGACCCTGGATCGAGAGTCTACAGATGTGTGTTATTGTATTGATATCATGCTATTAGTCTCTGTAACTTGCTTACTACCTTGCTATAACTATTACTATTACTAGAAACAGAATGCTAATAATATTATAGGATCGCTCTCGCTCCCCAGTAAGAGAGAGATCTCGTTCTCCCCAGAACGATGCCAAGAGTGGTGCTGATCAAGACGACCGTGCATACTCAAGAAGAGATTATGGATATTCTCGCGAAAGAGGTGGCACAAGGGATAGTGGTAGAAGAGATTATGATAGTGGAAGAGACAGACGAGACACAAGAAGAGGTGGCAGAGGTGGCAGAGGTGACAGAAATAGCTACGTTGGTGACAGACGTGGCGAAAGAGATTACGCTTCCAGAAGAGACTACAGTTCCAGTAACTTTGCAGCCTCTACAACTTCTTCTGCTGTCGATACTGATGATTTGTACCGTGCTAAAACAGAACGTAATTACGACAATTCTATCTTTATTGGAAACATACCTTTCGACTGTACACCTCGAGATGTTGAACTGATTTTCAACAACCAGTTCAAAATTGTCCGTGCTGATATTGTAACAAATCGTGGAAGGTCTCGTGGTATGGCCACTGTTGAATTTGACAGTAAATCTGCTGTTCATGATGCTATTGGAAAGTTTGACCATCTGGAGTTCCGTGGTAGAGAAATATTCGTCAGGCAAGATTACCCTCCTCCAGATAAGAAGGAACGTCCTCCTCCAAGAGAGAGAGTAAGAGAACAGAGAGAGCCTAGAGATTCAAGGGATCTGAGAGATTCTAGAGACCAAAGAGACTCCAGAGACTCCAGAGACCAAAGAGACTTCAGAGACTCCAGAGATCAAAGAGACTCCAGAGACTCCAGAGATCAAAGAGATTCCAGAGATCAAAGAGATTCTAGAGATCAAAAAGATAGAAAAGGTATCAACCCAACTGATCCTGGTACCGAAGTATTTGTTGGTAACTTACCTTTCTCTGTGAACTGGCAAGCATTGAAAGATTTAATGCGTAGAGCTGGTGAAGTTACTCGTGCGGATGTTCGCTTGGATAACTGGGGTAAATCTCGTGGGTTCGGTACGGTATATTTCCAGACTGACGAAGATGCCCAACGTGCTGTTGAGATGTTCCAAGGATATGAAATTGAGGGGAGGAAACTTGATACTCGCCCAGGGAGAATGTCTGGCGCAAGGGCAGGTTATAATGCCACAACCCCACCAGCACGCCGTGAACGCGACCTGCAGGACGTTTCCAAGGGTCGTAGAGGACCTTTGGCTAAGAATTCTGAGTTCACAGAAGGTGTTTCTGGTAATGGTGAGCGCTCCGATACAATTTTCGTGACGAACTTACCATTTGTCACTAACAATGATGATTTGTATGAATTATTTGAAACTGTGGGACGCACAACTAATGCGGAAATCCAATATAATGAACAGGGCAAACCAACTGGAAGTGCTGTGGTACAATTTGAATTAGCTGAATTGAGTGACAACGCTATTCAAAACTTGGATAACTATTTGTATGGTGGCAGAAACTTAAAGATTTCATATGCCAACAGACCTACACTCGATCAAACGCAGCCCAGCGAGGTTCCTACTGGTCCCACTGATCCTTCGGGTCAATACAGAACAGATGTTTGTGAGTCTGCAGATGTTGAAATTGCGGATGCTGATGTCGATGTCGATATTGATGTTGATGTTGATGCCAATACAAATGCAAACCCAGAAACTATTGACGTTGAAATTGAAGGTGGTGTGGTGAGTGGAGATGTTGCAATGGGTGCCCCACAGGAAGTGGTGCAGCAGGCTGAGGCAGGAGAACAACCACAAAAGGTTGTTTCTGAACAAGCTCCATTTGCTGCAGTCAACATTGATTAACTGTAGAATTTTAAAATAAGTAAACTTAGCTAAAAAATATATATTGAAATTGACCATGGACTGAGATTGAAGAGCGAGAAGACTCAATCAACATGACTCAAGAGTATTGTCTATTGTCAGGAAAAACTGTTCTGCTCCAAGTCAAAGATAATGGGTGCATGTCTCTGGTAAGTGCTTGAAGAAGTAAGGCAACATTTCATTGGAACTAAGTTTCATTTGAAGAGCAGTTTCAAGCCTGGAATTCGCTAAAGCTTTTGCAAATGCTTCAGGTTGAAAGGATCACGGTGACCGTAGCTGTAATTGATTCCAGCCAATATCTTGCCTTCTTGGTGAAACCACCTAGCCTAATTTCGTAAGCCCCCAAGTGCAAAAAAATCAGGAGCCTCAAAGCAATCATTAAGAAATCGACCACCGTCAACATCTTCTACCTCTTTTGAATTGATACTATAAATTAGATTACTCATATTGAACAACTTCACAAACCATTTTATTGATTGATACTTGTGAGAAATACCGTGTATTGATTATATTTCACTGGCTTAGTGTTCCGAAAACTTGACCACTTTTTATCAAACTCAATGGGAGCCCCAACGAATTTAGAATACACAACATGGAGTGGAAGTTTTACTTTCTACTTTCCCAGCTTCAAGACTCTACTAGTTTTGGCTTTGGTAGGCGCATCCTTAGGCGTTATCTTGTATCACAGAGAACAAATCAAGGAATACTTAGAGGAACGCCTCAATCGCTTGAGATACGGGAGCTTGAGAAATGGGAGGTTCTTCACAATCCCATCTTTTGCAAGAGATGCAGATGATCTTGAGAGCTCAATGGGAAGCTTTGAACAAGACTTTCAAAACGGACTTCATAGTGATGCATTCAGCCTCAACGATAATATTATTGGAGATACAAGGAAAGGACTTCTGCCTCTTGCAACAAGTGAGATAAAAAAGCTAATGGAGACCAGAAATATCTCCTTTGATGAGGCTAGGTTAGCTTATACTCAAAGGGAACTCGACCGTAATGGAATTGATATGGATGGGTTACCACGAGATCCTAAATTGGTAACCTTTTAGAAAGCATGAAGCGTACGATTCATGAAGACAAGCAGACTGAGCCTTAGAAGTGAAGCCATTTGACTAATCTCGTTCTATTCTAGTCAATTGACAGCTTATCCATTTTAGGGCAGGTCTGAACTGCTGTTTTCTTAAGCTGTTGACGTATTTGAAATCTTGAGTTATTGCCTTGGGCATCGAGAAAGTGTTTCAATGCATTGTACATGAAAGAAGACTCTTGTAATTTAGATACTCTCATTCATAGCTGCTTGAATGTATTGGTAAGTGGCTCTTACCTAATCCACCATGAGAGGACAAATTAGTATCGTTAAATCCTTCGTGGTATGCTTTTGCTACGTATATCGTTTATTCAGGGTTGTATATGGCGTAAATGTTGTGTAAACCATAAATAGTATAATTGTCCCCATGGTATACTTCTTGTGTTGGGTTGAAATACGTGGACTTAAGTATAACAAATAGTCCGGTGTAGTGTAATGGCTAGCACGGTTCGCTTTCACCGAGCAAATCCGGGTTCGATTCCCGGCATCGGAATTTTTTTGCATCATCAATCGAACCTTCCTTGAGTAACTTAAAACACCAGATACAAGAACGAGTTTGAACAAGAAATGCTTCTAGATAGAATCTAGTGTTTATTTTTAGTCTATTTTGTTTCCGTTTGGATGGCTGCAAATAGGTTGCAGATTGTCTTTGATTGGCATATGCGATGAAAGATAATCAACAGCAAGTTGAGAACGAGTGGAACCGTTTGTCTTCTTTGTAGTTTTCCTACTGATGACATCCCGTTCGTACTCATTTCCCACACATTGAAAAATTATTTACTGTGGGACAACAGTTTCTCAGTTAAGCAAATACAAACACTAGCTCAAAGTACATTTAATTCGTATTAATTCAAATTCCGTATAATTACACAAGTTTAGCGTTACACAATCATAGGCTGTTCGAATGTGGATTAAACTTGTACATTATTTACATGTAAATGGTCGAGTAGAATTGTCGAGTTGACATAATTATTGACCACCAGGAATGTTCATCACATAGAATACACGTGAATGTGGAACCATACGCTGTTATTCTTTTCCCTGTTTGAATCAATATCACAAGCCATAGCCAAGCTTGAAGGAAGCTAAGTCAAGGAATCAATCTAGCTAGTAGATGTGTATTGTTCTTCCATTAATGGAACAAATTCAGTTGAGACAGCAGATTGTGCCCGTTACAAAAGCTAATTACAATTTGGTATGAAGGAAACAAACTATAATTGTAATTACGACAAAAATACAACGGTATTTTCAGCATAGCTACTGAAACTTAATTTCAATCAGCAAAGGCATATTTCAGGGTAATCACAGTAACCAATCCACATAAGGGAAAAGAAAGGAGATACACAAAGTTTATTCTTGAAGTACATATGGTGTACATTGTCTAAGCATTTATAACTAGCGAAGGTTAGCTGTACGCTGCTAGCGAACCACATAACAATTGAAAGCCGGCAAACACTAGAAGTACACTTGAATGTATTGAAAGACGAGCATTCAAGCCGTTCAATCCGTTCCCTCCAGTTTCCAACTTAGCACAGAACGATCTCATTCCTCCCTAGTAAGGGCCCCATACAGCTCACTCTACAGAAGTTGCAGCAAGAGTATTCTAGTTCGCGACGTGCCGTCCAAATCGGGAATTTTGTTTACTTTTCGATCTGAGAATTTTATAAGCTTTTCAAGCGGTGGAATGGTTGTGAACAAGACGTTGGACAGGTATTGGTTGAATGCCAGGTATGTGGAACGGAGCTGTAGGGCATGCTGGGATAGAGAAATCCATGAACATCATCACAATTTTCAACTGGTTTCCTACTTTTTTGCTTCCCTTTTCTTCCTCTTCTTTTTGGGAATGTATGTTGTTTCAGCTTCTCGTTTGATTGCGCGTGCATAAAAGCAGATTGCATTGTAAATAAATCTTCAATGAGTATATATCACCGCTACGCTAGTCGTGAACACGATTTAGTCTTTGAGCAGAATCGAAGGAAGTATCGAAGAGCACCGCTGGACATGGTTAACGGTATTCCAATGGGTGTGTTGACTGACAAGAACGCTTCGACCAAGCCAACTGCAGCGACCAAGAAGTCGTCAATAATTAGCTCTAGGAACCCAGTCGATAGCAATGCTATAACTGAAAACATCTCTGAAGCTACAAGAAATCACAGACACATATATAAAAAAGCACCGACAACTAAGAATCCATCGAATAACATGGTCGTTTCATCAAACCAGATCACTTCATCATACAAGAGTACTCCATCTAATGAAATCAATTTTAATAAAATCACATCCAAAAACGCTTCAAATGATACAAATGCAACAGATGGCAACATCCCTGGGGCCATTGAAAGTTCTCCCAGTTACTCTCACAATGGAATACTGATATCACCGCTTGGACTAGATCCACCAATTGACATTGCCAACTTTAAAAAGGTCTCTCCGAAAGCAGCCTATTTCGCAGGATACCTTCCAAAGCTAGGACATATCTTAACAATCGTATTTGAAGCTGAGAAAAGGCTCCTGGCAATCTCAATCACCAAATTTGGAGTATCTACCTACAATAACCTAGTCCTAAGCCCTTCATCTCGATTCTGGCCAAGTTGTGAAAATCTTTCACCAGAATTTGCTCATTCCCCAGTTCGTAGAGCCTTGGCTGTTTCAAACCTAAAGAATTTCAGTCGCATGGTTAACCATCCTGGTCAACTACCATTTAAAAAATATTGGGACGAAACGGATGCGGGCAGTTTAGCAAGTTCAATGCAATTGTTGACCACACGGACTCCCACAGAATTAGGTGAAAAGCTTATGGACTTGGGTTTGCTTCAAGAGCATACTGTAAGACTGATTGTCCTAGATACAATCTATGATAATGTTTCGAAATCTAGCCAAACAATAATCGAGGAGAATAACCGTCTAGTCAATCTAATGGGTGAGCAACTTGACCAACTCTTTGATCCATTATTGGAGTATTCTCCCGAAGCAATGAGAATCAGCTACAATGACCCACTGGCTGACGACTTTGTTGCTCCCTTAATTCAGAATGACCCAAATATATCAAACATTATGGGTGAATTGCTTGCAGTACAAACAAACTTCACAATGGGTCTTGTTAACTTATTGCAAAATTTTGTAATTCCTTTACGTATTCATGTGTTGGCGCTGGCGAATAAGCACACGAAACTGAACATCAAAAACAGACAGAACTCTGGAATCGCCAAAATAAACTTGGTGTTTCCTCCTACAATTGATGAGATTACTCGAATTAACTGCATTTTACATGAAGCTCTTACTCGTGCTGCAAGATATGGCTATGTCGAAGTGTTTAAAGTAATGGCGATGGTCCTCCCATACTTTTACAAAGCCTTCATCAGACATGAAGCTAATCTCAAATCATTCCCAAGTAGACTAAAACGCTTCAGGGCCCGAAACGAAAAGGTTTTTGAAAATAAGGAGATAAACAAGGGGAAGTATTCTGTTGGAGGAATCGAATCCATCGTGGTTGGTTCTCTTTTGGAGTTTCCTAAATTAAGATTGATTTTAGAGAGATTGGAGAAAAGCACAAGAAAGGCAAACAATGCTTTAGGTGCAAGCGAAACACTTACAAGTAGTTGGGGTGATTTAAGTGATCCAAGCTGGAGCGAGAAGAGTCCAATGAACCAGTTGATTAACACTAGTAAGATCAAGGAAGCTCAAGCTACCCAACTTGATCGGTCGAACTCACAAAAGCGGGCTCGCTTCTCGGATGAGATCAACATACAAGATAAATCCTACTCTTCTGAGAAGAACGACTTGAGTCAAAAATCTCAATTAGAACAGGCAAGACTTATTGAACTTTCCATTATTGAAAGATATTACAAGTCTGCGATTGGAGTAATAGATGCGTTTGGTGGGGTTCCTGATATTGTTGATGTCCAAGGCGGGTCCAAAGGTATTGACACAACTGCAAATCAAACCAAAAATCGAACTACGGCGCTGCGCATTTTCACACCATCTGGAAAGTTGTTACCTGAATTGACGTCTCTTTGGCCCCCTGAGCTTCAACACAATGCCCTCATAAGGAAAGTAGTGGGAATATTTGAGTTAACACTGACAGCTCCAACCCTGCTTCATAACATCGACATTTTGATTATCTTTTCCGATTACTTATTGTTTTTGACGATTAATGAAAATAAGTATTATTTGGGAAATCTGCAGCTTTCTGTTGCCGATATCTTGATGCATTCTTTGATCAATGAGAAACCGTTGCCAGAAGTAGAGTTCCCACTGATGGTTGTTAGTGCCTGGTGCGAAGTTAATGATGTCATTGCAAGTGTTTTTGGAGAGCCTGAGTTGGTAGAACCACTGATCGAACAAGTGCAACCGCCTGAATTCCTCCGTTTCCTAAATACATCTGGTGGCTTTCTTTCTCCAGATCAACTGCCTTCACAGCACTTGCACAAAACATACCAATGCTCGGAGCCACACAAAATTATCGAATTACTAAACAAAGCGAAGGTGTTGCATAAATCACAGCCATTTCATCTATTCAAATCGTCTGGAGCTCTTGACATTTACTCGACGGCGCATCAAGTTGATGCCTATGAACTTGAGAATTGCAAATCTCCATTTGCTCTCTTCCTTAACATCGCAATTGACGAGCCAGTTCAATATTTTAAAGATCATCCAGATTTACATTTGATAGTCCAAGCTTCTTTCATAACCAAGGAGTTGATTCATCTCATGGCATACAACCGTAAGGGAGACTTCTTATATAATGAAGTGGTGACCCCGGAAGTATTCCACGAGAGTGTAGAGGAAATCGTTTCAAAAAACTACGGCTTGATGTACAAGACCTTTACTCCAGTAGTAGAAGGTTTGAGCAGAGCTTATGAAGATGACTTGGAGTATTTTGTGAGTGTATTCACAGGCTACGATAGAAACAACTTGATGAGATATGCAATGCAAGAAGAGCAGAGGAAAGAGAAAGCATTGTATAATGAGAGATTGAAGAATGCTGCTCAAGAAACGAGAGAAAGAGAGGCTCTTGAGGCGGCAGAAGCCCAAGAGAAGAAGAAAGAGAGAGAGTTTGCTCGCAAGGAGGAGAAAGCAAGAGAGTTGACAAAAAGAAATGAAGCCAACGAAACATCTAACAACTCACCCAAAATGAAGAAAAAGTCATTTATGAGTAAGTTGTTCAAAGGTTTCAAGAAAAAGGAAAAGAAGATGGATAAGGAAGATGCTGAGGAACCAATAATTGACAAAAGAGTAGAAAAGAAGAGACTGTCGCTATTAGGTTCCAAACCACTGCAACCAACCCAAATTCATAATGAAATGGAAACTCTAGCAACTCCTATCCCTTCATCTGAAAGAAAGATTTCCGACACTTACATTCCTCGAGGCCAAAGAGCCCAATATGGTAATTTGTTTATGCCTGTGCCAGATCTAAAGAAGTCACCAGAAGTAAGTCAGACTCCGCAATTAGAAGAAATATTTGAGGTTCCAAAGTTACCGCTTAGACAGAAACTTTCAAATAGAACAATCAAGTCTTCAACAAAGTCGATTGAGCTTCCAAATTCGGACTTGAGCAGCTTAGGAACTAGCATCCACCACAAGAAGTCAAATCTGTCCATGAAACTGTCATTGAAGCTGGCAATGAAACAAAGACAGGTTTCACAAACTGAAAAGAATGCTATAGCATTGGATCAAGTTGAACAGCAAGGAAAACCTTCGCACCCTACAATTCCGCCTATAGACTTATCGCATATTCCATTAAATGAGTTCTACGGTGATGGAGAGACCAACTGGACTACATTCAGTAGAGATAACTCTTCACTTTACGATGAAATCCAGAAGTTAAAGGCTTTGGATGAAGACGCAATGAATAGAACGAGTACTGAAGCCGCAAGAAGGATCAGTGGTCAAAGTGCATGCAGTGGTGGAACTTCGAGATCCGCTACCAGCACGTTGACGGTACGATCCAGCCCTAGTGATATGGCAAAAGCTAGCGCGAGGATTAGTACCAGTGCACTGAGTAACGGCAGTTTCGATTTCAATAAAACCAACACAACTACTGGGGAAGGATATTTTACTGAACAATTTGCGAATAGATTTGGACGTGCGGGTTCGTCTATGCTGACTTTTGAGGTACCTCGCAACTACTTTCAAAAAGAGGATTCGATTCAATCCTTAACACTGACTCAAGCAATTGAAGAGTTCAAACGTAATATCAAATTTGATGAATCCTTCAACGTGGACTATGATGTGGCAACAATTGGAGAACAGAAGCAAGATTTAAACGAAGATACAGGCGATGAAACATATGAGATAGGGGACCTGGATCTCTCTGACCAACTCAACTTTTCTGATTCAGATCATCATGAAATAGCGCAACGCTTCGTTACAACTCACGTTGCAAAAATCAAGAACTTTAGTTTGATTACTTTGACTAGCTCTGATGATGAGTTCTTTTCGCCTGATGAGTTTGATTTCGGTACAGCTTCGTTCATGAATAAAGAAAGCAATATGCCTCTTGGAGAGAAAGGCAGAGGCAAATCGCAGAATAATGCAAGGCGCGTTGCACCCTCACCACATACAACAACATCATTATCCAGCGAGGCAACTATCATATACGAGCAACAAGAAAAATGCTTACCTCACTCTGTCACTGATAAGGATCTTGCAATCCCTAGAGACAGTTCAATTGCATACTTGCTGGGTTTGTTCGACGGATCTTTGGAGATTGAAAGCTTTAAGTAGAGAATAATTATTGTAGAATGATGTGACTTTAATTCAAAATCAAGTAGTTCTTATTCTTATTATATCGTTGATTTATTCATCATATCGTTAAATATAAACATTAGCTATTTAGATTCTTTTAAGATCTTAGTGACGGCAGCTGCAACTGCGTCACCAACCTCTCTGGTGGAGCTAGAACCATGCAAGTCGGCAGTTCTGACGCCAGCATCCAAAACATGCCCAACGGCCTTCTCTAAAGCATCGGCTTCCTTTAACGAGTCCAATGACAAACGCAACATCATAGCGACAGACAAGATGGCTGCTACTGGGTTGACCTTGTTTTCAGGCAAGTCAGGAGCTGAACCGTGACATGGTTCGTAAAGACCAAACGCAGAATTAGAGTCTGGTAAAGAGGCAAGAGAAGCAGATGGCAACAATCCAAGAGAACCTGGAATAACAGAAGCTTCGTCGGAAATGATATCACCAAACATATTGGATGTAATTACAATCCCATTCAATTTTGTTGGAGATTGAACCAAGATCATGGCTGCAGAGTCAATCAACTGATGTTGAACCTTCAATTGAGGGAACTCTGTTGACACAACCTTGTCGACAGTACGACGCCATAATCTCAGCGAAGCTAAGACATTTGCTTTATCCAAAGACCATATAGGCAAAGGAGGTGTGTGCTGTAAAGCCATGAAAGCAGCCATACGAGTAATTCTAGTCACTTCAGAGACAGAGTATTTCTCAGTGTCCCATGCGGTTTCACCATCTTCAGATTCTTCTTGTTCTAGTCTTTCACCGAAATAGATTCCACCAACCAATTCACGTACAACAGTGAAATTGGTTCCACGTACAACCTCAGCCTTCAATGGAGACAATTCAAGCAACGACTCAGAAACAAAGTTGCACGGTCTCAAATTGGCGTATAAGTTCAATTCCTTTCTGATCTGCAATAAACCCATTTCAGGTCTTATAGAAGCAGTGCCCCATTTAGGGCCACCAACAGCTCCGAGTAAAACAGCATCACTTTCCTTGGCAGCAGCCAAACTATCAGCGGGTAATGGAACACCAGTGGCATCAATGGCAGCACCACCAATCAAATGGTGCTTGAATTCAAACAGGATTTCTTGATGAGGAGTGGCAGCTTCAATAGCACGTAAGACCTTGATCGCTTCAGCACAGACTTCGGTACCAACATGGTCACCAGGGAGAACGGTAATAGTTTTTACAGCCATTTTGTAGTTATTGTTTATTTGTTACTTAGCAGGAAGGTAAAGTCATTAGAGAGACTTTTGCTTTGGTTTTAAATACTTTGAAAAATTAGGCAGTAGAGTGTTGAAAATTTTTGGCCGTTCTCATAGTGCCTATACCGGGCCGGTAAAAGTACAGTCATAGTTAATGTTGAACATTGAACGTGAAGAGCTTAAGCCAAGGTAAACAAAGTGAATCAAGGGTTAGGCACTTGGTATGTTTGAAGTAATTGAGGGAAGTCCTTGAGTTGGGTATTTGAGTGGAGGAAGTATTATAGCTATTCGAGCTGCCGTTTGGGTGTGACGTTCAGGTCTCTAATGCTAAACGCAAAGTTGCTTCGAGCTTGCCATTAAACAACTTGAGCCTAACTGAAATATAAAGGTGGCATTGAGAAGGTCGATTAGGGGTACTTGCGTTTGAAGTCTATGCGGATATGATGCTTTAATTTGAACAGGCTTCTCAACAATTCGCCCAATGAGATCTTTGCTGTCTCAAATAAATGGCTGCGAAATCAATCCATGATGGAACAGATGGATGCAAGGGAATTGGAAGGAGGACAATTGCTAACTTTCAGCCAAGTAGCATCGTAAGAGCAGGTTATTCTCTTTAGATGAGTGATAGGGGAAGGGGGGTATATACGTTCAAGAAGATGTTATTGTTTAGTGTTGAGATATCATTTGTCTAGTGTTGAGCTTGTTTAACTATATTGCCTTGTAGGTAAAGATCTTGCAAGGTCAACTGAATCTCAAATTCCTTCTAGTGAAGATAAGTAATGGGCATATATAGTAAAGAAATCCACGGCTGTCTGAAGATTCCTAACAATGCAATCATTCCATTTTTGTTTCGCCTTACTTCACATACGTTTGTAAAGCAATAACCACCTGGGTATGATATGATTTACTTTCTGAGTTAGTAAATTATCTATAAATACGGCTGATTTTCTATAAAAACGGTTAGATTCTTATATTTTTGGTGCTTTCTAGTGATTCAACGAGTTTCATTCTGATGATTCCTATATTCTTTGTAGAAATACTTAAGAAACTAGTTGATTTTTGTTGGAGAAGCCCAAATTTGAAGTACTACTATAGACAATTAAGTTTGACACTTGTGCCCCAATTAATAAAAAGGAGACAGTCAATGGAGAGACAAGAGTAAGTGATACACTTTGCTAAGGTATAGAGGCATAATTGTGAACCAATTGCGATCTACCTTGGCTGTTAACAGCCAATTTCGAGACAGGACCACTCAGTTACCTACTATAAGCTGCCCTAATCTCGTTATTCAGATTGGTCAAAAGAACAATTGCACCACCGGAATAATATCAATTTATCCAAACGCAATATTACTCGACAAACAGGCTGGCATGACAGCCATTAATCCTGCCTCATCTCATCTCATGACAATCTTGTCAATTGTTCACGCCATCCTAGTATCTCCTATCCTAAGTACAAAGCAAACCTGATGGACTCTTGCTCGCCTTTGGAGTACATTGAAGCCTGAACATGCAGTTGCGGCTCCTATCTTCGATTTCTCGATGAACTCCCAATACCCCTCCTAGTGTTCAGTTAAACTCTTACCTGAACTAATATGTATGCGTGGCACTGTCTCCTACGATGACTAATTAAGATTTCTAATCAACAAATTGGTTACATCCTCAACGAGTAGCTACTACTTTGTGTTGGAGGAACTATTTAAGGACAACAATGCCCCTGATAAGCAGCACTTTCTCTTCCGCGTACCAAGCGCAGAATCAAAATGGCAGAACAAGTCCCAGAGCACTTTAAAGGGTACGGTATCGACAGTCCAGAAAACTGGAACCATCCCAAGTTAGTCGAGTACAAGAGAAAGAGAACCAACCCGCATGATGTTATTGTCAAGACAGTAGCTTGTGGTATTTGTGGCTCTGATTTGCACACTACACAAGGTGGCTGGGGTCCTATCAGGAGAAACGACTTGGTAGTTGGTCATGAGATCGTTGGCCATGTTATCGCCATTGGTGAAAACGTCACAACTGTCAGTGTTGGTCAGAGAGTTGGCATTGGTGCTAAAGCATCTGCTTGCAGAGAATGTGAGGCATGCCTCAGTGATAACGAACAATACTGTACAGGTGCAGTCGGTACGTACAACATCCCAGACTCTAAAGCAGATGGGTATGTCACTCAAGGTGGATATGCATCTCATGCAATAGCAGATGAACAGTTCGTTTTCCCAATCCCAGACAAATTATCTTCGGAAGTGGCGGCACCTTTGATGTGCGGTGGCTTAACGGTATTCTCTCCTTTGGTAAGAGAGTTGGGATACGATGCTACTGGTAAAACTGTTGGTATTATTGGGATTGGTGGCTTGGGCCATTTAGCCATTCAGTTTGCCAATGCATTAGGTGCTAAAGTTATTGCTTTCTCACGCAGTTCATCTAAAAAGGAAGATGCATTAACCATGGGTGCTCATGAATTCATTGCCACAGGAGAGGATCAAGAATGGGTTCAGAGATATTCAAGAAAACTTGATCTTGTATTATCATGCGCTTCTGGGGTGGATGTGGACTACAGTCCTTACTTCTCCACTTTGTCATATGGCACGAAGTTCATTACTGTTGGTATCCCAACCTTGGAAGATCGTTTTCTGTTCCATGCAATGACATTATTTGCCTCTCGTGCTTCGTTTGGAGGTTCTTCCTTGGGTTCCAAGTATGAAGCATTAAAGATGCTCGAAATTGCTGCTGAAAAAGGTGTGAAGCCTTGGATTCAGACCATCCAAATTGGTGAGGAAGGTTGTCATACAGCATTAACTAAAGTCGATAGAGGAGATGTGAAATACAGGTATGTGTTTACCGGCTTTGAAAGCGCATTTGACTAAGTTAGTGTGTTAAAAAGCGAAATGAAATATAAACTAGAGTCAATATTGGACTCGCAGAAACACAACCTACAATTTCGCTAATTCTAAGGATTATACTTGCGTTATCGTGCTGCTTCGAGAACCCTTTGCGGTGCCATCATCATTTTGCAGCCATTCCAAACTTCTAGCTATTTTGTGGGGTATGTTGCATTTCTTGGAGTATGTACATGGAAATATGCAACTTAAACAAATTATAGTCCAAGAAGTGTGGAATCGATTGTGCTTGGGGTACTATAAAAGTTGATTTTGATTTCAGTTGTTTCGATTTATTACTTAAGTTTATATACACTCTACTACAGCCTCAATTATGTAGAGATCAAAGTCGATAATATACAGTGTCACAATAATAGCTGTAGAAACATACAAATGTACGTAAGAGGTTGTTGTGCTTCTTCTGAGGGAATGTTTAATGACCACTCCATTCAATAGAGTCTAAGTCTATTCCTTCTTGTACCATTTCCCACAAAGGAGACATCTTTCTTAAGAAGTCCACACGTTCATGAATGGCCTTGATCACGTAGTCCACTTCTTGTTCTGTGGTAAATCTACCAATTCCAAATCTGATTGAGGAATGGGCCAAAGCATCGTCAGCTCCCAATGCATGCAAAACATAAGAGGGCTCAAGAGAAGCAGAAGTACATGCTGATCCAGAAGACAAAGCAATATCTTTTAATGCCATCAAAAGCGATTCTCCCTCGATATAAGCAAATGAAATGTTAACACAACCAGGATATTGGAACTTACTGGTCAAGGAACCGTTGAATTTGGTCAGCGGAATTGATAACAAACCGTTCTTCAATTTCTCAGAAAGCTTCTTAATATAAGCAGAGTCATATTCCAGTTCGGTAATCATAAGTCTGGCAGCTTCACCAAATCCGGCAATCAAAGGAGGAGCCAAAGTACCTGATCTCAAACCTCTTTCTTGACCACCACCAGTGATGAGTGGGTCCAATCTAACTCTTGGACGTCTGCGAACGAAGAGGGCACCAACACCCATTGGACCATAAATCTTGTGCGAAGAGATGGACATTAAATCAATATTCATCTCATTGACATCGATAGGAATTTTACCATATGCTTGAGCAGCATCAGTATGGAAAAAGATCTTGTTTTCCCTGCAAATCTTACCAATTTCCTTCAAAGGTTGTATGACACCAATTTCATTGTTTACAGCCATAACCGAAACAATGGCAGTATCTTTACGGATGGCTTTACGTAAATCATCCAAGTTAATCAATCCTTCTTCGGTGACTGGCAAATAGGTAACTTCGAACCCCTCATCTTGCAAGTGTCTAGCGGAATCCAAAACACACTTGTGCTCTGTCTGGGTAGTAATGATATGTCTCTTCGTCTTTGAGTAGAAACGGGCAACACCCTTGATAGCCATATTATTCAGCTCGGTAGCACCACTAGTGAATATTATTTCCTTAGGGTCTGCCTTTATTACCTCTGCAATGTGTCCACGGGCAGTTTCAACGGCCCTATCTGTTTCCCAACCATATGAATGCGTAGAGGAATGAGGGTTACCGTAAAGGCCAGTGTAGAACTGTAACATCTTATCCAACACACGGGGGTCGGTTGGCGTGGTTGCTTGCACATCCAAATAGATTGGTCTTGTACCAAACTTGGAGTCGTCTCTGGTTGCCAGTTTCAAGGTAATTCCAGATCCTTCAATAGGACTGACAATGTTCGGAGTAGCACTTGCTCCGTTTGCCACTGTGGCTGTCACAAACTTTCTTGTTGTGCCCGAGAACTGGCGACGCCCAATGCCACCAACGCATCTCACGGTTGTTCTTCCAATCATTTGTATCATGGTTTCCTACTTTCTTTCTTCCTGATCTAAGCTTCAAACTTAAATTTTGGCTTCCACTTTTTCAGTTTACTAATCATTTTTTTGCTATTATCGGATATGTATGCAGGATCTGTTCACTGGAGGTGCTCCATACCAGGATTGGAGGAAGGAGATGATCATTGGATGGGGATTGGTTGGACTGGTTGGAGGCGAACGGAATCGTTTGGATGGGGGGTTTCTTTGTGAAATTGAGGTTTTTTTGAGGCAGTTTGTATATCTATGTTAATTTCATTGTATCGTATATAAGTGTTCTATGAATTGTATTTTGAGTTGGTGTTGAAGCCATTTCAAGCTTGTTTTTGGATTCGAATCGACAGTTTCATTAGAGACTCCTTGGACCGAACCCTTCCTTCAACCTCTGTCAACGCATGCAGTGCACTTCTAGCTTGTCTATCCTGTCAATTATCTCCATTAGCACACCAAGTGCCACTTTTAGTCTATTGATCCTCTGCAAAATTAAACTAATCTTTGCTGCTTGTACACCCGCAAGTTGGTATTCACCAACTCGTAGCATCCTAAGAAAATCGCCCCTCCGGCACTGATCCAACACGTTCTAGGACCAATGCCCGAGAAGAACGTGAGATATCCTTCCTCCTTTATCATATTCCTTACCAATGGTAAGATTCCCACACGCTTTTCATTCAACATGATTCTGGTTTTAATCACATCCAATGGAGTGGTTGTGGCAGCAGCAATTCCACCCGCAACGGACCCGCAAATTGCACCCTTAACCAACGATAAGTCTGTACCACTACTGCGTGCCCATTCCAGCTTGAAATATTCATATAATGGGAATTGAATCATAGTGAATGGAATTTCTCTCATAATTGTTGTGTTCCATCCACGATATAAACCCTTGATGAGTCCCTCGCCAGACTTGTTCTGCATCAAGTACTTGAAATTCGACCATGACGTAGATACTCCACCAACACCTGCAATTCCAGCCTGGGTTCTTTGTTTGATAACTTCGGCTGGAACCCTAACCATGCAAGCAACAATCTCTCCACATGAAGCAGAAAGCATATGACTTTGGGTAGAAGACATCTTACCCTTGGTGTAGACCTTCATATTGTCATAAGTGACAAAGAAAAGGGAAGCCAGAGGTGCCAGTGCAACAACACAAGACCCAAGCCCTTTATAAATACCACCCCAGGCTCCGTTCTTGAAGAATCCTCCCTTTGCCTGTAACCGGGTCTTTAGGGTATCTAATGGGAAGAACACCAAGTCGGTGGATGTCCCAGCACAAGCTCCACTCTTAAATAAAGTTAGTTGATGTTTCAATGATCTGGGAAGTTCATCCCCTTTTAAAGCAGAGTTTTGGACTCAAAATTCTTCAAAGCTGAATGGTACTCAATTACTTACTATCAATGATATTATGAATGCCAGGTTATCCATTGTATTGGCTGGTCTGTACTAGCATCTATGGTAATTTTTCACGTCAAAATATTTTGTATGTTGAAGTTCGAGTGCGAGTACGATGCAAGATAGCAGTAGAGTGGTAAGAGAATTTTGCAATAGAAGATGATGATACATAGCTGAAGGCTTCCTGATTTCTTCTATATAGGGTTGGGTTTCAGATTTTGTAGGGGTTTTATAAGCTAGTATATGTTGTAGTTCATCTCGTTAATTTTCCTCCAGCGAGAGAGATTTGAGGTTGAATTCAGTAAGCTTGTAAGGTCACAGTGCATGGGGGTTGGAATCAATACGATACGGCCTATCGCCTAAGAATTCTATTCTTCCATTTGGTATCGGAGTGTTGTACTCGAAGCGTCCAGTGTCATTGTATTATCCATAACGTTCTTGAAGCTCACAAGCATAACCAAAATGCTCATCTTAGACAAAGAAATAACTATCTGCCTCAGAGTAATACCATGCTTTCTATCTCAGCGTAACAACGAACTTATTCTTAGAAATCTTCTTCTTCTTTCCATGTTTCAATATGATTGAATCTACAGATTTCCCCTTGGGAACGAACTCCATTATGTATGGGACGAATTCTGGATGGTTCCATCTGCTATTCAATTTGAATAGTTGAGCAAATCTAATACTCAAATTGCTCGAGAGGGAATTTAAGTTCAAGTACTGCAATTTGTCTTCAAGGGGCCTATAATAATGTCCCTTCAAGTCATCCAAATCAAGTGGAACATTGTAAAACTCTGGAAGGGACTGTTTCCAGTAGAGGAAGAAATCCTTCTGATCCACAGCACTCTCTCTGTGTGTCTTTAATTGCTGGATTCCGAACCATTGAGCAACCTTGCGCTCATCTAATTGGAAAATATATTGTTCAAGTTCATTCAACTTATCGGTGTCTTTTCGGAACTTATGAATAACAGTTTCAACCATTGATTTCGTTATCAAAGACTGCTCAGAACTCAACAAACTATTCATATTGTCCACTGTGAATTCTTCGATTTGGTTGCTAATCTGTAGAACAACAATCAAGGACAAGCATTCCGTGATAAAATTATCACTCAAAATTTGGGCAATACCATCTATTTCACATCCACCAACAGGATACCACGTTCTATAGAATTCACCCGTAGAAATAGGAGAACTATCAATTAGTTCTTGCATCAGTATATGAACTCGGCCGTTGCTGTTCATTGCAGAATCACTGATACTATCTCCACTATACCTTGGTAACCTTGTAAAATTTAAGGAACCTACACTTTCAGTTAATTCATACTCATACCCGCTCAGTGAGAAACCAACAAGCTTATTCTGGTCTTCATCCTCATTTTCAACAGCACTTCGTATACGTTTTCCTTGTTTATTTATATTCATGTTATCCAAGAGTAACACAGCACTGGATTTATTCATTTGCCTCAATTTCCAAGTCTTATCCTCCGTGCATAGCACCAAATTACTTTCAGCATTCCCGCTAGCGATTCGTTCTTGGTCTAAAGGAGAAGATTTGATAACCACCGAGCCATTTGGCAGGTTTTTCATGTATGTAACTAAGTTGGGTGGTAATTGTAGGAGTTTATATGTATGATCTTGCGGGTATTGTATCTGCTGATACACCGAGTACTTGTGCATATTGAGTCCAGTTTCTAGTTTTGGTCAGGCCAGAAGTGTGGAGTGCTTTGACTATTAATTTAGCAGTATACACGAGAGTTGACTGGGATGAATTGTGTTGAACGAGTGCTAGTGAGTGTTCAATGAACGAAGTCTAAGCGACTTTGGTTCGTATTTGTATACGCGTTTTTTGGACTGAAAAATTTCAGTGCTTAATGCAAGAGGCATAAGAGAAAGTTGATGGGGAGCTTTCGAGATTGGGAAACCGTGTTGAAAGATCTTCTCGTGTTGTAAAAATATGAGGAAAGGCAAGACCTCATGTGAAATGCTATATAACCCTTTTGTCAAGAGAAGATGTAGTGCACGTTTAGTGTACTTCGTCCACTACTTCTGCAACTCACGTTCTACTTCTACTAGCACTTGCTTATTCTTTTCTCATTTGTATATTATACATAGTTCTTAATCAATTTTGTTGGTCAAGAATGGCATCGATATCCTTAACCTCAGAGATCTTAAAGTCACGGTTCAAACTTATAGATTGCTTGTTCTCTTCCTCATGGAGTAATTTGGCCAACTTGGCTTCTGGGCCCCATCCGTTAACTGGAGCATTTAACTGGAATGGCAATAACCAGGAAGTGATAGCAATGAAGTTTGGAGACAAGGAAACAAGTTCGTGAATTAAATCTTCAATACAAACCAAACCTAAATCGTCACCAAATTGATCTTCAACCAATTGGTTGGTATCTAATTTCATAACATTAGGTTTCTTTTCCTCGGCTGGAGTTGCTTCAGCTTCGGTGCTTGGTTCAGCATCTTCTTCTTCCTCGACAATTGGCGATATTATGCATGCTCTCTTTTGGAACAATTTACGGATTGACGTCAATGATGGGGTACCAATGAGAATATATGGAGCGATGATATTCAATAAGTTGAGTGTATTGGTTGTTGCCTTGACAAACACACCAGTGTTGATGTCAACTAACTTCAATACAGTTAAGATCTGTTGAGCTTGTGGTGGAACTTGTAAGCCTGACTTGTAGTTAGGGATTCTAATAACAAAGAGCAATTTTGGGGTAGTAGGAGCAGCAACTTTAGCTTGGGAAATCGAGTCTTGCTCTTGCTTAGCAATTATATTGTTGATTCTCTTTCTTTCTAATTCATTTGCTCTGTGGTTTCTCACTAACACTTCAGCTCTGATGAACTTGGTCTTTTGTGCTAATTTCTTCTGGTGTTCGGCCTTTGCCAACTTCTTCTTAGCTTCCTCTTGTTTCTGGATTCTCTTTCTATCATTATTCTTTCTCTTGCGCAAGAGAACCTCTGGGTTAGAGTCTAAAACAGCCATTGTATTGTTGGGTATGTGGTAGTTGGTACTTTCCTAAATCTGAGATTTTTTTTATCATGATGAGATGAGATGAATGTCGTATTTAGGGACTGTATTTGCGACATGTTGACTGCGCGACATTTTAATATACGATTGAGGTTCTATTGGTATTGTGAGAGACAGTAACATTATAGCACGATACGGATAGTTTGGACACGTATAGCTGTATCATGGTTATACTGAAATGCTAAGTTTACTATGCATGCACGTTACTGCTGTATTATTTAACTTTGCCGTGGATATGGCAACTGATCACCCAAACTCCACCAGTTGTTGGCGGAGATAGACCTTGAACTTGCCTCTCAAATTCCAGCCACCAGAAACCCCTCAGGTTTATAACCACGCGAGAAGCAACCTGGGCGTATTTCCTTCCCTCATCTGTCTCAGCCCCTACTATTATTGCCCTACTCTGTAGTGTTGACCAATCTTGTTTCACATTTTTACTTGCGGCCATTCTTTTTCCTGTCACAAAGAGTTTGTGTCTTGAATTCAAACACATAGGGAGTACCAGGAGATTCAGTCGTTTACCACACCTATAGACACCAGATCTTCGACCAAAGGCATTATCAGCAATTCGCCAGGATTTTCAATTCAGGCCTTATAGCTCAAGTTTTCTCAACTTTGCTCATAGTGACCCTATTCATGCGGATGAACTAGATATTACATTACTTCTTCGGCGACTCACCATCCAGTCTATGCCCAAAATACCGTAAATACCCCACTATTCACAGTGGCCCTTAGCCCTTATATGGCACTCATGATTTATGTTATGCAACTTATTTTATCGATCCATGTATCTTTAATCTCTTTGTTTGATTTACAGACCCAAATATGTTCTGCACGTTCTACCTAGTCTTCACCACCCACCATTACTAAATCCAACATCTTCCCCGCAGTATGCACTTGTTGGCACACTTTGGACCCTTTTCAAACCATGATTTCGAGCAATTTCTCCATTCCGGTTTTGATTTCGCATCTTGACCTGATATCGATATTGCTCCGATGAGAGCACTCTTGGACATATCGCTTGATGTTGAGGATGGTTCGTTGTGGAAGATCCAAACTGTCTTGAACTCTGATGCCAAAATTGAGCGGACATTCGGTATCTGATGTCAAGTCAGGGACACTCCTCAGTCTGTCTGGCCTCATGCACCCAATTTGCAACCACACCTCGAGGATCTTCAAAACAAGTCGATGCTCCTTAAATGGGTACACCATGTGGTCATGGAATCTCTGGATTGTTTTGGATTTTTCAGGCCACAACAACGATGAATTGATCCTCTTATCAACCAGTGCCTCGATACTTAAGAAGTATCCAAACTGTGTTTGGGTTCCGATCGGTCTATTTATATTTAACATGGAACCCCTTACACTGCTCCTACAAAATCTTTCCACTTGCTTTGTTATCGCCCATATCGCCACTGATCTAGTGAATGCCCCGTTTGCAAACATTTCATCCATTTAGTTTTCACTGCCCTTTACTATTGTCCCCATAATACAGTTGGTCCCCATATGTATGGGGTAAATTTCAGGCATCACGGCCCCCAATTCCACCACTATAAAGGGAGCAAGATTCCCAATTTTTTATTAGCTTTTTATACTCTTTGCTCTTCAGTAATTAATACAATCAGGCCCCCCCTCCCATTTGAAAGTCCAAGTGTTGATAGATACAGTCTCGCGCTCGAAAGTCAATAGTCCTTCTGAAGAATCGCCCTGTGATTCCCTTTCAGACGATCTTACAACAATAGAATAATACAAAGGAATTGCACGTTTTGTTATCGAGAAGTGATAAAGAAACGCGTTTGAAGTCGTTTCAACAAAGGATAAAGCAATCGAAGCAAAGACAGCGAAAACTAGAAGAAACCACTCTGGTTTTAGCCCCCTCTCAGCTCAACCAACAGTCTTGACTCGTGAATTGTAAATCCTAGATCTTGAACACTGAACCGTGAAAGCCCCATGCTTATCAATTGCAACTACAACACCACTGATTCGAAAAGAAAAAAGATAAAGACAATTTAATTGACATTCAAATCAAGTAGATTCAATCATTGCTTGTACTTCCCTACATTATCAGAAGGGAGGAATCAGGGGATTGAGATAAAGAGAGTACCAGAAAGACAAAAAGAGAAGACGTTTGTTTGTTTGTCGATTGGAGAACGCTTGAAGGTATTCAAAGGTATCAAAAAGGACCAAAAGGAATCAACAGTTATCAACATTTATCAACAGGTTCCATTCTGCAACAAGGTATCTATCGCTTATCATCAAACTTCATTCTCTTCATCGAAACATAAACAAAATTCGGACAAATTCACTGAGTATCAATCTCTAAAGCGAAGGGTTCAAATCACCCGTATCAGCACTTTCAGGAAAAACGGTTACTTTCAATTACCACTATCAATATCAGGCATCGCCCCCACAAAGTACAGTTTAATAACACTAGAAACTGCTATTGACACTTAACTATACCACAAGCACCCATCGCAGTATCAACGAATCAAAAACTCAACCGACATCATCCCTTTTATCCACACACAACCTCCTCCATCAGTTAATAATCTTTTGATCTAAAAAGTTTAACCCTAAACTTTAAATTGTGCCCACAAAGATACATAACGCTTGACTTATAATTCAAAAGCGAACAAAATCACCCAAGCCCTTTGAAAACCTTTTGTATCGAGCACCTTTGCACATTAAGCAGAGTTTGCTTTATTTCTTTTCATTGAATTCCATAAGCTGAAACATAAAAGCTTATAGGCAGAAAGTTGAGTAGCAAAGAAACAACTTTGCACCCTTATCCACCCTGATCCTCATTAGGCTTAATTTGAGATTTTGACTTTAGCTTTTTCTGCCCTGATCATTAGCTTTTCCTATTACAGACTTACATAATTGACGTCAACAGCACGTCTTTAGATCTTTGCCTGGAGAGTCAGTACCTTCTACTTCAACCTTACTTCATAAAGCAGATCTATTTGACCCCACTGGAATTCAACCTTGACTGTCCCTTATTTCATTTAAGAAAGGTCTTCTTCGCTTTTGCACGTTTGGTAACATTTTATTTTTACACTGCCACTGTCGTATTCTTGTGAGATCGGATTTTTTTTGGTTTCTGTATCAACAGTTTTTACACCTTTGGCTCAGCTCATCACTCCTGAGCTTTTTTCATATTCATCTTCAATTGGCGTAGTCGGTGTGTTCAGTCTTTCCCTTTGGTCATTCAACTCACAGCACCAATTCTTAAAGAAGTAGACCTCCGATTTCCACCACTCTTCTTTGCATACTCAAGTTCAACGATCAACGATCCACTCCATCCGAAATCCACGATCCATCCACTTGACATCATCACCACATTTCCTTGAATTACAACAGATATCCATCCAAATCGTTAGTCTCGAATCAAATTAGTTTTCAAGACTTCATAATCGAAGGCATTTCCCGTGGTAATTTCAGTCTCAAATTATAATTAGAGGTTCATTTGTCTCAAGGATCTATATTATAATATCATTTGGAAAGTTCGCAGTACTTTCGATTTCTACATCCCATCCCAAATCAACTAGTACACTTGCATACCATTTCAATACCTCAATACCTCCCGTTGAGTCTTTCATAAGTACTCACGCCAACGAAGACCTATTCCACGTAACCTATCAATTAGTTCAACTTTTGTTCTAGTTGAACCCCAATCCAACCCTGCAATCATTTATGGATCATACTCAAAAAAATCAGCACAACCAGCATAACCAGGCTCAGCATCAGAAACTAGATGATTCTTACATCTTGCAATCTTCTTCCCATATTGGCGCGCCCTTAGCAAACAGTGGCCTTTCGCAGCAGCAGCACCAACATCAGCTTCATTTGCAGCGGCAGTTCAACCAACAACCACAGGAACTATCGCATCAGCTGTTACATCAACAGACCAGTCAACTGCCTCATCAACACGCTCACCATCTCAGTTCAACTTCTAATGTATATATTAAACCTGAACCTTTGGATATACTTGGTGCGTATAAGCCGCAGGCTTCAGGTGCTCTAGCAACAAACCCAACCCAAGTGGGGTTTCAGTACCACAATGGTCGTATCCTTCAGCAGTCACACAATCTCATTGGGGGAAGTCCCACAACTCATTTCCAGGACTCCCAGCAACACCAACAACAATTACAACAACAGTCGACAAATCTGTACGATTATATTGCAACCCCACAAATCAAGAGACACTTTCTGAATCCCATTAAACCACAACCTCAGTACTATGGCCTGAATCAGATCCCTCCTCCAACTCAGCAAGCTCAGTTTACAGGACAATTTTTTCAGCCTCCAATTCCACCTATTGAAGCAAGTTCTGGTTATGCAAATCCTAGTCAAATACAACTTCGAGCTGGCGACGCTTCAGTGGAGCTCAATGCCTCTTCCAGTAAAAGGAAAAGAGCACGTAAATCAGACCATGCAATGCCTGGGGATGATGGTGACACAGAGTTGAAATTACTTGCTTTTAAAGCATCTGATGTACCTTTACCAGAATTAGCATCTCGTATTAAGAACTTGGAGAATGATGACTCCTTGGATTCACCGGTACAACCTACGCACCAGCAAAGCTCTAGTTCTCAAAATGCCATTGATCATGAAATGCTTAGAGATTCCTACAAGCTGAAAGAAAATAGAGAGAGACAACGCCAATTATTCGGTATGGTTTGGCTCTTAAATTCGTGTGAGTCGTCACCAACAGCAGTAGTTCCACGAAACCGTATCTATGCTCGTTATGTTCAAGTCTGTGCAGACAATAATTTGACACCACTTTCACCAGCAAGTTTTGGAAAGTTGGTCAAGATATTATTTCCCAACCTAACTACTAGACGATTAGGAATGCGAGGACAATCAAAGTACCATTATTGTGGTATTAAATTAAACGGCGACCCCAATATTGAGCAGCAAGTTCAATTACTGCAACAGATACAATTACAACTGCACCATATTCAACACCTGCATCACACAAATCTGCACCAACAACCACTGCTTCATCTCCCACACAGGTCACTGCTGTTGGGTTCTGGATTTGCCACTCAACAAGTTCAGTCGCCTATATCCTCAACTAACTCATCTGTATCGCTTGATGAGTCCCTGGTTTCGTCCTCAAATGTGCACACCCCGACATATACACCTATTAACTCCCCATCAATTGCAAACTCAAATCTGATCCCTGACCAATTGCCTCTGATTTCACATCTAAAGTATGTTCCAGACTTGCTCAATCTCTTGAATAGTAATTTGGCAGCCAACTCAAACCCAAATAATCCAATTCAATTGCCTCTGATATACCCTTATTTGCCAAGGGATACCGACTTCGATATCGCTGATACTTTGTACCTGTTGTACAAAGTCCATGTAAATGCATTGTTTGAATCGCTTAGGTTTATGCAAATAAAGAAGCTTTTTGCAAGCTTTAACAATTTCAACAGTACCTTGACTGCTCCTGTGTTCAAGCTCTACACCAATGACCGTATCATAGAATGGGTCAAGCAGTGTGATTTGACAATGTACAAACGCATGATAAGAATGTTGTCGAAATTGCAACTACAATTCATGATACCACTGGAAGTTACTGGGCAATTGAAACAAATAGCTGCTGGATATGTTCAAACATTATCAAATAACTTATTGAACAATAAAGTGAGCAAATACTTCATTGTAATGAAGTTGAAGTTAGCAAAGAACTTTGTCAACTTGTTGAACCGATTGATCAAGATTATAGAAACAGGGCAGTCTGCTTCGAGGATCTTGATTGACCCAGTCGAGAAGAAGTCAATGGTTCAAGATTGGCAAAGATTAGATATCAATGAGATTGTTACTCGTGAGATGCCATGCGGAGAAAAGAACGTCGAAGCGTTGTTAGACATTTTAAACAATGATGTGTTGGATATCTTGAATGGAGACTATAAAGGACCTCGAGGTTTAGAAAGCCACCCATCCGATTCGAATTCTAGCTCAGATGTTATGGTACAAATTGGGTCTTACATCGCTGATCTACCAGGGAAATTCTTAAATATCAATCCGCGATTATTTATTTTGTTAACTAGTAACCTCCTAACTACTTGTTTGAGAGAGATTAGTTTGACGAGTGGACAAGGTTTTGGTGCATGGTGGATTTTGAGGTGTTGGGTTGATGAGTTTCTCTCATGGACTTTTGAGCTAGGCGGGTTATTGCAAGAAGATTTCAATGCTGCTTTGCGTGAGCGAGAAGAAGATATAAGCAGTGGAGACTATAACTCAAATCAAGTAAGAAACTCTTCAGAACATAACCTACGCAATGAGGGCAACATTGGCGTAGATGTCAGTGGAGTCGGAGCTGACGACATCGCTAACCTTACAACCAGCACAGCCATGAACACTTCCCATAACCATTCAGGTGCTTCGTTAGACATCAACTCTGATAGATCAATTTCTTTCTTGGCTAACACATCGATGGGGGCCGTGGATTTGTTGGATGGTTTTTACGGAATGGAGTCTGTAAACAATGCTGCCTCGAATGCTACGGGGTCCAACGATATTTTATTGCACTACGACTCCAACATCCAAAGCTATCAATAAGCCATGCATTCATTTTTTATTGTTGTTATCATATTCATTTTTCACTATCGTTTATCTACGTTTGGGACTTGAACCTCCATTGGTATTTTGTGAGATTTATATACCCAATGAAGCATTTGCTTCAGCAATCTTAACCCATTATAGCCATGCTGTTAACATTCACTTTATAAAAAAACTTTACCGTATTATCTTTTGCGTATTTCTCGATATGGTGTAGTTCTGTAGGTATGAATGTGGATAAGGAAGCATGCACGAGACATAGTCACCATTCCTCAACTCTGTTGAAGTACCGCATTCATCCTCCTGTGATGAAATCTCAAAGCATGGGGTTACAGTTAGTGACAGGGGAGCTATGATGGCCTGAATATAATCTTCCGTAATAAAATAAGCTAGTAGACTCAATCGACTGCCGACTCCTAAAAGCTATTTGTTCATACACTCTTGTTTCTTAATGGCTGCAAAAACGTACTCACAGGGTCTCCATGTGTTCGCTAAGTGCCAACAAATTACGAAAAACGAGAAAATAAACACCAAAATAAATTCAAATTGCTAACACTCTTCTTTTATTGGAACATTTAATAGTTCACTATGTCAGCAATTAACGATTTCATAGCTAATGTTAGCACGTCAAAAGTAGGCCAAGTCGCTCTCTATACTGCCTTGCTCGTTGGTGTATACAAAGTGACCACGTTCACCTTGTCCTTCGGTTCCTTGATCTTTGACTTGTTTGTCTTGCCAGCAACCAGTTACTCCAAATACGGAGCAAAGAAAGGAAATTGGGCCGTTATTACCGGTGCCAGTGATGGGATCGGAAAGGAATATGCCTTTCAATTAGCTTCCCGTGGATTCAATATTGTATTGGTACTGAGAACTCAATCTAAGTTGGAATTGATTAGTACTGAAATCGAGGCTAAATATCATGTTCAAACCAAGGTTGTTGCATTCGATGCTTCAACTGATTCTCACTCGAACTACGTCCTGCTTGCAGAAGCTGTCAATGAATTGCCAGTGACAATATTGGTTAACAACGTTGGTCAATCACATTCGATCCCAGTTCCATTCTTGGAAACTGAAGAAACTGAATTGAATGAGATTATCACCATCAACAATACTGCCACTTTGAAAATTACTCAGATTGTAGCTCCGGTGATTGTTTCAACAGTTGCATCTGCAAAGGCCAAGAAGATTAACCTTCGTGGGTTAGTCTTGACAATGGGGTCATTTGGCGGGTTGTTACCAACTCCTTACTTGGCCACATACTCTGGATCTAAGGCTTTCTTGCAAGCATGGTCGTCAGCACTTGCTGGAGAATTGAAGCCTCAAGGTGTTGACGTCGAATTGGTTATTTCTTATTTGGTCACATCAGCGATGTCAAAGATCAGAAAGACTTCATTCATGATTCCAAACCCTCGCGCGTTCGTTAAGTCGACTTTAAGTAAAGTTGGCCGCCGCAATGGTGCTCAGGAGCGTTTTGCTACCAGCACACCATTTTGGTCTCATGCATTTATGCATTTTGGTATTGAGAACACGGTTGGGGTATTCTCCAAGTTAGCAAACAAGCTTAATCTCGATATGCACAAGAGCATTCGCGTTCGTGCGTTGAAGAGAGCTGCACGGTTGGCAGATAAATCTGATTAGGAAGGGTGGTACGATTGTATGAGTTTGGTTTTTGGGCGATGATTCAAGAGTATATATTTGATGAATTGATTATTAAGAGTTGTGAGGATGATGTAGAGGAGAGGATGATGTAGAGGAGAGGATGATGTAGAGGAGAGGATTAAGTAGAGGAGAGGAGGAAGTAGAGGAGGAGGAAGTTACTATGTCTTTTAAGCAAGACTTGAAATCAACTAACAGTACTTCAAAACTGATAGTGGCGATTCAATTGGTTTAGAGTTGGAGAGAAGTATATGAGTATAGCATTGAAGGCTAAGTCCAAGGCATTCGACAAGTGCATTTCCAACTCTTAGTACACACAAAAGTACAACGTCTTTGTAGACCTTGCATAGTCGTCTTGACATCTCAATTACATCCAACGTGTCTCTTTGGTATCTCTGAGAGTGCCTACTCTGGTTCCCTACATTGGTACCTTAATTGAAGCCTACTCCAATGAACCATCCAGATAAAAAGTACCTCGATTTCAGCGAAACATTCACCAAACCAAAAAACGATTCACATGAGTCCCAATTGAACTCCACAAGACTGCGAACCAACTCACTCCGTCACTGCAACTACCTCTACTGAATCATCTAGATTGAATCATCCAGAGTGAATCATCTGGAACCTGACTCGCCGTTACTGTCACGTGGTTCGAACGTTCTAGAATCGCAGGGCCTATTCTCTATTTTCCGTCCAATGAAACATTTATAAAGCATCGTTTGCTGTGTCGACGAAGATTTTAAGTCAATCAAAGATACATACTAGTACGAGAATGGTAAAAGAAACAAAGCTTTACGACTTGTTGGGAGTGTCACCCAGCGCCTCAGATGTCGAAATCAAGAAGGCCTATAGAAAAACAGCCTTAAAGTACCACCCTGATAAGCCAACTGGTGATACAGAGAAGTTCAAGGAGATTTCTGAAGCATTCGACATTTTATCTGATGGCAACAAGAGACAAGTATACGATGATTACGGAATTGAAGCTGCCAGAGGAAACGCTCCAGCGGGAGGTCCTCCAGGGGGAGGTGGAAACCCATTCGCTGGTGCCGGAGGCTTCGGTGGCCATCAACATTCTGGATTTGGAGGAGGCTTCTCTCAGGCAGATGCATTTAACGTATTTTCACAAATGGGTGGCTTCGGTATGGGGGGCGATGATAGTCATGGATTCGGGGGCCAAGGTTTCGGTGGAATGTCTTCTGGGTTTGGCGGTGCAGGCGGCGTCAGGCGTCCTGAACCAGACACTGTCACCATGAACTTACCAGTGACATTGGAAGAATTATACAATGGTGGTGTCAAGAAGATGAAATTAAACAGAAAGGCATCCGATGGCCTGAAAGAAAGCAAAGTATTGGAAATCAATATCAAACCAGGTTGGAAAGCAGGTACCAAGATCAATTTCGTTGGTGAAGGTGACTATCAACCTGAATGTCAAGCAAGACAAACAATTCAGTTCGTCATTGAAGAAAAGCCACATGCTATTTTCAAGAGAGATGGAAATGACTTAAAAATGACTCTCCCATTAACATTCAAAGAATCCTTATGTGGATTCGAGCGCACCATAGAAACAATGGATGGCCGTAGGATTCCGTTATACAGATCCTCGCCAGTACAACCAAGCAGTTCTAATACATACCCTGGTTTGGGAATGCCTATCAGCAAAACACCAGGACAACGAGGCAATTTGGAAGTTGTGTTCAAGGTTGATTACCCTATTCTGTTGACTCCACAACAGAAACAAGCTATCAATGAATTCTTCTAGACTTGAAGAAGTGCATTATTATTAATAGCGAGTATTGGTAGAGCAAGTATCATCATACCAAGGATCGAATAACAAGTGTCACTGTAACAGGGTTACCAAATGTAATACTGCTGCAAGACATGATCCGGTTGGCATTCACTTCAACTGCAATGAACACTCAAAAGACAAATAGTCCCCTAATGAACATTTTTTATGACCTTCTGTTAATGACTTAAATTATAGATTTTATTATCCTTTATAACACACTGTACTATACTTGTTTAACACTTGAGATAATACGTAGAAGGGCAAGAAATGCTAGTTTGAAGTGAGATGCTTACATTGTAGAGGCTGAATTATATAGCATTGGAATACAGAACTGTAAACACGAAATCAAATTTGTAGGCCTGTCAACCCTGGTGTTGAACACCGTAGTAGCGGAACTCTTATAGCTAGAGGTCCCTTCTCTGAACTTCTACTGGAGGTCTTTCGTTATTTTGCAACTTTTCAAGTGTTCGTGCATCCACCGCAGCTGTTTTGGGGCAGCGAAATACCAACTCAAAAAAGTACAACCAACAGAGGGCACCTCCATAAGGTGAAGATACAATACGAGCTTCGCTAGAATGTCTGTAATATTAGCATCCGCTGGATACGATCACACGATTAGATTCTGGGATGCTCTTACAGGAGTTTGTTCCCGTACAATTCAGCACACAGACTCCCAAGTCAATCGATTGGAAATCACTTCAGATAAACGTTATCTTGCCGCAGCAGGGAACCTATACGTTAGGCTTTATGATATCAGACAAGTTGGAAGCTCAGGAAATAACACGGCGCAGGCGTCCGCGACCAACAATGGTGCAGTTGGTTCGTCTAACGGGGCTGGGACAAGCAACACCAATGGAGCCGGTAATTCGAATAATAACCCAGTAATGACCTTTGAGGGCCACACCAACAATGTGACATCCTTAGCATTTCAAATAGAGAACAAGTGGATGGTGACGTCCCTGGAAGACGGTATGGTTAAAGTTTGGGATGTACGTGCACCTCTGGTACAACGAAATTATAAACACTTCTGCCCTGTCAATGAAGTGGTAATTCATCCAAATCAAGGTGAGTTGATAAGTTGCGATCAGGATGGGAACATTAGAATATGGGACTTGGGTGAGAATCAATGCACTCATCACTTAATACCTGAGGATGATGTGCCAATTAACTCGTTACTGGTCGCTAGTGATGGTTCTATGCTTGTTGCAGGAAACAACAAGGGGAACTGCTATGTGTGGAAAATGCAAAACCAACGGGATGTAACTCTGTTAACTCCAGTGACAAAGTTCAGGTCTCACCTGAAGTATATCACAAGGGTATTGTTGCTGACAGATATGAAGCATTTAGCTACTTGCCTGGCAGATCATACTGCTAGAATTTGGTCAACCGAACAGAATTTCAACTTGGAAACAACTTTGCAAGGACATCAGAGGTGGGTGTGGGATTGTGCATTCAGTGCTGATAGTGCATACTTGGTCACAGCATGCTCTGATCACTACGTGCGACTCTGGGATTTGTCAAATAGTGAAACTGTGAGACAATACAATGGCCATCATAAGGGTGCTGTTTGTGTTGCCTTAAATGATGTTTAGAAATACCCTAGGTGAACTAATAGTAGATTTGGTATGGTTGGTAAATATGATATAGAATCGGCCGATTTATGTTTTCTTTTTGAATCAATTCCATTGCAAATGAATCACCCTTCTTTCATTAAACGAATGCAGTTATAATTGAACGTAAATGCGTTCCTTACAAAAGAATATTTACTTCTTGGGACATAATAAGCTATATACACATATATAATAAATAGTACAGGGTTCACGCTACAGAATATCGAACTAGTCATCTGAAGAGTACACATGGAGTCGAATCTTGTGTTCTCAGGAAATGGATCTTTGGACATTAAAACAGGCAAGTTTGAAAGGTTGACTTTGGGAACAGTAATCAGAGTTTTTCTTGAGCTGAATAAACTTGCTTAATACATTTTCATGGGCCGCAAATTTAAGGTCATGTTCACAAATAAGAAAACTCCTCAAGCTTCTCGTTTGTGAGTTGCACATGGAGCAGTTCTTTGACAGCCAGGTTTTCCAAGCTAGTACAAACGGATTCCAACCGACGTTTCCCCATCTGAAGCCGCACAATCTCACTATTCAATGTTTCCAACTGCTTGTATCTGTTCTCAAGAGTCTCCTTTGTCTTCTCGTCTCGTATACAAAGAGTATCTATCCATGGGTTTTCATATACCTTGACAGGAGCAGAGAAGCTCCTTTCGCGGAACTTCTTTGGATCGTATTGGGAGTTGCGATGGCGTGAGCCGTGAGATACTGAGCCATTGGGAGGTCCATTACCAGCATTTGGAGTGTAAGACCCACCACTTACACTATTAGACTTTGGCGTATAAGACCCACCGCTTACACTACCAGATTTTGGGGTGTATGAAATACCTCCTACACTGCCAGCCTTTTGTGGATATGATCCACCTTTATATGTGCTTCCATTTCCACGGTATCCTCTATAAGAATCGTTGGACTCTGAAGGGTAAGCACTTTCAACTTCAGCACTTCCACGAGACTCGTCTCTAGCAAAACGAGGATTGGGGTCATCTCTATTTCCACCACGAGAGTCGTCACGATAAGACGCGTACCTTGCGTTGCCTCTTCCTGCGTAGGCTCCACCATTTGGCTGGAAACCACCTCCTCTAGGACCACCTCGACCTCCTCTACCTCTATATCCTTTGTAACCACCTCTATATGAGCTCAGATACTCATTTGAATACCCTTTGTCGTATCCTTTGTCGTAGGACCTTTCGTTACCGTAGTAATTCTCGTTGTCGTTTGGTTCGGTCATGTTTGGAGCAGTAGAGTGATTGCTTTAGTAGGCGATTTTCTTTCTGATGTTTTTGACCTTTTGGTTTAAAGAGTGCATATAATATAGTTTTTATGGCAATACTTAAAGTGAACGCCTATAGGAGGAGACATGGGAATACATGGGAAGATAATGATACCTTGGTCAATGGTGTTATATGAAGAGTATTTACATGAATGTATGATTTCATTGTATTTGACAGTTTGGCGGAAACTTCGGGAAGGGTGTATTCAGTAGCTATTGAGGAAATGGGACTACATTTGAAAGCAAAGGGCATTGAATAATGAGTAGATGGGTATGTTCGGGCTGACCAAAGCAATGGAGTGCAACATCTCTTACTTCCCAGTTCGTCAAATTGGGTCGATTCAAGTCACTACTACATCAACTCAAGTGAGTACTTCTCTCAAGCGCATTTCTCACTGCCACTAATGATACCCCCTTCAACTGTCTTTCTTCCCACTAAACTTACCATACTTATTCATATGCCAATTGGCCTATACCGTCCAGGTTTTAGGGATTTTCAAGCATGACATCTTGTTTTCTGACTAGAAATACCATTGTTGCAATCCGTGCTAATAATAAGGTCGTCTCCTGGAGCTAGTTGCCTTTTATGGAGCCAAGGCAACTCAACGCTTATCCACCTTAATCTCATCCTCTCCATCCTCTCCATCCTCCATCCTCGTGTACTGTCTCTGAGCATACATACTGACGTTCGAACTTGCATCAAACATTCTCACCTGAAACATTTGCAGCCGTTACCAAAAAAGAATTTCAGCATCACCAACACCCTCCACTGTACCAACTCCAGGTTAACCATTTCAGGCATTCTAGTAGATCTACAGCTTCACATGCCACCATGCTCCATCGATGACTGACTAAGAGTTACACACAGCATCCATCCTATTAAGATCCTTCAAAACCTTAATTGGAACACAATGTGACATCCCATCCCAATACAGTAACAGTAAACACTCATCAGCCAAAGCAGGTGTTTGGTCTATACCCATGAGAAGCTCAGTCTTCAGGTAAACTTAACAACACGGGACATGAAGGAATAATATCAAAGGATAATATCAAAGGCTCCGCTAGCTGGGTTGTGGGAATTAATGTTTGATACGTTCCTTTCTTCTTCATTGGCATCGTAGTGATCACCTTTCCTGCAATTTAAGTTTTTGCGGCATACCAGTGACTTGGTGCGATTGGAGTGAAATAAAATATATTTAAATCACAAATTGTACAAGAAATATATCGATATTGGCTTGAAGATATCATTGTATTCAAGGGTTAACATTATTCAGGGAAGTTGAATTGTCCATTGTTGGCTGCTAAAGAACAAATTGAACAGTTTGTGAAAGTACAACCAAGATCAACCAAGATCAACCAAGATATAAACTTTTCAGTGTCAAATTCGACATTACTTTTTGATACTTGGATTTACCACCCCCTTCCATCGTTAGGTGTTGCCATTCCTTCAAGCATTCTTCAAGTGTTCGTGCTCAGGAATAAACTCACACACAATTACCGCACATCAGCAAGGTATACTCTTCAATTCCGCTTTCGCTGCCAACACAGCCCATCTTTCATCAGACGAATCTTCCAAGTCCCATTTCAAGTCAAGTCTTTGGAAGATATAAGCTACTTCAAATAACACGGGATGATTTTATGTGAACAGCCCGGCTCAGGGTATGCCTTCGATAAAGCTTGGAATGCCATCTCCAGGAAGTCGAATAAGTTAGCATTACTGTGTACAAGTGAACTACTATTTAATTTCGAAATCGAACTTAACAGACACCTACCCAATTCAATGTTGGCCACTTCAGATGAGCAAAATGAATCTCCTCCTCGCTATCAACAAAATATTCCGTCTGATTCAATAATACACGACGAACTCTCCCATATGGTATCACATATGGAAGCCAACCATGGTCAAACTAGAGATCAAATAATGCTTTCAAAACAGGAGCATCTATTCTTGATCCAGCTGGTATTGCAAGACTTTGCACCAATCGAACTTCTACAGCAAAAGTGTTATGATGAATATTCTGATGATTCTGATTCCGACGACACTTCAACCTTAATGGGAATAGACGGAATAACTTTGCAATCTTCTCCGTTCACATTTCATTCTAATGATGCAATCGATACAATATTGGATAAAACAATTCCGATATTTGCATCACCGCCCTTTCGCCTTAAGCAATCTTTGAATGATTTGGAAACTTTGAACAACAGCCTTTCTGCACAATTCGATAGATATTCATCCTCCCTCACCCAATTGCGATTAAGGAACTCAGCACTGTTTGATTCTTTGCGGGATCTTGCCAGAAAGAGCACACTGATGAATGAGCGTCTTGGTTCCATTCAGAACCAGATTATTACCATTAGTGTTCAATTAGAAGAGTTCACGCCTGGTGCGATAACTCTTAGCATCGGTAATCTTATTAGCCAGTTTGATAGGGAAAAGAATACAATTAAAGAAAGCAAAAAGCATGAGCAGGAAGCCGATAAGGAACTGATCATGTCTGTTAGCATTGCTGAAGAGAACCCTATTGACTCCCTCACAATTATTGTTATTGGGATTATACTACTAGTTATTGCACTTGTATGTGCTGAAATACAGAGCTAGTGGGGTATACGTTACCTGAGGTGCACTGCCCAAGTGTCTCAACATTCAGTTAATACCCACTTAAAGATTCATTCCATATTCATCTATAATAATTCATTCCATATTCATCTATAATAATTCATTCCATGTTCATCTATAATAATTCATTCCATATTCATCTATAACCCATTTTCATTAACTATTTCATGAGTATGTATTTTCGTTTTTGTAAGATATAGATATATATGTAAATATAAATGAAAACCTCGTCCGACTGGCTATTCCATATTGACAGATCTTGAGTTGTAATCGTAATTGTCATTCTCTTCTTCTTGGAAATAAGGATGTACCATTGCTCTCTTTGCACTGATTCTTCCACTTGGATCAAATACCAACATTTGCTCCAAAAGATCCACACCCTCTGGCTCTAAACTAGGGACAAACTCAGCCAAGTTCTTTTTTGACCATTTGGGGAAAGTAGGCTTAAAATCAGGCAAGTATGTAACGTCAGCCCAGGTCTCTTCAGTCGGAGTACCCAAGATACGGAAGATACGGAAGATTTCGTCGATTTCTGAGTCTCCAGGGAATAATGGTTTCCTATTACACATTTCAGCAAAAATACAACCCACGGACCACATATCGACGCCTGTAGAATATTGTTTACCTCCTAATAAGATTTCCGGAGCTCTGTACCATAAAGTTACCACTTCATGAGTATAAGCTCTTAAAGGAACTCCGAAAGCACGAGCCAAACCAAAATCAGCCAACTTCAAATTCCCTTCCTTATCAATCAACAAGTTCTGAGGTTTTAAATCTCGATGCAACACACGATGACTGTGACAATGCTTTATACCTTTCACTAACTGACTCATGAAACGCTTAACCATATTGGCACCAAGGCCAACACCTTGAGGAATAGATTCCATATACTTCTTCAAATCCAAGTCCAAGAACTCAAACACAAGGTACAATTTGTGAGAATCCGAATGTATTATATCGTAGAGACGAACGATGTTGTCATCTTTCATTTCCTTAAGTAGAGAGATTTCTCTAATTGCAGTTGATGGAACACCTTCATCTTCCGATTCCAATCTGATTTTCTTCAAGGCGACGACACGGTTATTGTTTCTCGTGTCAAGGGCTTTGTAGACCACACCGTAGGTACCTTCACCTACCTTTTCCTGACGTTGATAGTCTGATAACTCGACCATGATGAATTTGGACTGGTTATTTGCTACTTTTCAATCGTTTGGATTGTTTGCGCTATGTCTTGACTAAAACAATTGGGATCTTTACTCTAGCACGAATATAACAACACGAACTGTCTGACTCTAACTCTAGACTCTAATTCTATACTCTTTTGTTCTTAAACGATCGAATTCTTGAACTCTTTAACGGTACCAATAATAACTGTCTATCAATGTAACTGAACCCCTTATTACTCAACGATGGGAACACTGGTTGATTTGTTGTTAATGAATCAAATTTCTTCTTCTGTTTTCGCTTTAAGATTTTCGATATTGCCTGAAAAGAAAACACCGCTACTGTCAGGAACGACACAAGAGGAATTCTTCAGAGGAGGGGGAATAAGAAGAGAACGAGAGGGAGTTTGGAGATGAAGGGATTGAATTGTGAAGAGATGAGGTTTTGAGTTGTTCAGTAGATAGCATGAGTAGATAGCATGAGTAGTTAGCGTGAGTAGTTAGCGTGCGTACTCATGTGTGAATATCTGGTAGTATTCGTGGTGGTGCTGGGTTAGGTGTTAATAAATATGTATGGTGATACTTGGTACTTGGTGGCCATAGTTGCACCAATATCCAGTTGATCTTTTGGAAAATACTGATCAAGGGTTTGATGTTGCTGCATTGCGGTTGCTCGTCAACTTTGCTATGCTTTGAGACGTTTACAGTAGGCATGTTATTGTACTTTGTACAGGTTGGTTGTTGTACAGGGTACAATAGGGCTAAAAGAAACACAGTAGGAGCTGAGGGAGGGTAAGAGAGGGTGCAATAGTTAGGGCACAGGGTTTTGGAGGTGCGGCTGGACAGCACTGCTCGTGTTGAGGACTCGGGCATAATGGGGTGAGAGCTTGCTCAAGATGGCAGTCGTGATAGGTGAGTTAGTGAACAGTGATGGGGAGAGAAGGATATAGGTGGAATTGTATTTCTCTCAGAGCGGGCGCAGATCAGCTACTAAAGGCCTTAACACCCTATGCTCTCCAAAGATGCCACCAAAGCCCACAAACATGTTGTCTTCTACTCTTCAACAATTTAAACTCTAAATGCCTTTAAGCATTCCATACCCACAATAACCTGTCAAATAGGGATCAACTTTAATATTAGATCATTTCATTGGTAGTCAACCGGGTCCTCCATCTGGTGCGAGCTGGCTGCAAGACGAGGTGGTGTACCACAGGTGGTACAATGTCGGTCTTATGTCACATTCAAGGTACTTTAAACGAGTTAATAAGGTTCGTAAATGCACCAGCTGAAAGGTAGGTAATTGTACCCATTGGATATTACATCCTTAATCGAAATGAATGCCGTTGTTCAGCGCACAATTGCTAAATACTAAATAAGCTCCTTTACTCTTCAGCTATCTTTCACCTCTCTATCCTACTCCACCACTCTTATCCTAGTCTGCTCACAGCTACATCTTTCTCATCAAAGCAACAATAAATACATGTATTCTCTACTTAACAACGACATTTCCCAAGCTCAATGCTCTCCCGCTTCACACACCTTAATCTCGCGGCCCCATTCACTATTCAATATCTGCTTTCCTGTGATTCTTCTATCTGGCTTTGGATCCAATATAGAGTAAATCACATTACGGCAACGAGCACGCTTCAAGCTTTCAATTGGCTCGTATCCCGTAGCATCCTTTCTCTTCTCCAAATACTCTTCAAAGAATTCGTCCTTCTTTGCGTTCGCTAACTTCCACAATTGACGTCCTGTTCTCATTGCCATGTAAATCACTCCACAGGCCCAAATATCAACACAACGTGGATCAAATTGCTGTTGGGTGAATTCTTCTGGTGCAATATAGGGTGAAGATCCACAAACTCCCTCACTCAATTGTACTTCTTCCTCCCATGCCATTCTAAAGCATTCACCGTTACCAAAATCAGTAATCTTAATGGTACCGTTTTGGGTCAACAATATATTCTCTGGTTTCAAATCTCTATGGCTGACTCCCATGTCATGCATGTAATTCACACCTCTAATCAATTGCTTGAAGAAACAGTCTGCCTCAGCATATTCCAACTTCCCCAGTGCAATGATCAACGTGTACAAGTCACCACCAGAACAGTATTCCATTACTTCACAGTAGTCACCCTTTGCATCCTTCAATAAATCCAATGTTTCAATGATATTTATATGCTTCAATGATGAAGAAATACAGAACTCCAGCGTGAGTCTTCTGTTATACTTCTTGTCTGATTCTTGTGTCTTTCTCTTGAACTCCTTTACCGCATACAATATTTCATCATTGAGTTGACCAGCATTACCGTTAGACGAGATTTGGGTGGAGGAGCCAATGGAGCTATTGCTGACACCTGTGCCTGCAATCTTTTTATGTGAAATTCTCACCACACCAAACGACCCGCGACCAATAACTTCATTACAGCGTCCGTACTTCTCAACAAACGACCTAGAATCCTGCTGAGGAGTCAAGCCATAATTCGTCGTGCCAACACTTGAGGATTGGTGTACAAGCTTCTCGTTTTCTGAGCATGTATCTCTAGCAAAATTCGAAGCCAGGTCTATCGTGCTGCTGGAGAATTGTTCTTGTTGAGCAATGGAAGCATTGAAGGCTGATGGACCACCATGGTATGGAGATGTATTATTTTTCACATGAATTACTAAACCTGCAAATAAGGTCGGAGGCTTGTTACTCTTGGTATTAGCTGCTTTTGACTGTATAGCACCTTGCAAGATATTTGGAAGAGCACTTTTTGCTTCGTCTCGTAATTTCTGAGCCCCAAGTAAGTCTTTTAACATGTTGGACAATTTCTCCTGTCTTTTGGCACACCTAAGGTTATGTTCGTGGGTGCCGTTCTCCAACATTTTAAAACGTGGCTTTACAACAGATGCAAGTGTTATACTCGACATATTGGATATGCTAGCAGAGGATGGTGCAGATGCAATTGAAGCCTTTCCTAATTTGGTTGACGAAGAACGTGATGGAGGATTTGATTTGTTTGGAGCTACGAATAACGATGAATGCTGGATACCAGAGGGTGGGCTTGTGGTACCATTGCGAGGTGGTGGGGAATTGTGTCTTGGGGTTGGTCCAATAGATGGAGATCTCGAAGACGACGGGGACTGTTTCTTGCCAATGCGTGTTCGGGCTTGCGAAGAGGTCAATAAGGATGAATTGATATGATTCAAGTTTGCTTCTGTAATCACGTTTAGTTTTGAATTCGAAGGAGAAGACTCTGGAGCTTTAGGTTTTGCTGAATTTTCGTATGAAAGGTATGTATTTTCATTTTCGGTGGATGAAGTCAGGATTGGAGAAATGCTTCCGGCGAAGTTTGTCTCAGCAGCGTCTCCATTAGTTAGTTTAGTGCTTCCGCTTGTTACTGCTGAAGATATCGTGAAATTGCCTGCAATGGTTGTGCCATTTGATATTGTAGAATTAACACCCTTTGTAGCAAGGCTTTTGGGATCACCGAAGACCGGCAAAGGCGGTACTGAGTCGTCTATTTGTCTTAGCACAGCGTTATCTTCCAGTTCTCTGGTTGAGATTGTGGTAGCATCTACACCTGTCGTTATTGATTGAATTGGAGTGACTAGCTTTTCAGATACCGAAGTTTCGTCATCCTTGTCATGGAGTTGTTTGAGGTTGGTACTCAGGACACCAAAGATTTTGCCCCACCTAGAGCCCGTTCCCTTCTTTTTCGTATCACCCATGTTTGTTTATAAATATAAAAGGCTTCGGCTGAGCTTTATGCTGAAAGTGTGGAGTAATGAGAACCAAGGATTAGCTGATGTCTTCTTCTGTTTCTGTTTCTGTTTCTCCCTTCTTTGTGTACGCTAGTTCTCTCTCTTGTCGCTTCTCTGACACTGACACCTAAGTACTCAGATTCGTGTTGTTCCTAAGGAAGGTCAAGCAAATAATATATAAAAGCTAAAGGATTCTCTGATTAATGCAACAGACTGTGCCAATTTTTCATCTGGATTTTGGGATGATTTGATCTTATATAGGGAAATTTTAATAAGCCACGCACTTTTCTACAGTACTGCAATTTTGTAGCAATGGATTATTAATTTTGGAACAGGCCAGGGACAGGGATTACTTTGGCATGACAATAGATAAGTTGAGGGCTTATGAGGATTTGAGTGGTAGCCCGTGCAAGGAAGCCGGTTTGAAGACGCATGTATGTTCTTAGAAGGTTTCGATTACTGGGGGGTGGTTACCGAGCATACTGGGGATTACTGAGCATACTGGGGATTACTGAGCATACTGGGGATTACTGACCAAACTCAGGATGGTCGATCTGTCCTTGCCAGGCCAAACTATAATTAGTTATCTCAAAACATCAAGGGAATTGTTGGTGACATCGCTTTGCATAGTTCTTGGCTTTCAACAATAAAGAGATGATTGCGATCAGTTGGCACTGCCACTCTCGAGATAAGATGATTAGGGATGAAACTTAAAGAGGTGCCCGTGCATTGGTCAACGACTTTCACCCGGGGTGCTTCCCTGGCTACAGGCGAGTTTAGCCAGGATATGGGGGGGTCCACCCCCGAATATAGGTCTCGTGGCAGATTCTAGAAACTGAAGAGAAATCAGCGAAAGAATTTTGTCATCGAATTTTGGGCGTGGTGTTATACTGACAAAGACTTTAAAAGGCACATCTTGAATGATGTAATAATTACCAAGAATAAAGTAGCACGTATATCTTGGTCAGTGGCAAATCTCGGTCTGGTAACCAAGAGATGCAAGCAACAAGCACTTGGGAGCGAAAGATGCGGAGTTTTTGGTGTTGGTCACTTTTGGTGTTGGTCACTTTGGTTACATTTTACCTTCTGCCATCCTTTGTAGCCATGCCCTATTTCAGTAAGAAATCCATCTGCAACAGGTTCCATTGGTAGCATTACGTATTTAGCCGCACGACTTGAGCCTGCGTTTTTCTTTGAGACTTCTGAATGACGTGTGCTAGGGCATGCTGTTTGCTGTGACATGTGCAGAAGGAGATGAGCAGGTGTATTTTGCAGTGCGATGAGCGGAGCATAACAAAGAATAGAGGCGAGACGAGCATGGTTAGTAAATTTGCCTATGACAAGAGCTGCTTCGTTCAGTCCTCGCATATTCTATTGAAAGGCACGGGTTGTTTCGGACACCCGCACACACCTCCCCACTTGGGAATGGTGGTGGTTTCATTGCACATTTTCACCTCGAGGTGTAGTCGTCCGGTATAGTCATAGGGTGTAGTCATCCCTGCTACTCATGTACACAGCCGTGGGTAATTATTGGGCCCTGCGGTTGAACCCATGTTGTATATGTCTTTGTTTGACGAAATGCAAAATGGCAATGACTCTGGTTGACTGGCAACTAGTTGACCGACAGCTAGTGCTAGTTGAAAACCTCTAGATCGACATATCCTTTAAAGCCTCCAAAGTTTCATCTTTAAGTGTTAAGTGTAACGGCATAATTGCTCTGTATCCAATGTAAGCGCAAGGTGATCTTTCTTTGGTTGAAATCTGCATTCATGATCCATATCAAACCTCTGTGGATCACGTTAACGTAAAATACTGTATGCTCGTCAAAGTGTTGCTTAAGAAACAAAAATAGAACTGGAGTTCACGAACAAACAACAGAGCTAGCGTGGAGGCCGTGGCTTGTGTTATCACCGATTTGAAGAATCTTTCAGTAGTTTCTTGAAGTCCTATTTATTACACTACAGCACCTGGGGGTAGAGTTTTCCACTGTTTTGTGAATCGAATGATATTTGTGAATACAAAACTAGCATTATACCCAATGAAGATCGACTCGTGTACGATCTCCTGTAATCTCAAAAGCTCTACCGACATACCCACCCATGCAAGAGCAACATACCACGTCGCCAGCTAACTAGCTCACCACTTCACAGTGTAAAAGGATTGCAGTACGAGAGTTTTGTGTATGGTCTCCCACTGCACTAATCTGTCTCGCTCTTAGTAGCTTAACTACAGTTGATCGGACGGACGGGGAAAGGTGCTTTCTACTAGGTATGGTGGCATTCAATACATGCTACTCTTGGTGTGCTAATACGCATGAGCATTGGTAATCTCGTCTATTGCCTCTAAAAACTTTCGCCCCACACTTAACATTAGAAGTGTAATTGTACGAACATATGCACAACAGCACAAAATATACACAACCTTCTTAAACAAAGACCTTTCCTGAACTACATACCTATGGCTACTTGCAATAATTTCTCTTAAAATATCGCAGTCTTCAGCATTAGGTCTTATATTCTTCACTAGTCTCACACTACACCCACCAACAACACTATGTCTTTCCATGTACAAGTTAGAGTCCATTACCCATTACCCATTACCCATCACAAAAACAAAAACTTCGAAAAATATCGAACTCAACATGCAGACAAGTACAAAATACGAACAAAAGAAACGCCTCCGCATGAGGCTTAATTACAATTGGTGGGACTCCTTCAATGACTTTGATATCGAACATTCACATTCTAGACAGTGCAAATAGCTACCAGTCAATCATGAATCAGTTGACTACTTTACACAACTGGCTTTGATCAACTCGATATCAAAGAAATACTCCCTAAGAATGATCCTCAGCTTGTTGTCCTCACGGCTGCGAATACTCGACGCATTGGCACATTTGGTTATGATTTTTTCCAGTTTTGTGAGACTCTTGCGATGTTTGTGTGTCTTACACCAAGCTATGGAACCACCTATTGGCACCTGTCTCCACTGCGAGCTGATGTTCATGTACGACGACTGTTGGCAATCATCAGCAACAATTAATTGAAGTTTAAATTCCAAATATCCAGTTTTACTAGTCCTTGGTGGTTCTTATGTGTATTTGCTTCCTAATCTTTGCTAATCTTTGCTTCAATAGTGCAATCTTTGGACCATCCAGGTAAGAGACCAGAGTTTGTGGCTAAAGACCTCATCCTTAAGTTGATATTTTCTACGGATCTGAACTGAAGGCGGTGGCCATGTGGTTCCTGGAACTGTTCTCGTCCATCTTCAATATAGCGAAGATGGGAATGGACACTGAAGTCGGAGAGTCAGAGTCTCAACCGTGCTCTAGTTACTCGAAATATGGTCTTTTTAGGGGAATATCCATGACGCACGAGTCTGGTACGGGTGGTGCTCCTCTATATGGGATTGTATCTCAACTTTCATTCAATACAGAATTTTATCCTAGAGTCAGGTTGGCTATTATCGCTTCACGTCCATAGATGATATTGGTGTTGAATTTGCTTCTGCAGAGAAATCTGCCTTGATAGCCTATACTGTTGATAGTGTTTGAGGCTAGACGAACTGGGAGCTCCGGCGGAGGCCCATCATCTTCGCTGATCTTTCCCATCTTCTACCAGCTTGTCGAAAGGACTGGGAGCACAATGTCATCAATGGCAATGCTACTGCAAACCCAGATTTATCTGGCCTTATTGGCTCACTCTTCTCTGATGGTGGTTGGGGGTGAACATATACCTTGGCCAATCTACTTCTGTTTAAGTTTTGTGAAAATGCTGCCACTTCAGTTCATATTAGGATAGTAAACTTAATAGAAACGAAGTTACATATCCACGAAAACATATGAACAAAGAGGCCTTGTTTTCGAATGGAAACTAGCCAGCATCACCAGCAAAATAGGAAATACGCATGCCCCAATCGAAAGGGCATGTTTGAAGATGAATAATAAGCTTCCTGACTTTTATATACTAGCATTGGTGGAAGAAACTAAATCAAAATGGAGGCTTGAAGTATTTGATAAAATCACCATGGAAGATGATAATCCAATATTAATACCAGTTGGATTTATAACTATTTGTATGTTTGCTATCTAATGCCATCTAATGCAACCAAATAAGACTGGCGAAAACTCCAATAGAAAGGATTCAGAATCAATAAGCTCAGCAGTTTATTACAGTGATTGTTCTTCCATTTGGGATACACTTCGTTCTCTTCATACCATTGATAAATAACATCAACCTGAGAAGAGCAACAGAATCGTTCAAGCATTAATTGGGATATAAAAACGGGAAGGTTGTCCCCCAAACGGAAGATCTGCTAATCAGTATGGATGCATGCAAGGTGGTTCAAATTCAGACATTCTCATGGCTGATGCTTACCTTGAAGGCATTGACAAAGACAGCATCAACTGGGACAATTCTCATGCTGCAATGGTCAGAGATGCTGAGGTGATTCCACTTCGTGACAGGAGAGATACACTTGCTACAAACTCTTCCACATCTGAAGGCCGTGGGGCACTCTCTGCTTGGCTCAAGTATGGATACATAACTCGTAACCTCACCAAGTATGTGAGTCTTAATACGGACAACGCATATGACCATGCCTTGAGTTTCGTTGTTTCAAAGTTAGGGAAGCAATATGAAGCCAAAAAGTATCTCAAGAGATCAGCCAACTGGCAAACATTTGTCATACTTTATAGCTACTGATTCCGCTTTCAGCTATAAGGGGTTTATCTGGCCAAAGAATGCCTATGGCAGTCTCATCTACACCAGCCATGGTCCAATTTTATGTAATCTATGCTACTGGATTGATGTCGAGTATGAGGGTAAACCTGTCGAGTATGGCTGGTCAGTGCAAATGACGTCGAGAACTTGATTAATTTCGTTGGTGGCAAGGAAGTGTTTATACAGAGGTTGAATCATATGTACTTGTTGTATGGAAAGAAGTAAGTTGTTAACGTTGGCAATGAACCCTGCTTTCTCATGCCGTATTTGTATAACCATGTAAACGAGCAATATAGATCAGTCGAGCTTGTTCGCTCTTTAGTGAACAAATACTCTTCACGACCATAAGGTCTACCTGGGAATTCCGATGCTGGTGAGCTGCAATCTTGGCTGATACTTTTACTTATGGGGCTTTACCTGGTAGCTGAAGCCACAAAGTATTTGCTAACCACCCCATTCGTATCAAGTCTAACCATAAACTTGATGACGGTAAGAGACTCGATATCACAGCAAATGAACTTTTGGACCAAATTATCTACGTTAGACCTATTAAGATCGATGGGAATCCCCCCCCTTTAGAGCTGTGCGCATCACGATACTTCATTTGCAAACGGTGGTAGTATTGAGTACGAGCTTTCTGAGTTCCCCAGGGTGTGGGAAACTAGGCCACTTCCTCCTAGCCCAGAGAATTTCTAATTGATTACTCCACCTGATGGCGACCATACATTCGACATTATATCTTGCATTTCTATATCTAGTTATTCAACGTTTCCTTGAGTATCTCTTGCATTATTCGATATAGCCCCGTATAGTGGGCAAGTCTCTCGTCAAGTGAAATGGAATGGACTCTAAAACCGTATTTTCCACAAGAAACTCATATGCCTTCTCATCTCCCTTAAATCATTATAATACCAACTCAAGCCCGTTGATGAAACATTCAACACTCTTCAACGTCAAGATTTCACTCACCAATTCCTCTAGATCTGCAAATGAGTCCGGTGAAACTATTCCCAATACCTCCATATTAAGGTAGCCAAGTACCTGGTCCTTTGTAATTTGCGAACTGGAGGTGGTTTCAGTGTCATCAAACTCATAGAGCACATTTAGCTTGACCAAGAATGGTTCGTTGCTCAAGGAAAGGGAAAACTCAAGGGTACAATGGTACTTCCTCAAAGGGGTATGAGTGTTAGTGGCCATTGCAGCCTCAATGGCAACCTTCTGTTCGTTCACGATTGGCTCCGCCAATTCTAGCTCACTTTCGAGCTCATAATCAAGATCGAAGTCGTCGTCTTCGGTGTCGTCACTCAGACTTATCAATCCTACCTTTTCAAGATGCTTCAATAGAGCTCTGCCCAAAAGCGAGATTGTGTCTATTCCATCTTGCTGGGAATTGCCAAGCACCGGGAGCCACGCTAGCGTGGTTGGAGAATTATTTTCATCCGTGAAGTCCACCTGCCGAGCAACAGATGATGTGGTGGTTCCTGGAGTACCGTCGGGTGCCCTAGCCTCTCGAGTAACCACTGTTTGGTTGACCATACGGTCTTGGAGGAAGCATGAACCCGGGATTTGTGCTCTATTTTTCAGGCGTGCATGTTTCTGCCCAGTATCTTCGTTCATCGTCTATTCAGTCAGAGGCACGAGCGAAGCAACAGCCCGCTTAAAGCTTGTGTGTGTGGCTGAAGATCTCTTGAAGTGCTAGGCTTCCAAAGCAAACTTCAAACAAATGACTCTATTATATAGTAAAATGTTCATCCCTTGTTCCCAGACTATTATAGTTTGTTTGCCGTAATACTTCTGAAACATATAACTCTAAATGTGCTTATTATTTGAAACTATTAATGTATAAGTTTTGTGCAAACTATCATCTTTTGTACATATCGCTTGTCATGCTTTGCCGTGAGAGGGCTCATTTATCAGGGTATATCCTGTATCTCCCTTGTCTGAGCCTGGCTGAGAGTCTCTGCTGCTCAGCTGGCTTGACTCGCTCTCAGTGTGACCATCGATGGTACTCCTGCTAGAAGAAAGTCCTTTCCCTCTCGATGTAGCTTCATTTTCAGTTGCTCCTGGTTCGGGTTGCAGTTCGCTGACTCTTGCATGCTTTCTTACATTTGCTACTGGAATCCCATCGATTTTCCTTGATTTATCATCTTTTAAGGTACCTTTAGCTCGTGATGCAATTACACCTGGCCGATTATTGTGTTCATCTGACCTCGGTATGCGTTCTGCCCTTGGCTTGTGCTCGACAGCTCGCGATATTCCTTCACTTGCTCTTGTGACATCGTCTGTCCTTGACACACCTTCAGCTCTGCTGCCACTGAACACCCTATTACGCAACACTGATCCGCTCTCTGAGCGAACTTCTCGGGCATATTGTGGAGTATCTATTGTGTCCTCCGATGTGGCTGAGTCCGAGGATGCCACAGACTCTTCATCATCCCACTCTCTTGACTCGGACTCTGACGTGGTGATTCGACTGAAGTCAGAAAACTCAGTGCCTGCACTGGTTGAATCTGACGATTCTTGCAAATTTAGGTGTGACACTAACTCAGAAGGCGCTGTTCCAACTGTAACATTCGTAATGCTTGCCCCTAGCAACTTGTACATCTCGTTGCCAGGCTTCGTGGCAGCTATCTCGGCTTGTCTACGTAAATCTCCACTATTGTCTTTGACGTCAACCTTCTTTGATGGTTTGACAGTTGCTTGAACAGTCTGTGTTTTCTGTGGAATAACCAATGAGAAGATGTATCTTATCAACTTCAAATTGAGACCGGTTACCACCCCAACAAATACTCCCATAAGACTACTAGCAATGATGAAGTGTAGTAGAGTGACGAAGAATAGTCGGAACTGGCCCCATAGCCAAACCGCGTCCACCGGCGATTCATCCCATTCAAGCAAGTACTTCAATGGTGACAATGGGATCCTGAATAACGGAGTGTACACCATAATATTGAAGAATAACAGTAGTGGAGTCCAAACAAAGTTGAACCAGCAGAAGGAGATCACCCCCGTAATACAACGGTACGTCAACGTGATTGGGTTGAACATCATGCAAGTACTTTCCAACTTTGATGCTCGTCTTCAGGTCGTTTCTTAAAAGCTGTCTTATTTGATTCAAGTTGTAAACTAAAACAAAATTGAACTGGAGCATGATTTCGCGTTTTCTGAGGGGAGCCTTGATTTCCCAAGGGTGGGGCCTTTGATTTTCGTAAAGATCAAGGGTGGGGCCTTTGAAAAGCGACTCAAATCCCCTAATTTTATTTTGCGTAATCTAGACGGTCTTCCTTGTTCTACACCATGCATTACCACTTAGTCCACTTTCTCCACTATTTCCTATGCAAAACCCACATACTTGTTATCGTTACTTCCTAGTTACAATCATAGGGATGCACAGTTTTAAAAGGTTACCATTGTATCCCTAAAATTACTTCCCTTATCAAAAACCTCTACACTCTCATCGTCGCCTCTACACTCTCATCCTCGCCTCTACAGTCGTTACCTTTACTCTTACACTCAAATATTTCTTCCATAAATGTCATTAAGTTACTCCTTGTTGGAGGTAGAACTTCTATACTAGCCAGCTACTGCCCTGCAGTCTCATGTTAAACCCATACTTTCTAATAGTATCCCATTTGTAACCTAAGTTGTCAACACAGTAGCGCATGTTCCATCCTGATTACTACTCGCATTCGCTGTACTGCCAGTGCTAGCACTGCTCCTCTTGCTTTTACTGGCGCTTGTGCTGGAACTAGGAACACTAGAATTGTCTAACACATGGTTACCCAAAACAATCTTTCGCTTGTTTAAGCGGTCTTGTTGGATCTTGTGGTGTTGCATACGAATATAGTCCACGTAGTACGAACGGAAAACGCTCCAGTGAAACTTGACGAGAGTAGCAATTCTACCAGCGATACTTTTAAGTTCGGTAGCAGAACTGGTAGATCCAGGAGCAGTGCTTAAACTTGTAGAGCTGGTGCTTGCACTGGTGCATACTGGCAGTGGAGATAAATCATCAGCCAATACCAGACTGATTTCACTGATCAAATCCTTAAAGATCTTTCCCTCCATCAAACCGTAAACTTCAGAGTTTGGTTGGATGTGTTTGATCAACCAATTGTAACTGAATTCGATCATGTCGCGTGGTAAAGAAACACTTGAACTGTCTTTGTCACCTTGAACATTCTTCACCAATTGCAATGAAATGGCCAGAATGTTCTTGGTCCACTTGACATTTCCATTATCGTCAGTTACAATTGCGAGTATCTCTTGCTGAACTCTAGTAACATTCTCTAACGATAAGAGCAGAGCAGGTAAACGTCCCTGTTTTCTAGCATTAAATGCAAGTTGCTTATATAAAATAACACACAATTGAACGCAAACTAATTGTCTCACGTCTGCTCTTAGTAACACTAGTCTAGTATGATCGAAAGCTAAAGCCAGAGGGAATTCGGTAGCCATTTGACGACATGAAAGTAAATCAATAATCAGACTAACAACTATTGGTTTTAAGACACTATCGTCCAACACAGCTTCTTCATTCTCCTCCTCCACAAGCAAATTTGACTTATTAATGAACTTTTTATAGAGCCAACTTAATGAATCATTAATGTTGATCTTTTGATGCGTAATTAAAGTTTGGAAGTAGTCACGCTCGAAGTCCACCGCAGTTTCGATTAATACGGGACGAAGAACACGAATTTGATGATTTGCAACGTCCAACTTCATAGCTTCTAAGATTTGGAAAATGAGACGGAGTCCCAGAACAAGAAAGTCAACGCTATTGTGATGATAGGCATCGAGGAACTTTTGGTGCATTTCAACAACCCATTGGTCGCGCATTGGAGCACAATGCAGCTTGAAGACATTTGCAAGCCATTCAGACATTTCTACAAAGTCAAACAGACCGTGGTTGAGTTGCTGTACCATGAGTTCGATATCCATGATTTCGTTCACCTTTTGGCGATCTTTAGCAGGGAGGAGGGAAAGGAGAATATCACGAAGGGTAGTGAAAAGGATTGGGAGTCGGTATATTTTGACATTACTTGTTGGCGAAATGTCGGAGATTGAGGATGCAATGGTCGCAGCTGTAGACGAAGATGCTGATGATGGACTTTGTATTTCTGCAGAAGCTATTCTAGTAGCATTGGATATAGCTGCTGCAGATTTCGAACTTATTTCAGTTTTAGCAGTTACTATGGTCAGTTTATTAGCACAAGATGAAGCTGTTGCCGATGCTGCAGCACTAGCTGCAGCTGCGGCAAAGAATTGTTCACATTCTCTTTGGATCTCCAACCAATACCTGTCTATGATGCTCTTCTTGCGTTTTCCTCTCTCGCCGTCCAAATTTGGTCTAAACTGTAATTGAGGGTCGAACAAAATATCGTGTCTAAGTTGGGGGTTTTTGAGTATCTCATAAAGATCAATTTCCTTGAGCAGTTGTAAGTTTATAGGTGGTAACGGTGGAATTGTTCCTGTTGATTTATGGGGTACCAAAGGGGCCACATCCGAATGTGGGATTGAAATTTGAGATATTGGATGATCGCGTTGGTGATGATGATGGTGATGATGGCGATCATGATGATGACGATCGTGCAGACGCTCGAGTTGGCGTTCATGTTGTGAAATCATGTTTTGTTGACCTTGATGATGGAAATGTCTTTGATTGTAATTGATTATTGGCAACGAACGAGACCTGAATCGACGAATGAAGCCGGGGGTTTTCTTTGCAAGGGCCAGAGCAATAGTGGTGTCAGGACCAGATCCTGTTGAATTCAAAGCAGAACTTAAAGCAGAACTCAAGACAGAGTTGACTGCTGAGTTCACATTTGATTTGACAGATGGATCAAGACGTGCACGTTTTGGTTGGTCCAGGCCATCATTCGCAACCAGAACCGGGTGGGAGTGAGGAGATGATGCCGAGGACGAGTTTCTCTTGGACAGTGATGGGTTAATAGCAAGAGTATTAGGAGAAACGGATGTTAGTGTGATGCGGTTTGCGTGAAGGCGAATATTTGGGGGCTTATCGAAACACACCGCACGAAATTGTCTTGTATCTTCATTGACGGTAGAAGGGGAGGTAGAGTCAGCCGAAGACGAAGGCACGGACGATGTGCTATTGGTAGGCACAACCGACGATTTCCCTTTGTCCTGGTCTTTCAGCGGTTGAAGCGGTTGGTTCTCTTGGTTATTGTGATGGCTGTTCATCATTGGAGTGTTGTGAATATTTAGTTTTGATTTAGTAGGTATAATGGGGCAAGGGCTGTTCAAAATGTATAGCAGGTGTTTAATATGGATAGCAGGTGTTTAATATGGATAGCAGGTGTTTAAAATGTATAGCAGGTGTTTAAAATGTATAGCAAGTGCTTAATATGGACAGTGCTAGTGATATATGCTATTAGTATCCAGATTTCTTTAATGTATAGCAGATGCTTTTTGGTGATTAAAGTCAGCGATGCTGTATGCTAGATAATAAGGTATTATGCTGGTGAACTCTGGTGAAAACGACTGGTCTAACGTTCTTTACTTCGGTAAACCTGGAAACACTGGGACGTACGGTTCAGCTAGTGGTTCGTCGAACTTTAAAAAGCGATTTCACTTGATGACTGAATCTCGTTGATTATTAATGTGGTAATCTCAACAACTGTTCAAGATAATAAGGAATAATCCAGGGACTTGCTGATTCTTGGGGGAGGGGGGCACACGAGTGGTTTTCTTTGGGTTGATTCACTATCGTCGAGGTTCTACTGCTGTGTGTCGCTGCTCTTCGATTATTCTATCTCTTTGCGACCTCCTTAAACTTTGCTTGCGCTGGCTTTTTTTTGGGATGTAATTTGAATTTTAGATTGACTCCCATGTATATAAAGGATAAGCACAGGGGAAATTTTCCTTAAATTGGTTTGCAAATTTGTAGCGGTTTTGGAATTCCAATTTTTTGGTTGTGTTCTGCTTACGACTACGAGAAGAGCAAGGAGGAAGAGTTTGGATTTCTTTATTGTTTGAGATTCTTGTTCGTTAGAAGTAATGACAAGCTCCTTGTCATATGAAATTGCTTACAAAATAGTACATTGACACGAGTGATTGTACTGGGAATAAAGAAGCATTGGCATGCCTAATGGGAAGTTGTGGTGGGCACGGAGGTGGTTGATGGTGGGTGAGATAGACAAAGAGCGGCAGAAGTCAGAGATCATCCTAATCGCCATCGTAATCAGTCGTAATCGTTAATCAAATAAGAGTATGGCAAAGTATTTGTAGAGCAGAATAGGAGGACCAAAAGTGATATCCCCCAAAAGAAAAGACAATAATTTTTTGGTGAATGAGTAACAATCGGGGTGGGTTGAGGGCGTGACTTTTGTTAGGTGAGACTGAAATTGGTGAATACAGTGGTCGATTCTGTCTGTAGGAAGAAGGAACAAGGAATGGAGTGCTAGAGAGGCGTAATCTCGAGTAAATTGCCTTTCCATCTGGGGGCTGCACCCGGAAGTACACCCAAGATAGGACTTGAAGGGATAATAAAATGGTAGATAGTAGTGGGAGGGGCAAGTAAGAATGTAGGAATCCGATAATTGATAGAAGCTTGGGACAAAGGAAGGGCGATAATTTGAAAAAGAAAAGGGGTGGTTGGAGGTGGTTGCAGGTGATTGGTGATTAAAAGCGATTGAAAGGAGGATAGTGCTCTGCGATGCGTGTGCATATGGGAAATAAGGTTTCGGCGATGAGATGAGCAACTGGCGTGGGGTCACCATAGGAGACGAAGGAAGGTAAGGAAGACGAAGGGAGTTTAGGGAGACGAAGGGAGTTTAGGGAGACGAAGGGAGTTTAGGGAGACGAAGGGATACGAAGGGAGAAGGATGGAGGTAAGGTAGACCAAAGGAGACTAAGGCAGAAAGAATTGGCTGCAATCGAGAGAATGACAAAGAATTGGTTGCATTCGACATCATCACGTACAACCCACAATAGTCAACGACCACGACCCTGCTCTGACTTCAAATAGGCTTCCAGAAGAAATAGGTTAGTTATGGTATGCAGATAAGCATCTGATATCGAACGCTTGCATCCCCACGAACCGGCCATCCTGTGGTTGACAAAACAGCGCTGTCAACCGATATCTCAGCGGAATGCTCACTTACAGTCCATGGCAAAACGATTAGCTCCCCATTCGAGCCCGCAGAAGGCGCCATATTTCCTAAAAACGTAAGAGCGAGCATGTGTATATTTCAGACTTCAGAACTCTCGGCCCTCCGACCCAGAGTGCCATTTCCTAGCAGCCATCGCCTACCAGCAACGGTCATGCTACCAGTGCCCCCACCCACGTCACCACTCAAGTTAACTGTCAAAGACACCCATAACTCATAATCCAGAAAAGCTTAAACTTCTAGAAATTTCACCCCATCTGTCATTCAGAATTCCAGAGATGAAATCTTTCCGATGGCTCTCGTCCAAGCACTCCAACCCACAGGAGATCCAAACCAACCCTACGGCCAATCTCACTCAGCATAACTTTTAAATAAAAATGTCTCTTTTCAATTCCAACCTCGCCCATCCAAGGGCTTCCTACTCCTCTTCAATGCGCCATGAACGAAATTAGGTCATAGGGTGTGCTTATATGTTATGGGCACCGCTGGGAAAATTTGACAAATGCATTATACGTTCTCTTCACATTTGAACGGTGTGCTGTCGAATATTTTACGACGCATTTTGTACGTGAAATGTACGGCTCAAATGAGATTATAGTTCAAGCAACAATTTCCAGAGTAATTGGACCCTATGCCATGACAAGTATCTAGTTTTGCTCTGGCGATGCTCGTTGCGTCTTGGTGGCCCTCAAATGACTAAGTTCAGTTTCGTACGTTCTTTTATGGGGAGATGTAATAAATTGCACAATGTCACGAGAAACACAAGTGGAGGTGTCGCTGACGCGAGACCTAATGCTAGAACTAACGCAAGCGGATTGCAGCGATGTTGCAGTGCTGTTGCAAGACATCCCGTCTGCCACCTCCGCCCCATTATCGAACAAACCAATGATGGTTGTCCACTCGGATATGTGCTCACTAAGCCCACCACTCCGCTGCCCAGTCTGTTTTTGCTTCGAAACTGGACTCTAGTGACAACACCAAATGCATATTCCATAACGTTGTAAGATTGTTTGGCATCTTTGTGAGGCTGAGAGATGCTCGGTGGTATGTACCCTGTCCTCGGGCGTTTGCCAGCCTCCGCACAGTGCCCAAAACATGCATTCAATAGTCGTTTCATAATTGAAGTGTTGGTGAGAACATACCAACACGTATTCCTGTTGCTCAACCCTAAGTTGACCAGGTGGGTTTGGTGAACGATAGACGCGGTCATATTTCAACGAACCTCTTGTTGAGCTGTGGCCAGCCCTCTGCTCTGCCCGTACCTCATATTGCTCAACCGTCGGCCCCTTTTCCATCCGCAAAGTCTCAGATGCACGGCCTGTGTCTGTCTTGCTTGAGTCCCCATTTAAAGTTAAGCTTTGGAGAATCGCCCATTTTAGTCAATTGTTTTTTCGATAACGTCCATTCTCTTTGTCTATTCTTCTGTCAATCAATCCCCATATTCCACTTTCATTCCTTTAGCTGGCCGTTTATTGTGTTTTCCCCATCTAACACCGATACGGTGGTGGCAGCTATCACCACTGTCGTCAGGGCAGTGCGGTGACCAAGATGGAGCAAGTCGTCGTGGTCTAGTCTACTCTACCGCAGTCTACTCTACTTTTGCCCACCTTAGTCTGGCCCACCCTAGTCTTGTCCACTTTCTACCTCTCCCTCCTGCTTCCCTGTCCCTTCCATTATTTCTTGGCCCTCTGCTGCTTCCCTTCCACCCTTTCCTTCGCTTACTCTTCCCTACCCTCTGCTCCTCCCTTCCACTGCTTCCCTTCCACTGCTTCCCTTCCACTGCTCCCCTTCCACTGCTCCCCTTCCACTGCTTCCCTTCCACTGCTTCCCTTCCACTCCTGGTGCCCCCAACCCTGTTTCCATGTCCACTTCATTCCGCAAGATCCTTTCCCTTCCTCTATGACCCTCATGCAAACCGTCTTTTCTTTTTCTTATGTAATATCACCAGGAATTTGCCGCATACATTTCTTATTCTTAAATCTCTCGCTATTTTTCCTTTTTTTGCTTTGGATTTTTTGAACTTGTTTTTTTATTCATTGTTTGTTCCATTGCAAGGTATCTGCTGCTACTTACGAACGAGCTAGCTATCCGACAGAAGGGCTCTTCATCCACGTAGTACAACCAGAAATGAACAAGTATGTCGCTCAACACTGCCAACCCTCTAGATAAAATCCCCGCAGCAGAAGTGTCTCCAGACCCCAAGTTGAATGTGCTCAATGGTCACCTTCCCATCACCTCGTCTTCATCCTCAACAAATGTCACGTCCAACCCTCCTTCAACTCCAACCATTCAAAACCAAAATCGCTTGGGTACCACCAACACAAATTCCACAAACTCGAGCTCCACTGCTAACCTGGGCCAATACAATGCCTCCTCCTCCTCAGGAAAGACTCAAACGGTCTTTATCCACAAATTATATGACATGCTCCACGATCCAACAATATCGCATCTCATATGGTGGGCACCACTGAACGACTCCTTCTGCTTGTTGCCAGGAGAGGACTTCTCAAAGGTTTTGGCCCAGTACTTCAAACATACAAACATAGCTTCATTTATTCGTCAATTAAACATGTATGGCTTTCACAAAGTCAACGATACCTTTCAAAATAGCCAGAATGAGGAATCATCCTCAGCTGGAAGCTCCATCTCAGGTGGCTCCTCAACAACCTCCGCAAACAAATGGGAGTTTCGCCATTCAACTAACCAGTTTAGAAAAGGCGATGTAGAGTCTCTTAAACAAATCAAGAGAAGATCCTCAAAGAATATAAACTCTCATAAGGAAGTGGTTAATTTGAAATCCCTCCCTCCAACAAGTATGCCAGACCTACAACAACATCTGCAACAGCAAGCATCACAAGGTCTGCAGCACCAACAACAAGGACAACGACCTCAAAAACCCCAATATCATTCGGAAAATCCTCACCTTATTCAACCTTATTTCATCTATGGCGATGATGAGCGATCATTAGCCTCCCGTAGCAGAGCAGGTTCTTCAGAAAATTTGCAGCAAGTGTATCAACCACATCAAATATTACATCATGGTTATCAGCAAGCTCAGCAGCAACATATGCAAGTCTACCAAATTGGCCAAGCACCTCAAAATCAAAATCAAATTCCAGCATCTCCAAGATCTCCAACTTCGTACACTCCAAGGCAACACTCAAACCCTCATTTACAACCAGCCCCACTGCAGCCTTCATTTGGCCAGACCTACCCTCCTATTCATCATCCAATTCCAACTCCTCCACCACAACAACTCCATCATCCTCACCAACCTATACACCCAGGTGTTAGTTCCATGCTGGGAAGTGTTCTGGGATCCTTCCTGGGACCAACCCATGGACCAACTCTGCTTCCTGAAAACCCAGTGGTTCAAGCATCTCAAGCAACCTCAGGTCCAACTAGTTCCCATCTGTCTTCCGCTGTAAACCCGAGAGATAGACCAGCCGCACCTCTTTCAAATCCATCGTTCGAAAACTCCCTCAACTTTAAATTTATCGAACTTAATTCCCAGATAAACTCTCTCCGTTCTGAGTTATCAGCAGTTCGAGACAAATATGAGCTAGTATCAATTGAATTGAAGCGTAGCCAAAGCGACCATATGCAGATATTGGATATGCTAGATAGATATCTTGAAGGTGAGCCCAAGATAAACACAAACATTTTCAACGGTCCTGGCCCTGAGGATAGGGTAAAGAATAATAAGACACCTGTGAACAATTATTTGGTCCCCGACAATACAAGTCCAATGTCGGGGGCAGAAGCTGCAACTTCAACAACCACATCCACCAGTAACCCGGCTCAAACAATATTCCGTGGTGAAGTCGTAAAGTTGAAGTCTGTGTTGAATCAGAGAATGAATAACTACAATTATTCATCTATGGCATCTCTGGCAGCGGGCCCAGTACCTACTTCTGTTCAACCAACAAGTGCATACCACCTCAATAACATTACCTCAAGAAACCCATCAAGCTCACAAATCCAGATTATTCCTCAGCATTACCCATTAAACCCACATTACGCAATTTATAATGCAGCGAATAAATTATTCAAAGGAGAAGAAAACACTGGAAATACAGCAGGCTCTGATGGTCGCCATTTTTCTGTTCTAATGGATCCTTTACAGCCTGTCCCTTCCTACACTTCAGGTCACACTTCTGACATCGGCAAATCATACAGTCCCTTGAGTGCTGGAAAGAACGGCTACCCATCCCCCAAAATGGCGCGTAGTCAAAGTGAAGACGGTATCAGAGAGGAGGTTGGTCCTGCTGAACATAAACCGACAATATTGAACACTGCAGTTTTCTCTTCAAACCCTGCCTCTGGGGGTTCCAATGTAAGCTCCATCGTCAATTCTAGAACCAACTCACTTCCTACACCCTTAATTGACCATCCTATCCGCACTCCAGAGGCTACGCCAACTTCACAATCTGGTTCTCCATATCATCAGGCGACCTCATCGGAGAGATATCTGGAAAGGTACCTGGATAGGTCTGTACAATTACCACAACGCAACTCGTTCACCTCCATATATCATCAGAAGACTAGCGCAGCAGGTCACCACCGCTCGCTGCTCTCACTTCCACCAACATCTCACTCATTAGGACTTGGTTCGTCAACTTTACCGTCCATTCAAAAGATAGCAACTATCGGCACATTGAGTCTGGATTCACCAGCTCAACCAGTTTCGAACCTCTCTTCTCCTTCTGAGTCCAGAACATTGCAGCTTCCATCGGTTGGTGAGCTCGATAAGTCATTAAAGTCACCTAATAATGTTACCTCAGGTTCCAGGACCGCTAGTACTTTGCCGGCCCCATCAGTTCCTGCTATTAAAGATGAGCAGGAGGCCGATCCAAGCGACCCACTGCTTAAGAAACGAAAGATCATTAGTTAGTTAGCATTTGATAGACACTACCTGACTGTTATTTTTTGATTGACTGATTACCTGACGCTTTGGCACACCTTTTCCTTCTTGCTTTGTATTTGCTTTCGTGGTTGCTTTCGTGGTTGCTTTCTCTCGGATGTCTTCCTTTTCACTGCCAGTGTCACTGCCTGTATTCTATGTATCAAAGATGATTTAAACTTGATTTTCTATTTATTACTTTATTTCTTCATTTAATTAATTAATTAATATTCTTTCTGATGTTCAAGCTTCCTGTGGTTATATTTAAGGATTCATTGAAAAGGGTGTGCTTTGTTGTTGTAGTCTAAGGGTATTTCTTTAGTCGTTGCGTTAGTTGAGGGGACTCCGATTTCATTTGTAACTATACTTAATAATATGTGGGTTTTCTTGAATCAACTAGAATTGAATAGGTTATTTTAACTTATTCACAGGAAGACATTCATTTCCAGCTAATAGATGAGTCTTACACCTGGTATAAGATTCAACATATAATGCTCAACATTAAAAGCATATTAGATCTTTCTCGCTGTATATCAACATATCTGGACAATTGTACGGCATGCTTCAGTGGCTACAATACAATTCAGCTTGAGGGACCTTTGGGTCGACATCTCAATCAATAATTTGGTCTACAAAATGACAGCAATGCTCTGAAGATATACCAATACATGAGAAGTCACTTCAAGTACTGATTACTATTGCAGTAGTGACGAAGGAGATTAATTAAAGAGTTCAGTGACACTGCTGGTTATCTCCCAAGACATATTTAGCCTCTTGCTTCCTGGCATTTTATCACTTGACAGTTTAACTTTAGTCGGGCAAATGTTGTCATCAGGGAAGCAGAACCAAACTTGAATCATCTGATATTTCATTGCCAATAGCACACAGCGAAGAAGTATATGGTCCTACTTGCACGCGATAAGATCGACCACTGTCCCCGTTTAATACCCTTTATAATGGTGATGCGGTAGAGACTTAATAAGAGATACGGTTTCCAGCACATCCTTTGGAGGAGGATCTTTGTATTTACTTGATAATGAAATTATCACCAAACCTAGCCCTGTCGTTACCAGCCTCATTTCCCATGAACATCATTATCAAGCAAGCAGCTAAGTCATCTCTAGACCTCTTCAACATTGATTGCCTTGACACATTTTTGACACATTTTTTGCAGCTATTTGAAATATTTTGTGCTTAATGTTTCTCCCCCATATGCTTGTCCAATGTATCAGTTCCTCCTTTGCACGTTGTTCATTTGGAGAAATTACAATTAGTTACAATGAAATTCACCTTTTATTACCCCAAAGGAAGTCTCTTCAGTGCCCTCTTTTATTCTTATATAATCTCCTAAGTGTCAATGGGAGTGAGTGAATGAAGAGGATATAAAATGTTATGTCAAACAACTTGAGTGCAATACCTAAGATACAATTTTCTCTTTATAATTCATGTTATATTAATTGTTCTTTTCTTTGCTCCATCTTCAAGTATTATTCTCCTCTCAAAGACTGCTCGAACTTGGCAGCAAATTCCTTTGCATCGGCAACATTCTTGTTCAACTTGAGTGTCACCTCGACAGATTGAGGTCCTTCAGAAGGAGAAGCTGCAGTCTTGGTAGCAATATTCGGCAATCCTAATAAGTCGTCGAATGGAGATGCAATGTGTATTGGGCTAGCTGGTTTAACAACCTTAACATCAACTACTTCAAATCTCTTTTGCGTTACTGGGGCAGCAATCAACTCGTCAAATATTTCATCTTGAGATTGTTTAGCACCAGAAGCATTTGGGGAAAACTCGAATTGTGGGAATTTCGATGCATAAGCGTCATTAACTGCAAAACGAACAAACAAGTCAATATCTTCCAATGTTTCGGCATCAACAGGCATTGTGAATGTTCGGAACTGAGCTGCTAATTCTGCTGCTGCTAATTCTGCTTTTGCGTTTGCTGCTGCTTCCGCTGATTCTTTAGTTGTGTCTACTTCATCCTTCTTTGGCTCCTTTTGCGCAAGTTTATGTGCCTCCTCAGGAGTAGCTAAAACGACTTTTGAAAAGTCTAAATGTTGTCTTTCGACGATGAAGTTTGTAAGTGTCGAAATGTAATCCTTTTTGATGATTCCAACGTAAGCTAAGACGTCACCTTTTAATAATCTTCCATTTGGACCCGATGCTGGGATCTTCTCAATGGCTTCTTTATGTGAGATGTTTTGTACGTCTAAGAGTAATTCAACAGATGGAAACAACTTCTGCTTTGGATTAGCTACTTGGAAGATCGAAGCAGAGGTAGAGGTAGGAGCTTCGACACTCTTGGATTCTTGTTGTCTTTGCTCTTTCTCTTCTACCTTTGGTTCTGCAGCCTTCCCTGCCTTAGCCTCTTCCTTTGGCTTTTCTAATGTTGTCAAATCATCTCCCACTTCAGCTATTAATGCAATTGGCTTTCCTACAGGTATTCCTGTCGATCCTTCAGGTACAAGAATCTCCCACATGACACCTTCGTCCAAGGTTTCAACGTCAATTGTGGCCTTATCCGTTTCAACTTCCAATAAAACCTCTCCCGAAGCGAATGTTTCACCAGGCTTGAACTTCCATGATACAACGCCCCCTTCAGTCATGGTGGGAGACATGGCAGGCATATTAAAGAATGAAGCAGCACATTTGATGCTAGATGTTTGGAAGTTGCGGGCACACGAACGAAGAACATTGCGGGAAGCACTTAATCTGGCAACGCCAGCACTCTTCATTGAAGCTCTTATCATCCTAGCTCTTTATTGGTGGTATGAACAGTTTATTGAGAACTTGTGAACTTCAGTTGACTTCAGCTAAATCGGAGTGCAGCAAACCGGGTGTTAACTTTCGCTCTGGTAAAAGTCGTGCATTGCACAAGTAGAGAATTTGCAGTCTACCAGGGCATGTAGGGACGCCGGGGCCAGTGGTTGCAACTAGTCTAGTTCGTTGTGCTTGGTATTGGAAGCTTCATATACACGCTTACCTTTGAATGGAAACCTAACTTTTGGTCAGTAGTGCTGTGGTGGCATAGCTTAGGGCATCAGTATCAGTCGTTACTGCCAATGGTTCATGAAAACCATATTATATGCAGTCAAATATAATATGTGTACAACCCTCTGAAGTAGGCATTGAAGCTATGCGAACGTTGAGGGGGCCTTATGGAGGTGATTTGACTATCAACTTTTCAGATAATAGCCGTATTGGTTTTGAGTGAGAGCATTCAGAAAGTAGTTATTAATGCGAACTAAGTTGAATACCACAATAAATGAGAGCCAATAGAGCATCCATTAGTTACAAGATGGAGAAGGTTGGGTTGTAGAGATGTGCATTCTGTTTCTAATAAAAAATCTGAATATTTTGCAGCAATTGAAACTGCTCTAAACAACTGCCATAGTAAAGTCCGTGCAAACCTAATCTGTGAACCCACCACACAAGGGTCAGAAGAGTGGATTGGGACAACAACTTTACGAGCATGCCAGAAATTCTCATTTTCAGCCGTTCCTCCTGCAACACTTTAATTGCTCCAATTATGCGAGGTCGGAGACTCAACAGAGGATGAGAAATCTATATGGACTGATTCAGGGAGATACTACTACCAATACAATGTCATTTCAGATTCGCAAGCATCTGAGTAGCACTAAAAAACCCTGGACTTCAACCCCATTGAAATACAACGTTCTCACGAGTTCTGGTCTGAATTCACCTCTCGAGCTTCACCTCTCGAGCTCCCCCTATTATTTTCCCCTCCAAACTGGCCTATTTCTCCATCTCTTCCCCAAAGCACCCCATTCCACCCCAACGTACTTTTAGTCCATTCGGTCGCTTCAAGTTGCTGATTCAACATACCAAGCCCATACAGCTTCTTCTACATGTCAATCGAAAGCCTCTTCTTCGTCCCTCTGCTTTCACGTCAACGGATCAATGGACTTTTCGCAAAGCTGGAATTGCTGTATGCACTCCATCACGAATTTCCCGGGGCCATTGAAAGTGCAACATGTCAACTTTGAGGAAGCGTTACATGTATTTCACGTTCATCTACTAGCTGAAAGCCAGCGACAACAAAGAGCACTGCAAAGCACTCAAGTGGTTGAAGAATATCCTCCGCGCGCAATCACACATCGTTGCTTACAACTTTGACCGTTCGACGTCTAATCATACTGTTCACAGAACCGGTGTCGAGTATCCCATTCCCAGCATCTATACCATGGCAATCACATCAATAAAAAACCTTCCCAATAGGATACTATCGGCATGCAAAAAGTACCTGAGGTTCATAGGTCCTGGACTCATGGTAAGTGTCGCATACATGGATCCAGGTAATTACTCGACGGCTGTTGCTGCTGGCCTGGCATATAAGTATTCATTACTATTTTCGATATTCCTCTCGAACTGTCTTGCCATATTCCTTCAAATCCTAGCTGCTAAACTTGGCGCAGTTACAGGCTTGGACCTAGCTACCAACTGTCGTGTGCACTTTTCATATCGTGTCAACATGTTCCTTTACATCTTGACTGAGTTTGCTATCATAGCCACAGATTTGGCGGAAGTAGTGGGTACTGCCATCGCCCTTAACATTCTATTTGGCTTACCGTTATTCGCCGGCGTAATCTTGACCGTTATCGACGTTATCATTGTACTCATGGCATACCGCCCCAATGGCCCCTTACTTTTCATTCGCATATTCGAGTCGTTTGTGCTGATCTTGGTGGGTGCAACAGTTGTATGCTTTGCAATCGAGTTACACCAAGTTTCAAATGATTCGTCCATCAACTTCTCCGTTTTGGAAGTGCTACGTGGATTCTTACCGAACGAAAAGGTGGTTGATATGTCCGACCGTAAGGGAGGTAATGGGCTTTTCCTTAGTTTGGCCATTTTGGGTGCAACCGTTATGCCTCATTCATTATACTTGGGTTCTGGTTTGGTCCAGGCTCGCCTTAAGGACTTTGACATTAAAAACGGTTACTTTAAACCACATTCAAGACAACAACTCAGAGTCGAATGTAGGAGCTCAGATATGAGTCAAGAACCAAGTGAATTGGTAAATCACCATGACGATGAAGATGAAATATCCACTCCAAAAGTGTCCATGGAATTGGATGATACAATTACTCCAATTGGCACTCCCTACTCACATGCTCGACATGATCCATTTGAAAAGTTGGATGAAGATGATTCAACTTTGGACGAGGATGAAGACGACCATTATAGACCATCCGTGCAAGCAATCAATGACACCATGACTTACACAATGATAGAGTTGGTGGTATCTCTATTCACTGTGGCATTATTTGTAAACGCTGCGATTTTGATTGTAGCAGGTGCAACTCTTCACAGTGGCCAACATTCCCGAGAGGATAACGGTTCAGATTCAGATTCAGATACAGAAGATTATGAAAATGCAGACTTATTCACCATTTACAACTTACTCACAAAGCACCTTTCGCCAACGGCTGGGTTTGTTTTCGCTTTGGCTTTGCTCTGTTCTGGTCAAAGTGCTGGGGTGGTGTGCACCTTGGCTGGACAAATGGTTTCGGAAGGGTTCTTATCATGGTCCTTACTGCCTGTATTGAGAAGATTAATCACTCGTGCCCTTGCAATTGCACCATGTCTCTTAGTAGTTTCACTTACTGGCAGAGAAGGTCTTGCGAAGATTTTGAATTTGTCACAGGTGGTGCTCAGTATCTTGTTGCCAGTAGTGAGCGCGCCGCTCATCTACTTTACCTGCTCTAAGGAAACAATGAAGGTTCCTATATTTTCCAGAGATGGAGATGAGGACCTTGAACTTGATGCAGAGGGTATTTCAGGATCAGAAAGAACAGACAAAGTATCTCCTAGGTTCAAGAGTAGCGAGCCGGCTATAAGACTTCAAGACTTAAGAAATTCACATCCTTGTGCTGGGTGGGAAGAAGAAGGCGATGAACATGTAAATATGGGAAGTGAGGACCAACAGAGGTTGTTAACGCGTACTTTAGCCTCCACCAGTAGACTTGCAGGTTCCGACATTTCAGTAATTCTCACTGAAAGTATGCAAACAAAATCATCAAATGCCAGTCCCTCCAAAATGAACCAGGGAGAAACATTTCAACATATTCTTGGAACTGATGCAAGACCATCCAATTCAGGTGTACTTGAGGACGATTTTGATACCTTCCGTGTGAAAGGTTACAAGGATTACAGCAACGGGCCATTGACTGCGTTCACAGCAATTCTTATTTGGGGTTTCATCACTTGTTTGAATTTATTCTTGATTGGAAGCATGATGATGGGATATGAGGTACCCTTTTAAAAAGTTTATCAACTTTGGTATTACCGTTGCACACGTTTCATATTTGGATTTTATAATCAAATATCTCATTTTAATGCATATTCAATAATACGATTTATGCTGTTCTTCAACAAAGAATATCTTTAGGGCATTCAAGTCCCAATTTTTCTACATTAAAATTCATTTACATCATTTTTTATTAACATTATATAGTCATGGGAACAAGAGTCGAAACTGGAGTTGACATGGAAAGTTAAGAATTGTGCTGTTTTATGTATCTTCGAGTCCATAAGTTGCTAATTCCAAACCATGCTACGCATAGTTCTAAAATTAAGCATCATAAGTGGTGGCAGAAATGTTACCACCTCTACCGGTCCAGTTGACGTGAATCCATTCGTCCTTCTTCAAGAAATCATTTTCTTGACCTGGCAAGACCTTGAAAGTGTGGGCACCGAAGTAATCTCTTTGAGCTTGCAACAAGTTAGCTGGCAACTTTTCAGATCTGTAACCATCATAGAAAGCCAAGGCGGTGGTGAAAGCAGGTAATGGGATACCGAATTCAACAGCCTTACCAATGGTTGATCTCCAACCCTTTTGGGCCTTAGTGATAGCATTGTAGAAGAATGGGTGGAACAATAAGTTTTCCAAATCTGGGTTTTCTCTGTAGGCAGAAGTGATTTCACCAAGGAAAACGGATCTGATGATACAACCACCTCTCCACATAAGAGCGATAGCTGGGTTGTTCAACTTCCACTTGTATTCCTTAGCGGCTTCTCTGATCAACATGAACCCTTGAGCGTAAGAGATAATCTTCGAAGCGTATAAGGCTTGTTCTAAATCATCAACAAACTGTTGTCTGTCAGAAATGGCGTCGGCTGGAATAGCTGGACCTTCCAAAAGCGAAGAAGCTCTAACTCTTTCAGACTTCAAGGCAGACAAACATCTGGCAAAGACAGCTTCACCAATAAGAGTGACAGGCATACCCAAGTCCAAAGCGTTGATGGCAGTCCACTTACCAGTACCCTTTTGACCAGCGGTATCTAAGATCTTTTCCAATAATGGCTTTCCATCAATTGGGTCGTTGAAGTACAAGATATCTCTTGTAATTTCAATAAGGAAGGAGTCCAAGACACCCTTGTTCCACTTGGCAAAGACGTCACCGATTTCCTTGTTGGTGAAACCACCAACACGCTTGAGTAAATCGTAAGCTTCGCAAATCAATTGCATATCACCGTATTCGATACCGTTGTGGACCATCTTAACGTAGTGACCTGCACCAGCATCACCAACCCAGTCACAACAAGGTTCACCGTCAGCCTTAGCAGAGACTGCTTGGAAGATTTCCTTGATGTGAGGCCAGGCGTCAGGGTGACCACCAGGCATCAAAGAAGGACCGTATCTGGCACCTTCTTCACCACCGGAAACACCGGAACCGACAAATAAGATATCCTTAGCCTTCAATTCTTCGAAACGACGGTTGGAGTCTGGGTAGTGAGAGTTACCACCATCGATGATGATATCACCCTTTTCCAAGAATGGTAATAACTGATCAATAAAGGCATCGACTGGGGAACCGGCCTTGACGAGCAAGATAATTCTTCTTGGTCTCTTCAAGTTGGCGCACAATTCCTCGATGGAGCGAGCACCGATGATGGACTTACCCTTAGCTTCGTTGTCCAAGAATTCGTCGACCTTAGCGACGGTTCTGTTGTAGGCAACGACAGTGTAGCCGTGATCAGCAATGTTCAAGATCAAGTTTTGGCCCATGACGGCCAAACCAATTAAACCAATATCACCACTAGGTATGTTAGTAAGATGGTTTTCGATTTGCGAGAGTCTATGTGTCATTGTACAGGGCAATATTTTCAACTCGTTCCACGTCTCACCAACAATCAGACCCTTAAACTTTTCAGCAGAATACCACGACTTTATATGTCTCCACGCAAAAAGATACTGGCTACTTTCCCGCACAGGAAAATTTTCGAGTTTCCGTTTGCATATGACAGGGGAGGGTAGGGGAATTCGGTCGCAAGGGCAAGGGTTTGGGGTAGACTGTTGGTGATGTACGAGGTTCGGACAGATAAGGTTGAAGCAATTGCAATTGAAGACGAATGAAATGGAGTTGCAGGTGAAGAGATTCGCCTGCAATATGTCAATGAATTGCTCCATAATTATCATTGCTCAATATTACAATTACCAAGCAGTTCAAGCCGTTCATTAGCATGCATTGCCATTTTGAATCACGCTGAAACGACGGCTCTGGCACGGGCATCAATTGGCCTCAATTCGTCTCATGACTCTCAATTCTGGGTTATACATACGTAGGAGCAGACATTCTAATTATTATACTTTAGTATGAAGAGTTAAAAAATTTCAACAATTAGAAAAGAGAAAAAATTGGGCAGGCCCTGGCTGTTATATATGAATAGTTTAGTGAAAGATTGATCGAGAGGGACTCAACATTATGAACAAGGACGACAGGAGTGCGAAAAAATTGATAGTGCGGATTGTGTAGGTGGAGGGGGACGGAGAACGTGATTTGGGGGGATAGGTATGGGGCGAGGGAGGTATCGCAGAGAGTGCTAGGTGAATAAGTGGGTGATTGATAGGGAGACCGATGTGCTAAGTGTTGGGGGGTGCAGCGGATCTAGATTGAGTGGACAGGGTGGGCGATTTAGCAGTTAGAAGGGGCATCATTAGTGAGAGTGATTATTAATCTTTGGTTCAGTCCGATTACGGATTAAGTGGTGCAGAAAGGAGGGCAAGAGGGTAGAAGGGCAAGAGGGTACAAGGGCAAGAGGGTACAAGGGCAAGAGGGTACAAGGGTACGAGGGCAGGCCTGGCAGGGTGCGAGCGAACGAGGAAAGGAGCGTACGAGATAGCAGGTGATTATGGGTGATTTGAGAACACGAGGGCCGACGTTTACAGAGGGGGAAGGGAGTGATGGGAGCTGCAGGTGTTTGTGAGTTCTCGGTGGATTAGACATAGTTGGGTGTGATTACGACAGAATTGGTCAGATTACTAAGAGAGCACACAAGGCTGAACAACGTCAAATTAGAAGTGCAGAGGGTGGTTCTAGAAATATAGAGTGGGAGATGGTGGCAGGTGTGAAGGTTGCAATAGAGTCGGAGATGGTGGCAATAGAGGGTATGATGGTTGCAATAGAGGGTGTGAAGGTTGCAATAGAGTCGGAGATGGTGGCAATAGAGGGTGTGATGGTTGCAATAGAGGGTGTGATGGTATGTTAGTAGGTGTGATAAGGTTAAGGTAGAAGAAAATAAAAACAAGACAATCATTGAATAAGCTTACATATCGCCTCTATTATCCTTGTTCAACGTTGATAAAGGTACGACCTTTTGTTAGTGAAGTAGAAGTAGCACTACGTAATGAGAGGAAGTGCGGGCTCACCAGGGAATTGAGTCATTTGCTGGGTTAGTTGGAGGATTACAGGCGTTGTTAGTGGGGGATAATGATGGAAATTTGGGGGCACAAAATGTGGAGGAAGAACCTGGGGAGGCGGAGAAACTAGTTGGAGTAATAGGGACAAAGTATTGGAAAGAGAGAAGGAGCCATTGAGGTGCACTTCAAGTGATTCAAGTTGACATGATTCCTCTGCAAGTGTACATGCATGTGGTCTATAGTGCTGCATTGCAGAAAAGGACGGGGACATGTTGAGGTTGGGCAGTTCATGAAGGAGTGTTAGTTCTCGTTCTTCATTGTTTTCCATTATCAATCCAGAAAAGAGCTGGTCAATGGTTGAGTTCAGCTCTCTGATGCAACTTGAGTATATGGACAAACGTCATAAAAGTGCTGCAAATTGCTCAATCCATAAAGTAATCGCATTAGTGGCAGCCACCAGAAAAGACAAGGAAGTCAATAAAGAAGAGGTAAGCAGATACTTGACACACTAATCGTGGGCGTAGATTAAATGGTTTGTGCTTTGGTGAGATCAAGATTTCGTCGTCAAAAACTACATTAAATGCAGGTCGCAAAAATACTTCAATAATGGCCCACTCAGATAGGATAAAAAGACCGTGAAAAGGATCTTTCAACACGATACCCTAACTGGATGTTACAGCAGCATTTGAGTGGAAATTTTCGAAAAGAAGCGAATTGTGAGCCTTTCAGAGCATTAATTCTCACATTTTGACTACTACAATGACTGCAAATAGCGACACTACAAGATAGGGAATGTCACCTTCAATAGTGAAGCCCAGGGTGAAGCCAAAGAGTGAAGCCAAAGTGTGAAGCCAAAGAGTGAAGCCATAGAGTGAATCCAAAAAGTGAATCCAAAAAGTGAATCCAAAAAGTGAATCCAAAAAGTGAATCCAAAAAGTGAATCCAAAAAGTGAATCCAAAAAGTGAATCCAAAAAGTGAAACCAAAAAGTGAAACCAAAAAGTGAAACCCAAGAAATTCCATCCTCTTTTCTTAGCCCAAACAAAACCATACTTGTGTGGTGAAGCCCAATCTCCACTGTTGCCAACTTATGGCCAAGGAATATTGAATCCACAATTAATAAATTAGGTAGATCAACTCCTTGATAATTAAATGAGCTCCAAGACGAACTTGCCAGCAACCAAACACACCAACTAACATTTCGCTCCGTTAACCTGCCATGGACCATCGATGGCTCTTCGTTTTGTCTTTTTTGCAGTCGCTCGACGTGCTGCAAAAAAAGCATCACCATCCACCAAAACGGTTCAAATGGCCCACCAAAATGACTCAAATCATCCACCAACACCCATCACCAAATTACCCCGGAATATCCACAGTCTCGCTGCAAACTCATCTCCTATCGACACCATCACCACCTTTGTCCCCAATGTTCATCCATCTTCTATCTCCCTCTAGTACTGTTCTCCTACGACCCTTTCTTTTTCTTGCAACTACTCACGTGTGATTACATGTTGCGAAATTCCCACTTTGCACCAAATCTGGTAACACCTTTATAAGGTGGTGATCCACTGTTTTTCACAGATCTGAAAAGTTTTGTAGAGTGTATTCACCCATACACACAAAAGCTATATACAAGATGCCTATCCCAGTTCCTCACGGGGGTCAGTTACATGATATAATCCTCAGAGATGCTCCTAAGAAAGCTGAGCTTGTCAAGAAGGCTGCTGGTCTCCCATCTTTAGTTCTCACCGATAGACAGTTGTGTGATTTGGAGTTGATATTGAACGGTGGGTTCTCGCCATTGGTGGGCTTCCTCAATGAAGAAGACTACAATCTGGTTGTTTCCGATATGAGATTGCTGTCTGTTACTCTTAATGGTAAGGGGTTGCTTTGGCCAATCCCAATCACCTTGGATGTCAGTAAAGCCACCAGTTCCAAGTTTGCAGTCGGCTCGGAAATCGTGTTGCTTGATCCAAGAGACGAAACTCCTTTGGCTATTCTTACCGTCGAATCTATTTATACCCCTAACAAGGCTCTCGAGGCTGAGAAGGTCTTCAGAGGTGACCCTGAACACCCAGCTGTGAAATATTTATTTGAAACCGCAGGTGACATCTACATCGGTGGTTCTTTTGCTGGTATAAACTACCCCAAGCATTACGATTATGCCGATTTACGTAAGACTCCAACTGAATTGCGTGAAGAATTCGCCAGATTGCAATGGCAAGAAAAGAACATCGTTGCTTTCCAAACCCGTAACCCCATGCACCGTGCCCATCGTGAATTAACCATTCGTGCTGCTAATGATATCGGTGACCAAGCTCACATTTTGATTCACCCCGTTGTTGGTCTTACCAAGCCTGGTGACATTGACCACCACACCAGAGTTAAGGTGTACAAGCAAATCTTAACCAAATTCCCTGAAGGTTTGGCTACCCTTTCTCTTTTACCACTTGCAATGAGAATGGGTGGTGATCGTGAAGCCTTGTGGCACGCGTTAATTAGAACAAACTACGGTGTGGATCACTTTATCGTGGGCCGTGACCACGCTGGTCCAGGTTCAAACTCTGCTGGTGTTGAATTCTACGGTCCATACGATGCACAAGACTTGTTAGCCGAGTTGGATTCCGAATTAAACATCAAGATTGTTCCTTTCCGTATGGTTACATACTTGCCTGAAGAAGATAGGTACGCTCCTATTGATACTATCGACACTTCCAAGGTCAAGACCGCTAACATTTCAGGTACTCAATTGAGAAACCTGTTGCGTACTGGTTCTGATATCCCAGCTTGGTTCTCATACCCAGAAGTTGTTGCTATTTTGCGTGAATCTAACCCACCTCGTTTGACCCAAGGTTTTGCTATCGTTATTGAAAAATCAAAACTTGGAGAATACTTGTCTTTTGCATTACAATCTTCCTTGAACCAGTTCAAGGGTGGCCGTCGTATTACAAAGTTACCTGGTGATGACTCCTTTGTGGTAAATGAATTAGTCAAGTCAGGTGCCGGTGTGATTGTCTTGTCAGAAGATCCAAAGGAAATTACAAATGCTGTTGGTGAAGGTAATGTATTGACAGTAGGTGCTGGCCGTACCTTCGAGATAAATGAAGATTTGGTAGTTGTTATTGACCAGATTGTTAAATTTTTGCATGAACAGGGATTCTATTAGACAAATAAATGCTAGATTAACGATGAGTGAAATAATGTAGAATAGTAATAGACGAGATGAGTGTATTGCACCGGCATATTTTGGAGCAGCTTGGTCGCCGTATCTGCTTCCTATTTATTCTCAATGATAATTGATGGCTGCAAAATGGCAACATGCTGCACCAGCAACGAACAAAACAGTGAAACAAATGCATGTGGATAAGCGAGATTACAGACCCAAAATCACTGCGTAGTAGAACAGTTAGATTGCTAGAAGGGTATACGGTAAGGGCTACGAAATCACAATCGTCGGTTAGAGTATTTCTCGACTCAAATAAGCTCCAGCAGTTATACTTCCTGGAATCGTGTCAAGCCGGTTCTAATTATATGCAACTGTCCCTATTTGTACAACTTCTTAATCAGAGTTGTACGAACTACTTTTCAAACATTAACACCCACTAGGCAGAACCCCCAAGGAATCACATACTTCCGCTCAGCTCACAGCTAAATAACCTATTCCAGTCTTTATCCACCTTCCAAGTTCGTCTTGCTCTAGCTGTTTGTTTTCTTGCACCTCCTCCCTCTGAGTCTGCCTTTTATAATTTCACCCTCATGCATACTTCTAGATCAGTTGTATTGATCTTCCCAATACAAGCATCACTACCCGTAAGAGGAGTCACCTGTCATACTTTTATCTGCCGTAAATAAATAAATTAACAATAAATACATAACAATTAATAATAAATGAACAATAAATAGTTGTAATAAATACTTGTGAGTCGTGGCCTAAGCCTCTTCGTTTAAGTGCTTTTTGGATCTCTGTTCTCGTTTTTATCGCATAATAATGCCCCTGGTTTTCATATATTCTGATTTTCTTAAATCATTGCTCTGTTCTTCAATCCCTCTGCAAAGCCCATGGCAATTGGCCACACAGGAGCATCTGCTAAGATCCGTACTCCCAAGTACAAACATTTGACTGAAAGCTTAGCAGAAACTATTTCTGCCTGAACTTGAGACAAATCCCCACTAAGCAACAACCTGGAAACTATTCCGCTGGAATGGCCTGCTGAGATCAGCTTGAAGGTACCGTTGGCAGTCAAGTTTTCTGAGTATGAACCAAGTGAGATTGTGCGTAATACAGCTTCAACCTTGAGTAGGGCCTCCTCAATTGAGATCCATACTAATGCTTCCAGTTGTGAGAGTGGCAAGCGTGGCTGCAAAATCGGCTGATCGCCTTCAAGATGACGCAAATAGGACAGCATAAGCAACACCGAAACAAATAAGCATGTCACAAAGAAAACCGGACTTCTTAATGATATTTGCTTCAGGTCTATGGTTTCGACATTGCAGTTCCAGAGTTCAATCAAATCAAGACAATATGGAACGCATTGGCGTAGCAATTGCAATTGAGGTTCCTGTGCATTTAGGCGTTCCAACTCAAGGTTCATTTGCTGCCAGTTCTGCATCACCACAGCAGACATAATAGGGTCAAGGTTCACAATGAGTTTGATTTTCACTAGCGAATGCAATGGTAAAAGCAACTTGAACTCATCGTGAGAAATCGCGCCAGTGAGACGGAGACTACCTCCTGCCCTGCAGTAGAGAGTCTCCCAAGATTTGACGAGTTTCGACAAACGAGGTACGTGATTTATCTGCCAATCTATGTAGCTAAAAGATGATTGCGCTGGTTTCTCGAATTGTATCTGTTCATGGATGAACATAAGCAATGCAAGCATGTTATTAAAGGACAGCTTCATGTAGGAAGTATTCTCAAGCATTTCAATCATGGAAGCGAACGATTTATCATTTGAAATGCTGACAATATTAGTTGGAGAGTCAGTCGAACTGTCTTTTCTTTCCGTCCATTCAGTTGCAGATTCACATTGCCACAATTCCTCGTCACAACAATGGTTACCACTCTTAAGTTGGGAAGAGTCAAAGTGGATTGGAGTACCGAAGACACTGGATCTGAAAACTTGGAGCATGTAAAAAACATGCAAAGTACGAATACGCAGCTGCGCAAGAATGAAGTAGTCGAAATGCTGTTGAGCCAGTGCTGGATGCAGAGGCAGATTTGCTTTTCCATCAACGCTACCAAAGCTGTCTTTTGGTTCTTCTGGTGGATTTAAAAACATTTCCAAAGGTTCATGGAAGTTTGTCAGCCTAATCAATCCAATCATCAGTTTAATTTGGCGAGAAGTTACGTCAACCATGTTCACTTCGTTCAAGAACATCAGAATGAAAATATGCAACACCAAGCATTGTAGGGCCATCAAAGGGACCTTCTTGAACTGCAAGTTATCTAACCTAATTTCCTTTTCAAAAAAGCTTTGAATGTGAAACTTTGACAAATTAAATAACAAAACGGTATTTGTGTCGTGGTACAGGTAAAGAGCTCCAATCAGGGCCATCAGCAAAAGTAAGGGAATATTTTCAAAGTTGTCTGCCATAGGGTGCTTTAAGGAAGGAAGATGTACGAATGGAAAATACTTGTTGAATTCCAATTCGTAGAGACGGAGATAGTTGTTTAAATCTTCGCATGGAGGAATTTTGTCATCTTGAAGCCCACTCATTCGTACGATTTGCAGACGCAAATGTGGCAGAATGAAGTTGTAATTAAGAAGGGCAGATGGACTATTGTCAAAATGGAACTCGAAATCTGCGAGGGAGGTCAGCGATGGGTTGAGATGCTGCACAAGAGAGATTTGGCGAGATTTAAAAAGTGAAGAAATATTGGGTCCACTATTTCCTGTTTGAGAGCCTGCCGGAGTCATGGTGGTTAATAATTGACCAGTAGGGCCTCCGAACACGGTACCCTTATGTGCTGAGCTTCCATCTTGTCCATTTTCGTGGGCATTGCCATTTTGATCCTGGCTATTACCATTGGAAATCCCGTCTTCATTGAAGCCCACATGGTGGGAAGGAGCAGGGAAATTCTTCTCCATTGGAACAGCCAATATTTCACGTAGCCATTCATCATCGTTTCCTAAAAGCAAAGGAAGTGAGGTAAAACTTGCATTTCTTTCTAGTTTAATTCTTGGAAATGGTTCACGTTTACGTTTCTTGGATTGGTCATCTTGAGCCTGGATTTCTGGAATCTCTGGATTGTGTAGTTGCAGCAAGCTAGGAACACTTTCTTCGTCAAATTCGAAGGGAGTCATGCCTTTTAAATGATGTGGATGTTCAGGGTTGTTGAACAGGAATGCTGCCATAACACCGTCCACGTTTTGAGGTTGAGTGCTGATATTCTCTTGTTGGAAGAATTGCAGCAAGTTGCGCATACTAGGAGTCTTTCTTGTAGTCAAATCCAAATGGTCCAAATTCCATTCGAGTTTAGGAGTAGCAAAAGGAGGAATTTCATCACCCATTGAATCCTTTATATTTGTGTAGGAAGTTCCTGAAGCAGCCGAAAAGGAGAGATGTCTTGAATTGTTGTTAAGTGCATATGAGAGGTGACCTTGAGGAGTAAAGTTTGATGTGTTTGTCGGGATTGAAGTTGGTAGGGTTGGAACACTTTGCAAGTCCAGATACCTATGATTTTGAGTTTTGTGGTGGTGGGAATGACCTTGAGACATTTTATCATTAGCGACTGCAACTGAATGTGACTTCTTTTTCTGTTTTCTTGGAGATTCATCGTCTTGTGGCAGGGCGAAAGCCAGTGGTGCTGCCAGGAACATCGCTGTTCTGAAGTGAGGTTCACTTTTTGGTGAAAAGAGAGTAGATTCGTCTGTGGATGCAGAAGTTGACAGTGCGACACTCCCGTCAACGGCAGATGGTTTCTTATAATTACCAAGGATGTTTTTAGTTGGTGGATCCAATGATGCTGGAGATTGAGTAGGATAGTTTGAAGAAGGAGCAGTAATAGAGCCCGAGTTTGAGTTTGGGTTGGAGCTAGACGATTCAGGTAAGGGAGCGTTTGCACTTGTGTTGTTATTCAACACTATAATGAATTCACTTGAAAAGGCGGCATCCACGTCTTTGGTGCCCAGACCACGACGCATGATGCTTGGGATGGAACTATGTAATTTTTGTTGATGCCTTAGCACTAAATCTCTCCTTGCAAAGCATCTTCCACAGCAGGCACATTGGAAGGGCTTTTCGTTGGTGTGCAGCCTTTCATGTCGTTTCAAGTGCTCCAACCTTGCAAAGGCTCTAGTACAAACGGTACATATGTGAGGCCTAGGTTTATCAGTTTTAATTTGCATGGACTTCTTGGGGATTGGCTGGGTGGGTGTCGAGCGTGCCCGTTTGCTTAAGTTGTTCTTTCTGGCTGGTATGTTAGACAAGGTGGATAATGTGGATAAGGTAGATATTATGGATCCGTTCGGAGAAGGAGTATCGCCCAGTTCATCGTGGTCATCATGGCCACCGGTGGTGGTAGACGTTGCGCCCGGTGTGTACGAAGAAGGAGAGGATCCACTCGAAGAAGGAGACTTTGAACGACTCATACTGGATAACTCGTGTGTTAATAATATGGAGTTCAGCACCAGAAAGTTTAAAAGATATAATGTGGGCTTTTGTTGGTCTTTATGAGGGTCGTTGCATTTTTGTCTGGGGAAATTATTTTACCAAAAAAAGAAAATTTTTGTATTGCAGGACGGGTCACTTAGGAACTCGAATTTGTTTTCCAGGTGCGGTGAATGCAGGAGTTAGGAGGCCAAGTCGTGTGTTTGGTAATTGTTGAATACGGAAGGAGTAGAGAGGACGGGAGTTGTGGTCCATTTATGGAGAGATAGGAAGGTGTACATGAGTGTAGGAGCGAGATTTGATATGGAGAAGTTGCTGCGGATGTTGGTGAGAGTCCATTCACACGATTTCGAGCTTATTCGTGCAATTTTGGGCGATATTTCGCCGATTGCTTGCTGTGTTTGTGTAATCGATGAACGAATTATTCATTTGGTGACAAATTTGTTTTTCCAATTTTGGTAGGCAGAAACTTTTTAGGAAGATAGGGTTCAGTGAGAGCGAGATTGCGGTCGAAGAGACCATTTGAAGGTTGTGGATTTGATGAAACGGTACTTTGACGGTTGAAGACGCGAATCCACCACTGACTTTGGGACTTGATCCAAACCAACTGGGGTCCAAACCAATTGGGATCCAAACCAACTCGATCCAAACCAACTCCTTCGACGAGTTGATTCTTGGCTGTTCGGACTTTCACTCTCATCTCGCGGAGTATTTTGTGTTGGGTCCACCACTGTAATAAACCTTTCCAGCGACAGATTTTCTTCGCTGGGGTGTAGTCTTCGCGGCGAGGGAGCGGAATAGTAGCAAGATGCTCCTATTGTAGGCAATGCATTTAGTCATTCAATATTTATCACCGAATGAGTTAGTGTGGACTGGCAGTAAAGGAAGCAGTTGGAATTTTGGTCACATGTAGCAAGCATTGGATGATACAGGAAAACAGGTAACAATACAGATGCATGAGTCTACGAGGTATTGCGAGGCGTGATTTAGATTGGGTCCTGGTTCAAGCCAATCATAAATTAAGCAATTTACCAAACCTTGCCCCACGTTAATTTGAATGTCCGGGGTAAAATACGTGCGAGTGCGTTAGCGGAAAGGTTCGCAGATGCTTGAAGATTAGAGTTGTGAGTGGGAGGCTTTGTTGGTGCGTTTATGGGAAGTCCGTGTGGGACGGAGTTGGGTTTGATTAGCCTGATACGTGACGTGATTTTGGGAGTCTTGGTGTGCTTACGTATCACGGTTTAGTGAGTGTTGGTTATGAGGGAAAGTTGGAGATGAAGCGGAAGTGGCCAGCTGCAAGATACCTGAAGGTGCAATTAGTCTGGCCCCAATTGATAAGCTCTCAGGAGGGCCCAAGCAACACGAGATCTCAAACATTCCGTAATTTCAAAAATCAGCAGGAGTTTACGTTAATGGCGGGCGTTAGCTCAACTGCAATAAACCCTCAACACAAAAGAATCCATTCTTCAATGCGGAATCACATCTCCTCGTAAACGGCTGCAAACTATACATCAGTGGACCTTTCAACACTCCCCTCCGTGCCAATCTGTTAACAACGACCTTGTTGTTGCTTATTAGTACCCACAAACTGCTCTAAACACAAAATAATTTCCGGATTACTGTATCAAAAGTATCAAATTTTCAAACTAGTGTTGGCTGTTTCGAGCATTGTACCTCGCCAACAGGCCACAATACCCCATAATGAAATGTAGCACTGTACGTACTAAACAACATTTATCATTTTCACCCTCGGTATGCTCACCTCATAACTCTGCCAAGGTAGAGCAATGCAAATGTCGTCCACTCCCGTTTCGAGATGGGGACCCCAACATTCTGCTGCCCTCTACTTTGCGTAAAATATGACGGCTTGTACATTCGGGCTCCCGAGCTTGCTTTCCAGTGGTCTCTAGTAGGTTTGCATGCTGGATCAATATTGCCAAAAGTAGGAAATCTCAGGTTCAAGAAGGATTAGGGTATCTTGAACTGACGAGCCAGTTAGCAATCAGCGATTGGAATCATGTTTCTCCCATTTGTCGCGATGTAGACTGCGATGTGCACTGGACCCGGTTCTGGAGAATCGCAGTTTGGTAACTGGAGGCGTGCAATGTACGGTATTGGGCTGACGTGCTCCTCCTAGTTGGACTTTGGTCCTACAGATACACTTGGTTTTTTGGTGAATTACTTACGTTTATTTTGCACCCATTCAGAACTCCACGTCTCATGTTTTGCAGCCACAACTTGAAGCTTATTAACAAATGGTCTACTAAGTTGCAGCTCTTCAAAATCCAAAGAGGTCTTTGAGAATCCTGAAGCCAGTACTTTATCGTTTTAATAATGTAGAATCCTCCATTCCAAGTCATCTGTAAGGAATTAGTGCTTGCAAATATCCTTAATTCGAATTCATTTTCAAATGTGATAGCAGCCCATAGTTTGCACGAAGTACGCAACATAATCCAGAAAGTAATCACTTGGTTGATGCTTGTGCTCACGTCTCTGAGATATACATTAAAAAAAAATTCACCCCATATCAATCTCATTCGCTGGAATTTCGCCTGATTTCTTGGTAAATAGTGACCAAAGAACCTATGAACAATTAAGGAGCATACTACTCATCAATTGCTATCTGAAGATTCCAAGAGCATAATGATATTTTCACAAGCATACTAGCATTCTTTGACAGTATTAAAGAACATATATTCTGTTGAATAGATAGTGAAAAATGTTCTCGAAGTGGCTAAGCAGCTACCAACTGTTGTCTCTCCTAAGGCACACCACTCTCTTTCAAATAAGTTTCCCACCGTACACGCAAGCAAATATCTTTGAAATCTAATTGGTACGGCCTCAATGACATAATCATTGGACATGTGCCCTCAATCCACACTTTAGACACTATGTTCATCATCCATCAACCTCCTACCCCCTTTTTCATATCTCCTACCCCCAATTTCACTTCTGCGTAGACGAAAAAAAAATCCAAGAAAATTCTCCGTTCAAAGGGGGGAGCCTTCAAAAATCTTCAAGGAAAAAGCATCGTCATAAAGCTGTCATCAATACAAGCATAGCTATACACACAAGAGCGATGATGGACTCGGTGGTGTTATTGTCAAGTGGAGTGGTAACAGCGCTTGTTCTACTCTTGATATTGCGTCTTTGCAGTGCAAGGCAACGTCTGCTGAACCGCTTGCTTAGACTGCAACGTAGTGGTGACTACATGGCAATTAATGATCTGGCTGATTGGGTGATTCCAGAAGAACATTTGAACGACGAAGAACTGTTATTACAATTGGCTTTGGAGTGCGGTGATTTATCTCCTCAAGAACAACAAGTGCAAGAAGATTCTGCTAGGTTTACCGAACAACACCCTCCTATATTCACCCATGTTCGTGGAACTTCCTTCCTGCGTGACGATGAACGGTTGATTCGAGATTTTGGGATTGGTGCCTTCCAATTTGATCAAGATACTCATCTCCAACCAAGATATCTTGTTGCTGATAAGACTGAGTTGCATTTCCTCAATAATGATGCTCCTTATTCAATTGCAACCTCAGTACTTAATTACCCATTCCCTGTGAAAAATAGAGTGGTATCAAACACTATTTACTTTGAAACAAAGGTTTTCGAGTTTGTTGAGCATGCAAATGCTCATTTTGCGATTGGTATTGTCACAAGACCTTACCCAGTTGATTTGAGGCTTCCAGGCTATAATTTATTTTCTATCAGTTACGAAAGTACTGGAAATTTGAAGATCAACAAACCATTCCCTACCCCATCCCAGCAGCATCGTGGTGAACAATCCCAATATAATGCCTTTGTATTGCCACCTTTGCAACAGTCCGATATAGTAGGGTTTGGTTATGTAATTAGTACCGGAACTATCTTCATAACTAGAAACGGGAAGAAATTGATGGATGTTGTAACTGGTTGCTATTGCGACATGTACCCTGCTATTGGATGCTTCCTGACTAATGCGAAGTTCCATGTTAATTTGGGTCAAATGGGTTACGTGTGGATCGAGGCAAATGTGCGTAAGTACGGCTTCGTAGCAGCGAGCGAGTATAAACGGATTGCAGGTGACATAGGTGCTGCTGCTCTACCCCAGTATGTGAGAGCTGCTGATGCTGATAAATTACTTGATAAGGGTGAAGAATTACCTCCTGGATACCCTGTTGAAGAACTCGATTTTTTCGGTAGGTCGTTGAAAGAAGTGAAATTTGGAACTTCTTCTAGGCAAGATGCTGAAAAGGCAGAGAATGCTGATGAAAGAGAACACCCAAAGGAAAGCTCTACTACAATTACCCACGAAACGGCTGAGGAAATGGATTTGAGAAGCCGCATTTACGAGGATGTTCATTTGAGAGGAGAAGATGAACCTTTGAGCAGGAAGGAGAGCAGGGACTTGGACTACGGTGCTTTGAACGTCCAAGAAATTGATGTTGAACAAGATGCTGACACCCAAGAGACACAAGCTATTGAACCTACTGAAGTTATTGAACCAACTCAGGTTGTGAAACCTACTGAAGTTATTGAGTCTACTCAAGAAACTGAACCTGCTCAAGCCATCGAAATCCATGAAGTTGTAGCAAACCCCCAAGCATCTGAAGTCTCCAATAACACTGAACTTTCTCAAACCATTGAAGAATCTGCAGATTCTACTCCAGATCCACAAGGGGCCACCACAGGCTCTGACTCAGAAGAACCTGAGGTATCTCAAGCATTAGAAGACACTGCACCAATTGCAGAAGAAAGCTCAGATACTGCAACTCCAGAACCACTCGAGACACCTGCCCAAGCACTCTCCTTATCTCGTTCCTTGCAAAGGAAGAAAAAGAAGAAGGGCGGCAAGAAGAAAGGTGGCAAGAGACACTGATTGCACCAATAGAACGTTGGAGCAAATCGCCAATACATTGTACCACTGTTTGATACTTCTCAGTCATTGTTTAGTACATACTCATTTGTTCACTTCTTTTTAATATGTTCATGTTTATATTTACTATTCACGGTATTCAGTAGGAAATATAGGAAACATCTATTCTTTACCAGAACATACTAGTGAAGAGTTGACTTGATTGCTGGCGAAGAACCCTCTTAATGAATTGAGTTAAAAAGGAAAAAAAATATTATGGACGAGATAGGAATCGAACCAATGACCTTCTGCATGCAAAGCAGACGCGCTACCAACTACGCCACACGCCCTTTAATATAAAATAATGGGAAGAAGTCGAACCCAATATTAGACTACTGTTAGAATCCGACAGCATGTAAATCGTGATGGATTATAACATGCATCCCGCATATCAGAAGTATCACACATAAGACTTGAAAGTCACACATTTGAAACAAATATACCTAAATGAGGTTGCTCAATAGGACCGATCCTAAACGAAGTGTCTAAGA